>OX578140.1:91195607-91438107 GCA_951213105.1 Amaurobius ferox | reverse complement strand
ATTATGTCGTCGTCAGCATCGCGAACCAGAACGAGTCTGCCTTAAGCCTTGTAAATATACTGGCTGGCGCAACAACGACCATCTTAACTCCCATTTGGAGCAACGGTTGTACATTTCGGAAAGGTGGTTACTTTCGCGTGCTTTTCTTATGATTTCAAGAAAATCTAAACATTCTACATTTATTTATATTTGAATGAGTGAAACGCTTGTTTGGCAGCAGAAGAATCCATTTTACAGTTGTAACGTGCACGCGCCATTAAAATAGCACATGCATATGATAAATAGCTGGACCGATTGGACTAAAAATGGCGGTTGCGTCAACCTGTATATTTAGAAGCCTTAATCTGCCTTTCCTCCTCAGCAATGCATTTTTACCTACGGCAGCCAGTGCTGAATTTTTCCTTAGCAAAGAGGGTTTTGGAAAATAGCAACTATCGATAAGCAAAACACTGCACAATCGTTTTCATGCTTCAGAAGTTTAGAAATTCTATCAGGATTTTCGTTTGAAAACAACACAGGACGAAGAATAGGCATCGACAGAACTTCTACTCCCATTTAGGTAATAAGTATTTTTAGAAGAATGTACATTCGTTTCCCATTTTTGTGGGATCGAGGTCAATGTGACGGGTTGCTATAAAGATACTTTACCATGCATATTAATAACAGAAATAAATAATATATTTAATCTGTAAATATAATTCATAACTATGTGCAAAGAATATAATTTGCTGTCAGGTTAAATTTATTTTAATAACTTTAATAAAAAATTGACCCTAACAATGCGAAATATGAAAGTATGAAAAAGTCGAGCATCTAATATTTTTAAATGAATATGTTTTTGATTATACTTCTTATAAACTTTCGTCAGGAATCGAAAAAACCTTGATGTAGTTGGTGGAGTACATAAGGTACCGGATGGTATCTTAGAAAATATTTCATGATAACGTCATCATCCATCAAATTGAATGGATCGGCTGAGATTTTGTTTTTGCCTAATAACATTTTATGAAAAGAAAAGTTATTACACATAAAAACGGTTTGTAAATGAAAATATGAATAAAATTATGGAATGGAGAAGAATCATGTTTTATAACGCTGAGGCAGTATGAAGAACGTCCTGAGAAATTTAAATTACTTGCTGTAAAAAGTTAAAAGTTAAAGAATGAACAGTAAAGAAAATGTGATAATTATCTGGTTCTTTTGAGACAATTATTATGTTTGTGATAGAGTTGTTTAATATATTTTGACGCAAATGACATCTATGGTCGGGTTAACCGGTTGAAATCGGAGAGCTACGAAAAATATAAACACTTCGGACACGTATACCTTCAAATTTAATAGATAATATACAAAGAGTATATCATCATTCTTTTTCTTAAATATGGCATAATTTATGAATATACAATTATAATTTCAATATTTTATTATTTTAAATTATACAGGGTGATTCAAAACGATGGGGTACAACTTTAAGGGGTGATTGAACATCCTAAGCAAGCACTTTTCGTCATACAATGCATGGTCGTATCTCGCCGGTTAAGCACCAAGGGTTAGCATGTACTCCTGCATGAAATGAAGGAACAAGAATGCCAAAGGAGGTATGAAGAAAGTGAAGAAATTACAGAAGGCATTTTAACGAACAACTTACAGAAAGTGTTCAAAACAAGAAATCGAAGAAATTACAAAACATATTGGAATGAATAACTTACAGAAACTACTACTCAAAACAGCCAACATGATGGCCAATATGACTGCAGACCTCACATTCGCGATGTAGCGATCGTTGTACATTCGCGATGTAGCGATCGTAGGAAAAATTTCAGACTTAAGAGATCCAATGAACATGCCAGCCAAGGATTGGGACCACTCTGACCTATCCATCATCCTGGGACTGTTGCATCCAAGGCGTTTCGCACAGCCACGCTGGAATGGGGTGGCGCTCCGTCGTGTTGGAACCACATATGGATTTGGCTTTCTTCGCATTCCCGTCTGCATCTCCGTACATAAAATATATGTTGGCCTTCTCCTGATTTGTTAAACAATCCATCCTTTCTGAAATATACAGTAGAACTGAAGACGAGTGCAACAAACTTTCGCTTATTGTATTCGCTGGACAACGCCCTCTAGCCCGTGCGTTAACCCCGTGCTTTGCCCTTAACCCCGTGCGTTACGACCATGCATTGCATGACAAAAAGTGCTTGTTTAGGTGTATTCTATCACCCCTTGATAATTTTCTGCAAATAAATTGGTTTAAAAATATCGTCAGCTATCTCTATGGAAGGTTTAATAGTGCGTTTTAAATTCATATCAAGACAACCACTGGTCCAAGAAACGCAAAATATTGACTAAATTTTAAACGGGGATATTCCAAGTCTACCCAAAAAATGCCATCAAGTTTGGTTTAGCCGTTCTCCCGTGCTGATAAGATAAACACACAAATAAACTGACTCGGTCGCTGAAATAGCTGATCATACACTAGGGTGAGTCGGGTGGACTGAGTTTTCAACAAATAAATAGACAGATTCCCAATTGCGTTCATATAGGTGTGTCTTAACGATTTACTCGCTCACCCAGAAATTTTTTAGAACATTTTTATCACAGGCTGAACTGTCACCAGCTACTCTTTTCAGGGCTACAAAGAAGTGGGAGTTTCACGCTTATCGCATTTCAGTAAGATTCAAATACGAATTTTACATTTGAGAATTGTGTCGAACCCTTTGAAATGAAAGGTAACACGTTATAATTGTAATCATTTGGACCCATGATATAGATTTTTCAAAATATGTGTTGTAAATTTTGTAAAAAGAAAAGGCTACTTAAAAATGGATTCTGGTATGAAAAATTGAATTGCGTCAAACTGCAGTTAATTTATTCATATAATTATGCTGTTTGTTAAGTTACTCCTTGAGTTTTACCTTTCATTTCTCGTTTGGACTGACAAAGTTTAATGCTCTGTCGACGAAGTTGATCTTTCGTGAGTGTTTTTAGTAACTTTGTTTTGTTGTCCTGGGGAAAAATATGTTCTGGAACCAGTTTTTTCTTCATTAATTTTATATTTGCATTTTTATAAGAATATATAGAATTCCCTATATAATATTCGTGGTTTTGTAACTTCTTGAAAATACTGTAGATATAATTTATCTAATCAAACATACATCCGCTTTTCATATTATACATGTACTGCCACTAAATTTTTAATGGCAATAAATTTCTTATTATGTTGGAAACATTTATATATTTTGCGAATAATGCTCAATTTTCTCCAAAAAAAGGAAAACAAAACATCACATATACGTTATTAGCTTTATAGACACTGACGCCATTTCCATGATCTCATAAATACGGTAAATAAACTTACCTCACTGTAGATGATGTCAAAAACATTTATCAAAAGAAATTTCAAGTTTATACATCCTTCAGAAAAAATTATGTCAAGGTTCAAGCTTACAACACATAAATTCATGCAGGTGATAAATTGCTAGCGCCTACAGCTACTTTTAGTCTATGTTTGATTTGATTTTTTTCAGTAATATAAGTATAGACGTAATAAAAATGGAACATTCCTTGGTTTAAAATCTCAATTTGGATAAATTAAGATTTTAGAATAAATATGTTTCTGTGCATGTCAAATTATGTGTAAAATAGAAAAAAAAAATCTGTAAAGGATAGGAAAATTTTAATGCAACTTATTTATGTGCTAATTTATTTATAAAGCAGCATAAAACATTGTTTACGTATATCGGGTGTCTTCTTTAATTTCAAAATATGCAACACATTCAAAGTAAAACAGCCTTTTCATGACTTCTGTTTTTGTGGTATTTTTACAGGGACGAAGAGGTTCCATGATCTATGGATTGAGTTCCCAATGTTAAGAAACATACACCTTATTTCATTTTTACAGATATCGATTTTAGTATATTTATATCAGATACAGACAAAATGGAATAAACATTGATTTGTTTGGCGGTTCTTAAACTGCTCGCAATGGTGTAGAAAACATATTACGGGCTTTTGAAACGAGTGTATATTCTGAAATTTTACCTTTCCTGGAGGGCCAAAATTGAATGCGTAGCGGGAGTTTTACAAAATAATAAGATCAAACTGATGAAACTCCAAATACTATAATTAAGTGACTTAATTGCTTTTGTAGCCAAGAGATAACACTCAGAGATTCACAATAAACAGTTCAAATAACATTATTTAATGTGAAGACAATAAATAATTGAGCAGAGTGTATATATAACTAAGGATTTATACTGGATGTATAATTAAAGTTTTATATACATGCAATAGCAAGATTGCATTTGCCCGTATTGTAACCCGTATTGTAAGATAAATTTCGAATTTCACTCGGGCCTTGGTGATAGAAATGATGTTACTTTAGACTCAGGAATAGAATACAAATAGACAGTGCTTACCAAACTGCATCAATGTACATCTAAATGTATCCTTGAAAACTACCGGGTTCTAGATTCTTCCTAATGTCACCATACCCCTCATTAGTATTTCATATTAATGAGGTAACACGAAAGTGGAGCCTTTGAATAAGCACGCTCATAGTGGCTCATTATTAAAGCAAACCCATTATTTCTTTCATGAACCGAAAATTTATCCAGCCGTACAGAAGGAAGACAAAAATGTTACTTGGCTCCGTGATTGGTTTCCATACCTGAACTAGTAAAAATTGTTAATTTAAAGAAAAACATAACTTGGGGAGTAAACTAAGTGAAAACATAATGAAAAGTTATATAGACAGTATAATGTTTAGGATATATTTGGGTCGGCGCTTAACGTTGTGATCTACTTAGAGGGTAGATCATACATGCATTTCTTCAGTAGATCACATTTCTTGTAGATTCGAGTATATAAGTATTTTACTATGTGAAATATCATTACCACATTCTTACTAATCAAAATATATGCACCAAAAACGGCTTTTAAATACAAAATATATTTACATTTTACAGATTTACATTAGGCAACAACCATTATTTTTTAATTTAAGATATAAAAAACAGGAGGAATAAAATATCATCTATTCCATAAATTCATCTATTCCAAAGACAAAAATCGAAAAACAGAACAACCCTACATCATTCCTGTAACTAATGAAATCGTGTTCTGTTCTAATAAAGCTGTGAGAAAGAAACATACTTCCATTTTATGTACATTCAGTTTATCGGTTTTAAAACTGTTTCTCATCCTGACTATGCAATTGTACTTTATTATCAAGTACATCTTCATTTTATTGTAAGGTAGGATATTCTTAAATTTATCTAAAACTCAATGTAATGATACATTTTATAAAGGATATACATTGAAAATAATAGTACTCATAATATAGAAGACAAACTCTCTATATTTTAAAATTCAGAACTGGAAAACATAAAATGTACTTGATGCGATACCCGATAAATAAAAAAGTAATAAAATGTAATAAATAAAATAGAAATATATAATTTCATCTAAGAACAGACTTACCTCTTGTCTGTTGTTTATGTACCCTTAGGATTACGCGTACCATTTGTTTAGAACCCCTAAAAAATGAAATATTTTACTAGTAATAAATCAAATAGAAAAATATTATTAATAAAAAAAAATCTGATGTGGGCAGCGCATGATATTTCTTATATAATGCAATGTATTTACTACTTTTAGAGTAAAAACAAAATAGTTTATTCTTATAGTAGATACTTATATTTTTTTCAAGATGTAGAATTTTGGTCAAGCAGTAGTTATTTTCATTGATTTAGCCTCATTTTCATCCATTTGGCGAGATTTTCTTTGATTTGGTGACATTTAAAAAAGTCGCCAAGTTGGCGACATTCCGCCAAATTCGTCGCCAAAATTTCGCCAAGCGTTATGGACGGAGAAATAATTTATTCTTATAGCAGATAAATGACTATGGCGTTCAAATACAAAAGTATTACTTATATTGGCGTTCAAATACAATGTTCCATTCATGAAAAAAGTATCTTTTTTCATGAATGGAACGAGCTACGATCCACGAGAATGATGTCACCAAATTTATCGCATGATATTACATATGAAAAGTGAACATATTTCTCAATAGGAAATATTTTTTTTATTTATATAATTTTTTGATAATTTTTGTTAAAAATATGCAATATCTCGAGAACGGTTCATGCTAGCGTTCTAAAATTTATGATAATCGTTTTTTAATGAAAAATTACATAAGAATTGCCTATTTGCTTAACTTTATTAGAGGTTTTGATTTTTTGATGATTTTTTCAAAATTTCACTCGGAAATTTAGGAGGTTCTGAACATTCGATTGCGGATAAAAACAATCAATAGGCTTCCAATATTCATGAATTGTAATTTTTGTACTAAATTTCGTTTGAATCGGTCCATTCTTTCGGCAGTTATCGTCTCCATAGGCTCACTCACACACACACACACACATATCACCTCAAAAATGTTCGATTCGTGATCAGGGATGCTTGAAACGTGATTTTTCGGCAAAAACTCGAATTCGAATTTTCGACCCCGCGACAATACTTTCGTTATACATTATTGTATATAAGGAAAGTAATAAGGAGATCTCTTATAACTTTCCTTATATACATAATTTATAAGGAATGTATTGTGATGGGGTCGAAAATTCGAATGTAGCGACTTTTTTAAATCTTGCCAAATTAACGAAAATCTGGCCAACTGGATAAAAATGACGCTAAATCATTGAAAATGACGAGTTATTAACGAAAATTCAATATTTTGGCAATAATATAAGTATCTACTATAAGAATAACCTATTTATTTTTTACTGTAAAAGTAGTAAATTCATTGCATTATATAAGGAAAGTCATATGCTGCCCACATCAGAATTTTTTATGTAGGACCAAGTGTACCCTTTGTCAGTTATCTATGTGCCCCTAAGTTTGCGCGTACCCTTTATTTAGAAACCTTAATAGATGAAATGTTTTACTAGTAATAAATGAAATAGAAAAATTTTACTACTAAATTATAGAAATACCTTATGTTATGTAGGATCAGGAGTACCATTGTTAGTTGTCTAAGTATCCCTAGGATTAGGAGTACACCTTGCAGAGAAAGCCTAATAGATGGAATGTTTTACTCCTCAATAAAGATTACTAAAGTGTAATAGGATCAGTTGTTTCGATGAAATATATAGCGTATCTTTGCTCGGCGTATTTTTATCATTAGATGCTGAAAACCCCTGAAGCATTGAGTAGAGAATCTAGGAAGCAGGATACAATCCCTCAGAATGTTTTCAGATAACGTCATCATCCATCAACGTGGATTGATAGCCCAACATTTTGTTTCTCGTGCCCTACATTTAGGTGCAGAAAAAACGTTTGTTATAAAGAATATTTTTATTCTGTTGATAAAAACAATAGTTAGGGGAAATAAAAAATAAAAATTTCGGTGACTTCCCCTTCACATCGAACTTCCAAATTTCTGCGCATTGACAAATTCACATTAATGTACATTCAAGGTAAGTTTTAAGAATAAATTTTAGTCGAATTTGCTTTTATTCACTAAATTTTTCAAAGTATGAGAAATTGAGAATGCACGATTTAAATAGTATTTCATAATTTTCTAAGCTTAAAATTGATTAAAACTAGAATCGAACATTTGAAGTCTTCAGTAAAATCTTATCGGACAATATAACCTCATTTTCAAATTTTGAAAGTAAAAATGCTTTTGTAAATCAACAATTACTGAAAAAAGTAGTAAAATAATTTTTGAAAAAATCCTAAACGGAAAATTGACTCAAAATGTTGAATTTCAAAAATCAAATAAGAGTATTGTACATAGCATTTTAAGTTGTATTTTAATAAATTATCGTTGCAATATGTTATTTTAGTTACTGCCTAATTTTTTTAACTGCAGATTCTGTAGATTAATTAACTTAGTATTCGGTACACATAAAGTACAACCATAATGTAATTCTTATCTTAAGGGCTATGTAAAACTAATTGTATCAGTGTTTTGAAAGGTCTTCTACTTGTATTTGTGGAGACTGTGAAATGCTTAAAGATTTTGTTCTGGGTTGGCCAGAATGCTGTCATTACAGGCACTTAGTGAGCTTGGCTTTGCGAGGTGAGATCAAGTTAAACACAATAAAATAAGAAGACACCTTATGAGAATATAATATGTATGTAACGAACAATTCTAATTCTATTTAATGTCTCTGTTACAGGAATATTTCACTGTTTGGTAATTTACATTCTGTTGCGAATTGAGCACCTATATATGCAAAATTGAACGTCTGTTTGTCTGTTTTGCATATAAATCCACAGTTTTTAAAGATTTTTTTTCAAATGTGTTATGGACATTTTCTATTTAACCCTGTCTTTGTTTCGAATTTCTGATTACAAAGGCTGTTGAGATATTGTTGAAAAACACTTACATAGAAATAACGTTGTTCAAGCAACATTTCCCAAAATTTTATTTCAAAAAAACAAATGCCATGCTGCATAACATGTCAAATGTATGTGATGTAACTATTATTTAATTTAAACGACATTAATTTAGAAATTGAGAGAAAAATGAATTTTATGAAAGAATAATATTATATTTTGTTCTGTGTTATTTCGATAGAAAGCTGTCTAGCATAGAGCAGGGCTGGTGCCGGGTTGGTGCTGAAGTGGCCAAGGAATGGAGTATAATGGTCTTAAGCAAGGATTATAATTGTCAAGTAATATTATTTCTTGACCAAGGCATATAATAGTCAAGTAATATCATTTCTTGGTCAAGAAATATAATGGTCAAGAAATATAATTTCTTGGCACCTATGTCCAAGAAATATAATTTCTTGGCCAAGGAATATAATGGTCAAGTATTATAATTTCTTGGCCAATGAATACAACATTAAGCTAATTACTAATCACTTTTAAAATTTTACGATATGTGTTTTATTTTGACAAATATATTTTTTTTATTTTAAAGTTATATATTTTCTAATATATTTTAATGACATGCAACTGGTTGTTTCAACGGGATAAAAAAGGTACGCGAATCACTTTTTCTGCAATCTCAAAGATTTTATTTTGACGTATGATAAACAAACATCATGCTATTGTCAACATTTTCACAAATGAGACCGGAATATTTTATTCTTCATATTCCCTTGCTCATGCAATTTCGTAAAGCGAGATTTATATCCGGTTTTATTTTGTAGACTCATCAATTTAAATAATTTAATAAAGTTTATTTGAAAAGCAATATAAATTCTTTTACATATACGTGTATTTTAAATCACTAGGAATGGCCGGTATATCTGATAGTCTTATAAACAATATTTATTTCTGCGAAGATTAAATTACTAATTACTTTTCACTCTAATATCCACAAAACTGCACACACATTTCTGAGTCAAGAATTTAAATTCTGGAATTTGAAAACCGTTCGACACCACCAGTATTGATAAATCATAAGAGTTGAATCTATAACAAGATATGTTTTCTGATCGTGCTGCCATCCGATAAATTCTGCATTTTCAAATGGCTTCCCACCAAATGTTACCAAACACTCGAATTCTTATGGATTCAAATTTCGTTCGACAATGCATTTTCAAAGAGAACGAAAATATCCAGAAGAAGACAGCCTTTTCTTATTTCTTTTCCATAAGTTTTAAATCCAAATTATATGCAAAAGAAAAAATATGTTATGGGCAGTACATGATTTCTCTAAAGATTCAAATTCAGTTTATCTTTATTTTATTTAAAATTAAGTTTAATCGAACTGATTGAGTTTAACAACACTGTTAATTATTTTTAATTACTTTGAGTTTGTAGTTCTAATTCAATTTTCGTTTTTTGTTGAAGACTGGGCGTATTCTCAAAGGCTATGTTGCCAAAATGCTTAAAAAAACTCACAAAAATATATCCAGAATAGTCAGTTCTAGGGTTATGGGGTTAGTCTTATTATTTTGGTCATCAAAAATTACATGTAACACGATATTTCATTGATACATTTGAACATATGTAGTTTTTTAGTTTAGATTATGACGATTCTTGCGATATATTTCGCTGAAAAATACAGGTTCTTCTTTGACTGCATCGTACCAAATTCAAATCAAATAGCATCTGTATAATACACAAGTCTATTATCTACTAAATTTTGTGAAATCTGATCAATTATTTTTTAAACTAAACACATACGTGGAATAGGTAGACACACATACTCACAGACACACATACATACAGAAACACATACAGACATATACACATATGTCAAATTAAAAATATATTATTCGTGTTCTAGAGCGCTCGAAACGTGTAAGTCCGTCGAAAACTCGAATTGTGATTTTCAAAACAATTCTTATATTTTACTCGTCTTATATTTTATCGGAACTCGTATTTCAGTTTTAAGGTAGAATTTGTAATAAGAGTGTGGTAGCGGTCTCAGAACCAAAATGTGGGAAGAGATTCCGCTACGCACAAACAGCCAGTGATCGTATATCACAACAAAACAATATATAAATTTTATAGTGGTAATAATCAAACTTAGCAATAACCCAGTCATTATATTTCAAGTGAAGTTTTCCCAGTCTAGAAGAATTATATTCTAGATGGTATTCAGTGAGCAAAGAACATGAGGAAATACAAGAAACAGAACACATTTATCAATTTAAACAAATCTATTTATTTTAATCATTAGCATACTTATCAACATATATTACTTAAATTATCATTCCAAATAATTCAGAGCTTCCTTTATCATTAACAATCATTATTTCAATTTATGCTCTGCTCAAGAATATTCAATCACTATTTAATATGAAATCAATCAATATGCTACTACTAAATCATGAATCTCAATACAATTCTATTTTACTTTTCTTAAAATTCAGCAAACCATTATTATTCAAAATTAAACATTTTTAGTGTGCCTGCGTTGTATAAATTCGTGCCAAAGATTTCAGTTGGAACTTCTGGTTCCAAAACCAAAAGGGATTACCTGTACAGTTGATCTAATCAAAACTCACAGAAAAGTTCCGGATTCGGAAAACACGACTTGAACCGAATTAATTTCCAAAACGAGTGTCCAGGTCATCTCAAAATTCAACAGGGCTTTACGCCAGATAATTCCAAGCAGTTCTTTCGTCCCGATATACCCACAGAGACCAACTCGATCCAATGCAAAAATCATCCTGGAATAAAAAAAGGAAAATTTAGAATTTAAATATAGAAAGTCGAACCTTCTCCAGGAACTTCTTCATCCTGGCTCCAGGAATGGATCGTGGTTTCATCAGAAACAAAATATCTCCATCCAAGAACACTTAGCCATTTTGGCCAAAGCCTTTGTCTTAGGTTTTAAGACAAAATTTCCGATGCGACCGCTCCAAGCGAAACTTCCAAGTCGAATCCCCGGGTCTCAAGAGTCCAGCAAAAAGTTCTCCTCAGCGCAGCTTCCTGATTGGCAGGCAAGCGCGCCCAGCAACAGCCTTTTCCTCAGACCACACGTCACACAACCAGGCGAGACAGAAATCCTGGCCCGCGCCAACGAATTCTCGATGAAACACAGTTTTTAATGTAAAACCAATTCAAACAAGGCCTACCAAAACACAGCACAGGCACGGAAGGAAAGAAAATAGTTTTTCTCACAGAAAAAGTCGAAAGGCTCATGGCGCGCAGAACTGCGACATGACAAGAGGAAGTACCACAAATTACTCATTTTAATTTTAATCAATTATTATCAAACATAATTAATTTCCGCTGTGTTACATCAGCATAATAAGAGGAGAAATCAATTCTCAAAATTTTTACAATATGAATGTGACTGCCAGATAAAAAAATCTGATGTGGGCAATACATGACTTTCCTTATATAATGAAATGAACTTACTACTTTTACAGTAAAATAAATAGGTTTTTCTTCTAGTAGATACTAATATCCTTTCCAAGATACTGAATTTTCGACAATTAGTCGTCATTTTCATTGATTTATCGTCATTTTTATCCATTTGGCGAGATTTTCGTTAATTTGGTAACATTTCAAAAAGTCGCCAAGTTGGCGACATTCCGCCAATTTCGACGCCAAAATCTCGCCAAGCGTTATGGACGAAGAAATAAGTTATATATATATATATATATATATATATACATAACTTATTAGATATTGAATTTTCGACATATATTATATAACTATTATTATATATTTATATATTATATAACTTATTAGATATTGAATTTTCCACAATTAGTCGTCATTTTCATTGATTTAGCGATATTTTTATCCATTTGGCGAGATTTTCGTTAATTTGGCAACATTTCAAAAAGTCCCCAAGTTGGCGACATTCCGACAATTTCGTCGCCAAAATCTCGCTAAGTAATTCTTACAGCAGATAAATTATTCTTACAGCTTATAGAAATAAGTTATTCTTACAGCAGATAAATTGGCGTTCAAACGCAAAAGTATTACTCAAAGTATCTTTTTTCATGAATGGAACGAGCTAGATCCACGAGAATGATGTCACCCAATTTATCGCATGATATTATATATGAAAAGTGAACATGTTTCTCAATAGGAAATATTTTTTTTCTATTTTATATGACTTTTTGATAATTTTTTTTGAAAAATGTGCAATATCTCGAGAACGGTTCATGTTAGCGTTCTAAAATTTATGGCAATCGTTTTCTAATGAAAAATTACATAAGAAATGTCTATTTACATAATTTTATTATTGGTTTTGATTTTTTGACGATTTTTTCAAAATTTCATTCGAAAATTTAGGGGGGTTCTGTACATTCGATTGCGTATAAAAACAATAGGCTTCCAGTGTTTACAGATTGCGATTTTGTACCAAATTTGGTTCGAATCGGTCCATTCGTTCGTCAGTTATCGTCTCCACAGACCCACTGACACACACACACACACACACACACACACACACACTTTCACACACACACACACACGCGCGCGCACACACACACACAGACATCACTTCAAAAATGTTTGATTCGTGATCAGGGATGCTTGAAACGTGTTCTCCCGTCGAAAACTCGAATTCGAAATTTCGACCCCCGTCACAATACTTTCCTTATACATTATGTATATAAGGAAAGTAATAATGGTAGAATCAATTGACAAAATAAATTTTTAACTTGGCATTTCAATTGAGCAGGAAGGGGTATCTCTCTGATATTCTGTTCGTTGGAATTGCCGATCCTTTCGCTACTTGATAATTCACTTAGCAACTAAGTTATTCAGCAGTTTATTGTCAGCACAATGTGGAGTCGAAGATTTGTTATCAGGCTATGGCATTGTCAGTATGGACCACAAAGTCTCATCTAAATAAGTGCTTCGAGTGATATCTTAAATAGTCTTAATTTCTTCAATTCTTTTATATCCTTATTATTCTTGGGATATATATTTTTGGCGAAGTACAAGGGACGTTCAGGGATGAACCACTTTCAATCCTGTTCGACCAATTTGTCGAACCACGTTACGGCAGGTGCCCCACCACGAAATGTATCCATAAATAATTTCGGTACATAAATGTCCAGCATAATACCAGGCTAAGATCTCATCTGTTATTTTTTCGGTTCATAAGTGTTACCCAACATGCAACATCCAGAATTTTAGTATTCCAGTGGTTCTCAGCTTTATGTATTTGCTACCTACATTTCCATATCGATTTTATCAGACCCCTTCTAAAAACCTTGCTAAAATATCCATAACAGCAATATAATAGGTGATTTTTAGGTTACCACATAGCTCTGTTCATTAGCGTCCCAAGTAACTGTGAAGAATCTTGTATACTGTCCAAAATATATATATCCTATTCCTATCGCTTCCTGAACAAACCTGAAAAAAAAATCAATTTTCATATGACATATCCTCTTTAGTTTAAGTCTGTCCAAAATGGAATGTTCAAATGTCACTTCCCTAGTGCTGCCATCTAGATTTAACATAGCGAACTTAGCGAAATGCAGTAATATTTGTAGTGTCCTGCCATCTGTTGAAAGTCATAGACTAAACGCTGCGGTTTTTGCTCAATACTACATCACTCATAGTAATTGCGCGAATCTGCACAAAAGCTCTGATAAGTGGCGTTAAAACAAGCCATTAAACTATGAATAAATTCTTATTTGGATGCAAACGAACATCGGACGCTTGAAGTGTGGCGCCGGAAAAATGACAAACTTTAAAGTTACCTTTAAGAAACACATTTAATTAATCTTAGAACATGGCCGAAATTATCCTACATCATGAAGCATTATTCCACACTGCGTTGTGTGCCGCTGATAACCCTCCAATTTTATCTTTAGCGCGAATTCTGTAAAATAAAATTAATTAACATGCTACGAAATTGATTGCACCATTTTAACTTTAAAATGAAACTATTTATTAACAACATGGATCAAGTAATAACTCAATTACAACAATGATTACCATTACTTGTGCCAGAGCGAGAAAGTTCCAGAGCGAGACCATTAAAATGTAGTATCAAAATGTTCAATGACATGCATACAATAAAAGTGAGGCACATACCTTCTGGTTGTCTTTAAACATTAATGCACAGCTAGTACAGTCGTACGTGTTCCATCAGTGTACGCCGTACAATACCAACTCGCAGTGTGGTATGTCGTCTCGTACGGTAGTTGCTCACTGTGCACTTAACACTTTTCGTACTCTGGCTGCACTGCCATTCTTGTACTCACTAACTCTCAACTTCCAAACTGATGTGAGATCTATTTCTGGTCTCACAAGAAGCATCAACATCAAATGCTCAGAAAATTAAAATTGTACTCAAAAAATATTCCCATTAATATTTAAACATTGGATTTAGAGCATCGAAATAAATGAAGAAAAACCTCTATGTGTTATTTGTTCGAGAATTTTGGCGGATGATATTATGAAACATATCAAACTTAAAGGGCATTTGAAAACACTTCACAGTGAGTATGTCAAGAAATCACGAAAATTCAGTGTTTTTAAACTAAAATCTTTTGAAAAGGAAAAAACTACTTTCAATAAAGCTTTGTCTGTAAATGAGAAAGCTTTACTAGTTTATTATAAAGTTGCATATAAAATAGGCTGATGCAAAAAGCACGACACTATTAGTGAATAACTTATTCTGCCTGCTGCGATTGAGATCGTGAAATTTATGTTTGGATATAATTTTACTGAAAAACAGCTATCTGTACCTCTATCCAATGATACTGTTGTTCGTCGAATTTGAAATATATCGAAAGCAGCGACAACTATTTACAGCAACAACTTTTGCCATAGCTTTACGACATCTCGCAATTCAGCTTGATGTGGTATAGGTTGCAATAAGGATTGCCATTTATTTGCTTATATTTGATTTTGTGATGAATCGACAGCAATTTTTCTGGCTATTGTTTTGCAAACCAAAAGAATACATAATAGAAAACAAACCGATAGAATACAGCACTTGCAATGTTCAATTTACTGATCGATTTCATTTCCAAGGCAAACATGAAGTAGGAAATATGTTTTGGAATATGCACAGATAGTGCTCCAGCATTGTCTGGAAAATTCCAAGTACTTTTGAGACAAACATGTTTACAATGCATTTAGACACATAGCAGGATTCATAGAGAAGTTTCTGCTGCAAAAGGAATGATTCCTGCTCACAATATTGTTCTAATAGTTGTAAACTTGGTGAATTATATATAAATAAGACCCTTAAAATCGAGACACTTTTTTGCACTTTGGGAGAACATTGGTGCAGAACATTCAGTATTCAGCAAGATGGGGCGCTATGACTTTACCATTGCGCAAGATCGTTATCACGTAGCAAAGTCTTATAAATTCTTTCTGAATTAAGGGACGAAATCGCAATATTTTTGGAAGAGAAAAATTGTCAGGAAGCAGAGAAATTTCGAGACCACCTATTTGTGATAAAATTGAGCTACTTGGTCGACATATTCGAAACACCAAATAATTTAAATCTTCAACTCCCAGGAAAAATACAAATATTTTCGACAAAAGTGACAAAGTGGGTGTATTTCATAAAAAAATTGCATTATGAGATTCAAATATGAATCAATAAAATATAGAAATATTTTAAATGTGAGTGTATTTGTGAAAATCTACAAGGCAGGGAAGATACACATTGAAGTTAAGTTTTACTTACAACTATTGAAAATCATTTAACGATGTTGCAATAGAGTTTTAGCAATTATTTTATACCCGACGGCAACATAATAGCACCATTTACTAGTGATTTAGGAACCCATTTAAAAATACATCTGAAGATTTGTCAATTGAAGAAGAAGAACAATATATAGACTTCACAGCAAAAGACAATTTGCTGATAAAATACTGTTTGAAATTAAGGTCGACATTGATAATGGAATTTCTGCACTAAATTCAAGAACTTTTCGTACACTTCGGCCATTTTCAACATCTCATCTTTGGATTTTCTGCAGTGGCTGTATTAAAGAAATAATATAGATCTCAGCTAAATATAGAAAGATAATCCTTACTGTTCATTTCTAGCATATCACATTCTTGTTCTTATGAAAAGCTGTGCTCTATGAGTCAGGCCCAAGGGAGTAATTTATTGTCAAAATCATTGTAGTTTCTTGAATTTGTTGGATAGATTTTGTAATATTAATGCATATGGCCTAAATACCTATTGGCGTAACATTTTATTGTCAGAACGTATATTTTTCCTATGTTGTATGTTTGTGGATGTATATTTCTATTATCGTCGTATCAATAAATAGTTTTGCCAATTTTTGTTCATTTCTTCGCCCCCCCCTCTCCCTCCCTTGTTGGGTGCGCTCAACAGGTTTAGGATCGCTGTAGTACCCAATTATTATTTGGATACTTGACAGATCTGACCTCACATTTGTAAAGTCAAATTTTAATATATGAGTTTTCAGCAGAATTATGCGCTTTAAATATGCTCGTTTGTAAATATTAGCCGATTATCAACATGGTTTTTGTGTGTCTGTTCTTCAAATTTTGTGACATATAAACAGTCTTGAACAGATAGATAAACAGTATTTTTCTCCATAGATAAACTGTCTTGGACTTATTCTAGGGGGTTTCTACTAATTTCATAATATTGTATTTAGCGAGATTATCATCCATTCAAATTTAGGTATATGATCCTAAACAAAATGATAAATAACAAATGATGTCTCTGAAATATGACTTTTAAAAATAAATGGAAAAATAGCTTTTAGCTATTTTTGAAGTAGTTTAACATATTTGTTTTAATCAATCAATGTGGTATATTTATTTCAATCAATCAATTTATTTAATCAATTAATGATCAATCAATAGTAGTGGAGGAAAATAATCCTCCTTCTTCAGGATATAAAGACAGACTAACCATGCAAACATAAGTAAGCCAAAGGTCTGTACATGAAAAAGGGCAACACGTAACACAAACGAAAAACAGAAAAGTTGAAAAGAAAAACGCTAGATGGGGTAAAGACGAACTTAATTGAAATTTAAGTCAATATGAATTAATTTATCTGCCAATAATGATTAATTACGCTATGCTAAAAATGGAAACAATATAGTTTCTAAATTTACATCAAATAACTTGAAAATACACACGCAAATTTATTGTAACTCTGCAGGAATAAATTATCAGTCTCTTACTGACAAAGAGTTTTACAATAATATTTTGTGAAAATTTTTTGAAGTTAAATAAGGTATTTCTCATGTATTTTTAGAAACCGTATATTTTCCTATTTATTTTATCATAGGATAGTTTCGTAGTTTTATTTTTCACAAATGTGTTTCCACTTTTATTTTTCCTTACCTGGAGCTCTATATATCTCAAACAAATTTTAAAAAAATGTAATGAAATTTGATACGGATATTGTATTGGATAGATGTTAGAAATCTATTCACTTTTACAGAGCTCTGAATAAAGAAATGTGTATAATTTTTCTAATATATTTTAAGATCCAAAAAAACTAGAAATATTAATTATGTTAATTTAGTATATGCCTCTGCATGATAAGAAGACTGATACTTTTAGAAAATAATATTGCAAAATATTTAATAAGTTCAATTTCGTTTAATATTGTATGACTCTTAGCAACGAAAATAGTCGACCTCAACGAAAATTCACTAGTTTCTGTTTCGTGGCTGATACTATAAGTACGAAAAATTTCAGTCTTTTATTCTAGATCACAAAGGACTTCTGGTGGGGTCTAGATCAGTGATCCTCAACCAAAATTCTGTGGATCCCTAGAACTCCGCAAACACTTGCAAGGGGGTTCGAGAATCCGTGCAATGGGGCTGAATTTTCAAAAGCTCGTGAAACAAGTACGACTTGTCACCTTTTTTTTATTGAGTAAAAACTTTAATTTATTAAAGTTTCGTTATGATCATTTATTAAAATAATAAAGCATTTTGAAAGTTTAACTTAGTTCTATATTCCAGTGATTCGTAAGCTTTAACCAGCAATAATTTTACTTGGGAAGCTAAATCTTGTTAAGGATGAGAATTTTTGTGGTGGCATGGAATTATCAGAACTCCCATAAATTACTTAGAGAGTGGATAAAAATTTTGAAATAACCCCCCCAAATTTACATCTATCCCAGTTTTTATCTTGGTTGTCAGATAGACATTTTTGGGAAAAACAAAACAAAATACCAAACAAGTTAAAATATAGCATTCTTAATTACATCACATAAAATGCTAATCTATCATAAAACAATAAAATGTAACATATTTTTTTGTTAATAGTTTAGTGAAAAACAATTATATCAACACAAAATCCTTACAAAATATGTACAAACTGTTTGTTTTTTTCTAGTAAATCAAATATAAACTAAAAATGCTTGTATTTTATTATTAACGGTAACAATTAAATACAAATGGGTAATGCACACTATTTTAATATTTTATTCAAAAAATAAGTTAATTATTATTTATGAACTCTACTGTATGCCTTTTATACGTCTGCTTTACAAATTAACCTTGACACACATTGACACATCAAAAAATTAAGAATCACTGGTGTAGATAAACCAAAGGCCGCGCAAACTTTGGTTCTCGTACCACATGCGGTTTCCAAGTTTATATTTGGTTTACTACTGGGATATTTATGTAGTTATATTTTTTATTATCACTAAACGCAATTTAAAAATAATACTTTTTATGACTCTTGAATATTAAAAAAATGTATGAAAAATAGATTATGCGGCTATTTTTGTAAAATTACTTGGCTATATCTGGGCTCTATAGTCTGTTAGTCCCCCTTCTATTAGTCTGTTAGTCCCCCTCCAATCCCTGAGCAGAAATTGAAAATCAGGCTTCGTCAGAATTTGCTCCGTGATCTACACTATGAGTCCGCAATGATTCAGCTTTCTAAGTCACAGGAGGGATGGGAAGTTCTGTCAAACCCTCTCCAGGGTGAATAACAAATTCGACTATATTTGGCTCTGTTCTATATAAAATATTATGCAAAATGTCATACTTCTAGTTCACTGCAGGACTTCTAGAGAGTCTAGAAATTTTCTTTGAAAATAATATATTTTCTCAGCTTCCTCCCCCTCTAGGTTGCATTGAAAATCCGATTCCTAAAGATTCTGCTTCTATATATGTTACTGTGTTAAAAATATCTATATATTTCTCTATATATTATAATGATAATCTATAAAAAACTATATTTTTAAACAAGTATTTTATATCAATATATTTTTATTCATTGATTATGTGCAAAGTTATCTTCTTTATTTAGCCATTGTAGGTCTATTTTTTATTTTGAAGCAAATAAAATCCTTTATAATGCCATCATCTTTATGGAAAATCATGTGTTGGATACATCGAATTTTTCAGCCTATTAAAATATTTCAAATAATAAAAAATGAATTTTATACACTTTTAGCGAGAGTTTTAAGATCCAGGGATCCGTTAAGTTAAAAATAATTATGATTATTAATGAATTAAATATTAAACAGCAATTTGTGTAAAAACTCCCCCGGGGAATTAAAAATATGGACTAATTTTATGCAACTTTTGTTAATATGTTGTCGGCTAAACAATTATACCCATAAAGATATTTTTATTTCCCGTGATAATATTTTTTCCTTTCATGTCTCTCGTCTTTGTTTAAGCAAAAAATTACATTTTTTAACTCCATCTTCGTATCAACTTCTTTCAACATCGTATGTATTTGACAGTTTTAATTACCATAAAAACAATACTTTTGTTATTTACATGGAAATGTCACACAAAAATGAAAAAAACAAATTTATAGTGAACAAATAGCTACTATGAAAAGTATTACTTTCTTTGTTAACTAATTTTTTCATCTATTTTGTTGTTCTCACCATTGTGCATCTTTTGTTACAGAATTTAAACAAATGTCACGCTTAAATTTCTACTCAAAATATACATTCGTTAAGATTCAAATTACCATTTGAAAGGTTACTTTTAGTTGAATAAACAAAGGGTTTACCAAGCATAAAATTTGATATTGAAGTAATATGGATTTTTATACATGCTGCAAGAAAATTTTAGTAATTATATCTAGACGTCTAACTCTATACATATATACGTGTAACTAACCTTCACTCAATAATTCTCCAGTCTGACACATATATGGTAAACACTGTTGACAGACCCATATGATTTCTGGATAGTGCCAACCTTCAAACGACACGTGCCAAAATTTCATGACATTCTGACAATTAGTTTGTAGGTTACAGTGGTTTTAGTGACCCCCAGTTTTGTAATTTTCAAAATAATGGATAAAAGAGAATTTCGTGTGTTGATTACACATTGTTTTTAGATGGGGAAAAATACTGTTGAAGCCAAACAGTGGCTTGATAAGCGCCATGGAGACTCTGCACCAGGGAAACCAACTATTATTGACTGGTATGCTGAATTTAAACGCGGGCGTACAAACACCGATGATGATGAAAGCTCTGGTCGATGAAAACGATAGTTAAATTATATGAATTACATTTCGAATTGCTTTCTCACCCACCGTACTCTCCAGATATGGCCCTCAGTGACTACTGGCTTTTCTCAGACATTAAAAATATGCTCCAGGGAAAGAAATTTGGCTGAAATGAAGAAGTGATTGCCGAAACTGAGGCCTATTTTGAGAGCAAAGACAAATCGTTCTACAGAAAAGGCATCGAAAAGTTAGAGGAGCGTTGGAATGAATGTATCACTCTTGAAGGAGAGTATGTTAATGAATAAAGTTTAATTTCTAAGAAAAATTTGTTTTTCTTAGTTAGATCGGAGACTTATTGAGTGGACCTTGTATATGTAAACATGTGGTTTTGCAATAGTTAGCACATATGAATTATTTCAGATACCCAAGGTTTTTTTAATGTAAGTTTGAACACTTAACCCGGTAACCAAAGAAATGTTGTCAGCTTGACGAAATGGGAATTAATATTCGCTCAAGATTTATAGTAAACTTTGAGATGAGTTACCAAAACACACGCATAGATGCAGTTAATACTTTGTTAATTTTGAACAAGACGCAACATCCAGTTGCAACATCTAGTCGTAAACAACTTGCGCAAATATTTTAAATTGGGATGTGAACACAGGATCCAGTGACATCAGAGGAAATTTAATGACGTCGTTGAACAAATGTGGTCCCTCTTGAGAACCCGAGAACAAAATACGGGCGTTCGTAATTTCCATTTGGTCATATATGCAGAGTAATATAAAAATTATTCACTCATGCCTCAGGAGGACACTCCCCTATCAGAAACCACGGTTTCTATCTCCAGAACTGCTCAAATACTAAATTTTAACTTATGTGGTGGTGCCTGCTATTCAACTGTTTGAATGAGTTATGCGCAATCCAGGCAGTTTTGTACGCATATTGTTGGCACTGCTAAGTTTATTTCCATGAGCCTTAGTAAACATTTCTATTTACTTCAGCATTTGTAATTGGCTATAGTATAATAAAATTATTGTTGCCAGTAGTGTGTGCGAATAAAACTTCCTAACATAGAGTATTAGATGGGCTGGTCTGGATCCTTACTATCAGGATGCTTTGTACAATTTGAGGTATAGGAAGGTGTTCTTGAAAACTGATTTTGTAAGAGCATATCACAAGAACCCGGCAAATTATTATTAAAAGTAGCCCGGTATTCTTAAAAGTGCTATTATCACGGCGTGTGTTTTAATTCTGTTCCCAATCTTATACTTTGCAAACTCTTCAAAGGTTCATTGATGAGGTTTTACCAGAGCTTGATTTTTATGTTGCATACTTGGACGGAATTGTGGTAGCTAGTATTGATCACAAGTAGCACAGAAAATATAGAAATTTATATTTAGTCGGTATGTAAATTATGGAGTTATTGTCAACTAGGCTAAATGTACTTTTGATCAAAATATGACATTTTCTAGGCCATACCACAATTAGGATCAGTAAACTTTTATCGTTTTTATTATATTTACTCCCGGCTGCATATTTAGCGCAATCTAACGGGATTCTTGAGAGAATTTATCGTCCTTAGGAGTAAGCACTGATGTGCTGTGTGGTATAACTATTGCTGACAAGGATGGTTACAAACTAATCACTCGTTCCAAAGTGGGTAAAATAATTAATTCATTTATGTATGCTGCTATATAGAGTGCAGTGCAACTTCGTGCATTGTTTGTTCCCGCAATTACACAAAATTCGGTAGGCGTTATAGCCCAATTTATAATTTAATTGCTATATACTCATACATGATTAAAATGGTACCTGTGGTTCTTTGGTCATTGCAGTTACTGGTACATTAGAACCTGCGAGGAAATCGCCAATTTGTCTCTATCAGATCTAGACTATTATCTTGTCTGCTGCCTTGCCTTCGCAGTTTTCCTCGAGCATGTTGTATGGACCAGCATTGCCAACAGTAAATGTAAGAAAGATAAACACTCCGGACAAAATATTACGAAATCAGCATTTGCCACTAGCCTACGCTGTAATAGCACTTGTCTGCAGCGATCCTCGTGAACCATTGATAACAACAACCTACAGTCATATGACGATAAACCTACATGGCATGCATATATGTAAGCTGAATCGAATATCAAATTTGTCATTGCACTTTAAATTATTGATTTTTTCTAACATAAATGTAATAACAATGTCGACGAATTTTGCTGGATGATGCTAACTTGGAGACTTTTTAAAAAGTTAACAGATTGACCAAAATATCACAAAATCTACAAAAATGTGGATAAAATGATAAAAATGACTTTGATAAGAGGGTTTGTTAAGCAAATTTTGAATTCCAGCAAACCTTACCTTCTAGTATATAAAAAATTCTCTTCTCTCCGTTTGTCTGTAATGTTTAACGATACATTTGGTAAACTTGGTTAATAATCTAACGAAATATCGCCAAACTTTTCAATGTTATCATTTCACCTTTCGAATGTTTTTATATGGAGCACCCTCTTAAAAGAACATTTACGAGAAACTATATTCGTCTCGGGTGTTTTCATCAAATGATTAGCACATATACCAAATTTAAAGCCTCTATCAAATTTTAAAAGAGTCGTTTCTCATTTATTCGGAAAATATTTTGGTGTTCGGCATCCCTTTAAGTAGAAAATATTGAAAATCTGAAATTGCGCTTTTTCTTCCTTCCGAACGATTTACCCATACACCAAATTTGAAGTCTCTATCTCATCGTGACGCATGCTTTTCTATCATTTCACTCTTCAAACCTTTTGGTGTGGAGCATCCTTTGTTCAGAACATTTTTGGAAAATACGATTTTTCCAGGGGTTTTTATCGAACGATCGACACATGTATCGGATTGCAAGTCTCTATCAATTCGGGAAGCGCCCAAAAAAGCGTGACAGACGGACGGACGGACACTTGGCAATTGGTATATATAGATGAATTATGTTAGTCATTGAGTATGCTATCACTATTGATAATTGTCAAATTAGACTTGTGTGAAATATAAGTTAATTGGGCACTTCGAACTATTTTCGCATGTGTCGTCCGGAAAAGCGCCAAATGTGCAATTTAACTTTACAGTCACTGTCCCATGGGTCTTATACATCCTTTTTGCACTGTGAAAGAAGTAAATTTGTTACATTTTTTAGAGAAAATCATGCTATGCCCACATCAGATCTTTGCCGTTTATGACTCTTTCAATATATTATTTTTTGACCATTTAGTTCTTTTGACTTCAGGATTGTTGGTTCTCCAGTACGGGTGAAGAGGATTCATTATATCCTCTAAATAGCCTGTTGCTGCATTTTTGTATTTAAGCTTCAATACTTTGCTCAATTTTTCAGTATTGAGATGTGTTTACCATGAACCATCTGCATTACATCAGGTAATAGTTAAAACCTCCTACTTCAAAAGAGGGTCATTACTACACTATAATACTTATTACTTTCGACCAATTTGAATGTACTGAACTTAGTTTCACTGAAACGCTAATTGACACTAGAAATGCAGCCCTTTTTCTCTTAATTATCACTCAATCATAAGTATACCAAACACTATCCTGGATATATATTCTAACACTTCACAATCTAAAACGTCCATCCAAATGAATGAAACGTCAATGAAATTATCATTCAATCCACGATCTACAAAGAAAAGTCATATATCTTGCGAAGAAGCTGCTTCCATCCTCTGAAAACGTGATTTCAATACTTAGGAATGATGTATATCATAGTAATGGAAATGTTTCTATGTAAGAGAAAAATTAAATTTGTGTCACGGATAGAGACCATGAAATTTCTTGAAATAAAGTTTTATTACAGGCCTTTACATCCCAATTTTATCAATATTCTATTATTCTTGTTCTAAAAACTGGTGTTTGAAGAATCTTTTAAAAATATTTTAGAATATGAAGCTCATAACCGTAATATTATATTAAAGATTTTTCAATTTAGCTTAAGGGACTAAGATTTATAGTTACGTCGCTGTTTACAGTCTGATGTTTTTAACATTGGGCGTCAACATACATTAACATTTGGCGCCTTTCTGGATGTTAACATGTAGCACGATTCCAAAACAAAAGGTTAAGTTACATTAAATTGCCAATTAGAACTATTACTGGGATCCGGTAAAAATATAGTCCAAACATATTTATTAAAACATTTTAACAATTTATTCTCACTCTGGCGTCAATTTCGTTAATTAAACGTCATTTTTTGCCTTTGGCAACGTTATCTTCTATTTTTCAACGTTTAAAGATATCGATACGATGGCAGAACTTTGCCAAATTATCGTCAAATGTTGTAAATGAAAAGTGAATATATTGAACGATATGTACTATTTTTTATGTAAATTTTTAAATAAATTTATGTGAAAAAGTTTCCCAAGAACGGTTCAAGCTAGCATTCTAAAGTTTGTTCCATTCGTTTTATAATAAAAAATTAGTCATGATATTATTATACAGTTATCAATTCAATAAAAAATGAATGTCTTAATTGTTTTATTAATTTTTCCAAAAATTCATTCGAAAATTGGGATGATTTTTCGAACGTTCTATTTTTTTTTTAACATTTATAGGCTTTCAGTATACAATGATGGTCATATTAATACAAATTTATTTTCAAAACTCTACAATCGTACCTTAGATATTGCTTTCAAAGATTCACGGACATATACATTCACAAACTAACCCTTGCAGATACAGACACAAGCACTAATATACATGTTGCGACGTAACCTCTGCAATCGTGGATTTCAGGATACGAGAATGAGTACAAACCGCACAGCGTAAGCAGGATCAATATACAAAAATTTGATGTGGGCAACACATGACTTTCCTTATATAATGCAATGAATTTACCCCTTTTACAGTAAAAAAATAGGTTCTTCTTATAGTAGAAACTTATATTCTTTCCAAGATATTGAATTTTCGTCAATTAGTCGTCATTTACATTGATTTAGCGTCATTCTTATCTATTTGGCGAGATTTTCATTATATAATTTGGCAACATATAAAAAGTCGCCAAGTTGGCTACATTCCGCTAAATTCGTCGCCAAAATCTCGCCAAGCGTTATAAACGGAGAGATATGTTATTCTTATAGCAGGTAAATAACTATTAATGTTCAAATACAAAAGTATTACTCAAAGTATCTTTTCTGATGAATGGAACGAGCTAGATCCACGAGAATGATGTCACCCAATTTATCGCATGATATTACATATGAAAAGTGAGCATGTTTCTCAACAGTTAATATATTTTTTTAATTTATGGGATTTTTTGATAGATTTATTTACAAAAATTGTAATATCTAGAGAACGGTTCATGCTAGCGTTCTAAAGTTTATGTCAATAGTTTTCTAAGGAAAAATTACTCAAGAAATGTCTATTTGCGTAACTTCATTCAAGGTTTTGATTTTTTGATGATTTTTTCAAAAGTTCACTCGAAAATTTAGGGGGTTCTGAACATGCGATTACGTTTAAAAATAATAAGCTTCCAGTATTCACGAACTGTGATTTTTGTACCAAATTTCATTCGATTCGCTCCATTCGTTCGTGAGATATCGTCTCCACAGATTTACTGACAAACATACATACACACACACACAGACCTCACCTCAAAACTGTTTGATTCGTGATCAGGGATGCTTGAAGTGTGCTCTCCCGTCGAAAACTCGAATTCGAATTTTCGACCCCGTCACAATACTTTCCTTATACATTATGTATATAAGGAAAGTAATAAAACATCCCTTAAATGGTCTACCACTAATTTCACAAGACAACATATACTTATCTCAAAATATTGGCGAATAAAACAGTTCAATGTAGCTCGTATCACGGCAACTGCTCTCTGATTGAATGATGACTCCTTTTATAAGCTATCTATAGAAACTTCCGAATATATTTTAAATTTCGTTCAATACAGGTTATTTTAAATGTTTCTGGAACCTGCTAAATTTGCCCAATTGCGATAAATCAACAAATATGGCAACCTTCGTCTAAACTTCTGAACCTAGCAAACCTAGATTTACGTCAAGGGTCGGTTGCTGGTAGGGGCATTTTCCCGTCTGGTTTTCAAAAGGGACTCCATTGAGGAAGGCCATTTTACGCATTCGTAACACACACATTAACGTATATACATAGACACACTAACATAGACACAGAAACACAGATATCACCTCAAAAACGTTCTATACGAGTTCAGAGATGCTTGAAACGTTCTCTTCGATCGAAAACTCCAATCCGAATTTTTAAAAATGTCACAGTTCTTTTCCTATATATTATACTATATATATAAGAAAGTAAGAATGCCAATAATCCTACAAGTGTAATGGTTTTAGCGTTTACTGTCGAGGAGGGATCCGCGATTAGAACATGGATTTGTAGAGTGGTGGCCGAGCTACTGTATTCTATTGATTCATTGTAACAAACTAATGAACTCTTTAAAGTATTAACTTTTGATTTTTACTTTCCTTATATACAATAATGTATAAGGAAAGTGTTGTGTAGGGGTCGAAAATTCGAATTCGAGCTTTCGACGGGAGAGCACGTTTCCAGCATCCATGTTCGCGAATCGAACATTTTTAGGTGATATCTGTGTGTGTGTGAGTGTCAGTGAATTTGTGGAGACGATAACTGCTGAACGAATCTACCGATTCGAACGAAATTTGGTACGAAAAATTACAATCCGTGAATACTGGAAACCTATTGTTTTTATACGCAATCGAATGTTCAGAACCCCCCTGAATTTTCGAGTGAATTTAAAAAAAAATCATCAAAAAATCAAAACCTATAATAAAGTTACGTAAATAGACATTTCTGATGTATTTTTTCATTAGAAAACGATTGACATAAATTTTAGAACGCTAGCACGAACCGTTCTTGAGATATTGCACATGTTTAAAAAAATTACCAAAAAATAATATAAAATAAAAATAAAATATTTCCTATTGAAAAACATGTTCACTTTTCATATGTAATATCATGCGATAAATTTGGTGATATCATTCTCGTGGATTTAGCTCGTTCCATTAATAAAAATGATACTTTGAGTAATACTTTTGTATTTGAACGCCAATAGTCAATTATCTGCTGTAAGAATAACTAATATCTCCATCCATAACGCTTGGCGAGATTTTGGCGACGGATTTGGTGGAATGTCGCCAACTAGACGACTTTTTAAATGTTGCTAAATTAACGAAAAAGTCGCCAAATGGATAAAATGACGCTAAATCAATGAGAATGACGATTACTTGACGAAAATTCAATATCTTGGAAATAATACAAATATCTATTATAAGAATAATCTACTTTTTTTTAAAGTAAAAGTAGTAAATTCATTGCATTATATAAAGAAAATCATGTGCTGCTCACATCAGATTTTTTAATTTACATATAGGGATATATTGAATTTACATATAGGGATATATAGACAATAATGATGAACGTGACGCTTTTTACTTTCCTTATATACATAATGTATAAGGTTTTCGACGGGAGAGCACGTTTCAAGCATCCCTGATCACGAATCAAACATTTATGAAGTGATGTCTGTGTGTGTGTGTGTCAGTGAGACTGTGGAGACAATAACTGACGAACGAATGGACCGATTCGAACGAAATTTGGTACAAAAATCACAATCCGTAAACACTGGAAGCCTATTGTTTTTATACGCAATCGAATGTCCAGACACCCCTAAATTTTTCAGTGAAATTTTGAAAAAACGTCAAAAAATCAAAACCGCTAATAAAATTACGCAAATAGACATTTCTTATGTAATTTTTCATTAGAAAACGATTAACATAAATTTTAGAAAACTAACATGAACCGTTCTCGAGATATTGCACATTTTCATAAAAATTATCAAAAAGTTATATAAAATAAAAAATATATATTTCCTATTGAGAAACATGTTCACTTTTCATATGTAATACCATGCGATAAATTTGGTGACATTATTCTCGTGGATCTAGCTCGTTTCAATCATGAAAAAAGATACTTTGAGTAATAATTTTGCATTTGAACGCCAATAGTCATTTTTCTGCTGTAAGAATAACTTATTTCTCCATCCATAACGCTTGGCGAGATTTTGGCGACGAATTTGGCGGAATATCGCCAACTTGGCGACATTTTTAATTATTGCCAAACTAACAAAAAGCTCGCCAAATTGATAAAAATGACGCTAAATCAATGAAAATGACGAGTAATAGAAGAAAATTCAATATCTTGGAAACAATATAAGTATCTACTATAAGAATAACATTTTTTTAACTTTCAAAGTAGTAAATTCATTTCATCATATAAGGAGAGTCATTTGTTGCCCACATCAGATTTTTGACATAAAATGCAGAATAATGTGTAGTGTTTACAGAACTGGAATTGCATATGTAAGCAAAATTTGGAGGAGAAAAATTTAGGGTCCACATCAACTTTCACAGAAAATAATATCGACTTTGTAGCTCAACTAATAGACCGCTGAATCTACAGGGGCTGATTTTTTGTTCGAATCTAGGTCAGGGATTATCATATTATCTACAATGCTTAGCATACAATAAAGTAATCTAGGTCGGAAAATTATTATAAGAATCATAAACATTTTAATTTTGATCTTTCGCTGCTCGAATATAGAATTCGTAAGTTCTTGACCATAGAATACAACGACGAATCTTCCTTGTTATAAAATAAATATTTTGATTAAAATCTTATAAACCATTTGGTGATGAAAAAATAATTACGTTTTTAAATATTAACCCCAGTAGCATGCCTATATTGTAACAGTATTGGCAACTAATATAAACTCAATATTTTGTCAATATAAACATGAGAATATTTTTACAATATTGGACAAATTGCTTCTACCATTGACCTAATATGGGCTACCTATTGGTAGTAAATTTGGCATGCCAAAATTATATCCAATATTTATTTAGTACTAGCAGCATACCCGTTCTTCGTACGGAGTATATAATATAAAGAAACTTGAAATTCATAATCATGCCCAAATTCTTATAGTATACTAAATGACATGTTTAATCAAAATATTCTGTTAAAATATTTAATATAATGCTCCTGAAAAGAAGTTTAAGAATCTCTGTTCTCGCTATATAAAATTATCTTCATGGACATATCTGAAGAATAAAACATCTTGGACCCCTTATGTAAGCAAATATAAAAAAAAATATGGAATTGAATCAATATATGCAAAATAAAAGCGTTAAAATTGTATGGGACCCGTACTAATTATATACGCGAATATTAGAAAATATAACCTGTATTAGTAGATTACATGTATAAATTGAAAATACCAATAAACCCGTAATCTTTAAATCTGAAGACAGTCATTTATTCCAATATATGTCAAAATTAAAGTGCTAAAATTATATGGGAAGATATACACGTACTACTTATAATGTCCGATTATTAGTAGAAGATTTCCCGTTTTGCAATATGAGTCACAAATGTTTTTTGGTAAAATACAACAGACGACGTAATAAATTGAATATATAATTAATCCCCTTAATCTTCGTACCAGAAGACTGTACTTGATTCCAATATATATGCCAATATATGTCAAAATATATGCCAATATACCTGTACTACTTATATTCTCGTAGGTTAGAAGATATACCCGTGCATTCCTAGAAGATTACTCGTACAACGTACAATATGCGTGTGTCAGCAATTTTTGCCGCAATAAAACAATGGCGTAATAACTTAAAAATATCAATAATAATAATGTTTAAACCTGAAGAGTATAATTGATATTATCCAGTCCAAAATGAAATGGCAATGAAATTTATTTTATATACATATCTTCATTATTCAAATCGGAAAGGATTTAATAAAAATCGTCTGCCGCATAAACACATTGGATTTAAATCCGTTGCTAAGCGACATGATATCATTTGCTTCAAATAAATTGGTAGAAAAAATATCGTCTAAATAGTTATATTTCTATGGAACATTTGGCGACAGTTTCGTCAAATTAGCGACATTTTAAAAAATCCCCAAATTTATCGCCAAGTGGGACTGTAGAACTGACAGTTCCACTTTGCGACAAATTGACGAAATATCATCACAATACTATCCCCTAACAAAAAACAATTAATATCATTTATGTAGCGCCATTTTATCAATTTCAAGATATTTTTATAGATTTGAAAACATTTTTATCAATGTGGTGACATTTTAAAAATTCGCTAAATGTATTACTAAGTAGGATGGTTGGTCTGACAGATAAATGCTAACCAAACATCATTTCAGTGCTCTCTTCTAACAAAACAAAAAAAAATTTCATTGATATGTAGAAGACCCAAGCCACACGACCTACCCGAAGGTTTATGGCAGCTGTTTGTGTGTCGTTTATATCAATTTGGCGATATTTCCGTCAATTTGGCAAAGTTTAAGAAAAGTTGTCAAATTAGCGATATCCCTCCAAATTCGTAGCTTTGAATTTGCAGATCTGAATGAAACATTCTTATCCCGTTTCAATATACTAAATGAAAACACTACAATTGTATTAGAAGATATACCCGCTCTACTCTTTTTCTGTTTCAACAATCGGCTATATGAATTTATTGGCTAAACCCAATATATGAGTTTAGTAGCTAAATACGATATAAGCTTGAAAACTCTTTGCCAAAATAAATGAAATTGATGTACGCAGTCAGCAATTAATATAATTAAAAGAAAAATCAAACCGTCCATTCATAAGATATACTTTTATATCCATTTATCCATTTATTTATTATTATTTAAATCGAAAAAAAATAATAAAAACATTAACAAACACATTTAATTTAATCCGTTATTCGTACGGAGTGTATAATTTAAAGAAACTTATAGTTCGCAATCATGTGCAAATTCTGTTAAAATATTAAATTTATTGCTCCTAAAGAGAAGTTTAAGAATATATGTTCTCACTATGCAAAATTATCTTCACGATCAGATCTGAAGAATAAAACATCCTGCCCCCTTTTGTAAGCAAATTTACAGAAGAAAAAATAGGAATTGAATGAATATATGCAACCCCGTACTAATTATATTGTCGCAGATCAGAAAATATGCCAATGTGTTAGTAGAAGATTACCCGTATTACAATATGCGTCTCAAAAATATTTGCCAAAATAAAAGAGATGACGTAATAAATTGAAAACATCAATAATATCCTTACTCTTTATACCAGAAGGTCGTAATTGATTCCAATATATGCCAATATATATCAAAACATATGTCAATATACCTGTACTACTTATATTCTCGTAGATTAAAAGATATACACGTGTATTTGTAGAAGATTCGTACAACATACAATATATGAGTTTAAACAATTTTTGTCATAATAAAATAATTGCATAATAACTTGAAAATATCAATAATCCTTGAATCAATAATCCCCGAAAATATAAATAATAATAATTTTTAAATATGAAGACCGTAATTGATATTAATAGTCAAAAATGCTATAAGAAAAATCAAATCGTTCTTTTCTAAAATATATTTTTATATCCATTTATTTATTATTCAAATCGAAAAAATAATTATTAAAATTAACAGACAGATTTAATTTAATTGCGTTTCTGAGTAACATGATATAAGATAGAATCTTATAACATGTTAAATATGTCATGTCTTATAACATAAACTGCGAAATTAAATAACGATTTTGATTTCTCTATACTTCTCATTGTTCCGCAAAAGCTTGTTTTAAATAAACCATGAACCATGGAGATAGATTTCCCCTTTAAATCATGTTTCAAACAATTCATGTTTTCAGAAAGTGACTAATTAACGCAAAAAATCTCCCATCAAACTCAGAGATTAAATTTTAATTCACTTTCAAACGATTTTCAAGCTTTTCGTTTGGATAAACCACGGAGTTAGGGAGTAGAACTCCTAGGAAAAAGTTCCGTTTTTCATTAATATCTCGACAACCCCAGGTCTTAGAAACTCGAAACTTGGACAAAATTTATGGGGGGATATTTCAAGGCCATTCACCAAATTTCATTAAATTCGGTTCAGCCGTTTTTCCGTGATGATGAGACAAACGAAAATTTCGTTTTTTACTAATATCTCGAGAACCACTGGTCGTAGAAACTCAAAACACGGATATAATTTTAAGTGGGGCTATTTCTGGGCTACCCACAAAATTTCATCAAATTCGGTTCAGCCGTTCTCCCGTGATGGTGTGACAAACAGACAGACAGACAGACAGACAGACAGACAGACAGACAGACAGACAGATTTTCATTTTTATTTATATAGATTGTTTCCAATATTTTCCAAATGTTGGCAATACTTCCAATGTAACGCTAATATTGAAGTTATATTTAAATGGTATTACTTAGACTATGCATCCCCAATATTGGCATTACAATGAAAGTATTTCCAATAAATATTCGATATAATAGTACAATATTAGCCTTCAGTTCATCCATTATTGGAGTCCTAATAGGACACAGTACTATAATCAATCAATTGAACATTATTTAAAAATATAAAAAGAACATTGGAGTGAAAAGAAACTGTCATGCGTAGAATTACTATTACTTCAGGTCACAATATTTTCCTACCACACACATGCATTTTACTAGGAAGGCGCTGTATTCAGCAAAGGCAAACATTTAAGAAACTTTCGATGTGCATTTATAGTAAATGGGAAAATGAATCAAATTTCCATTCAATCCACGATCTTATCTAGAAATACGTAATCATATATCTGGCGGATAAATTGTTCCCATTCTCTGAAAACGTGATTTTAAACTTTAGGAATGATATATATATAATAGCAATGGAAATACACCTATGTAAGTGAAAGATTAAATTCTAGTCACGGATGAAAATCGTAAAATTTCTCGGAATAAAGTTTTATTACCTGACTTTATATCACAATTTTCATGAATATGTTATGCTTTTTCTCTTTCAGAAGGAATTTTTTAGAGGAATCTTCATAAAACATTTTGAAACAGGAGTGACAGTTATATATACAAGCTATGGTGCTCGCTTTTAGCAGCCACTAATTTATCATTTTTTCAAATAATTGTTACCTGACTTGGTATTAAGGTGCACCGCAAAATACCAGCCACATTATGTTTAAACATTTTATTTACAATATAGAATACTCTGGGGAACACTTTTACACACTCCATCAAGTGGCTTTGTCAGCCGGCTACACTCAGTAAGGATATAATATATACAGGGTGTCCCAAAAAGATTGAAACTCGCTTTAATTCCTTACCTGTCGGAGATAAGTGGGCAAAGTAAATTGCAAAATTGTTGAATTTAAGGTATGAAATGTGCTGCCATAATGAAATAGTCCTCCCATTGATTTTCAAAAAGTTACACTTTTTAAATTTTTATACGACCCCCTTAGACAAATTTGGTCAATCAGAATATTTTTTTAATGCGACAAGGTCATTAAAAAACTGCATATCTGTATCTTTAAAATCAACTAAATTATGATAAAGGGAAAACATCTGACTTATGCCACTTTTACGTACCATATGAAACGATGCTTCTTCAGTGAAAATAGGGATCATAAACAAATTGACGATGGCAATTGTTTAGATCAATAATACGTTGACATGGGTCAAAATGTTTTATCACAAATGCATCTAAATAAAGCATTACACAGACAGAGATCATATAAAGCAGTGGTACTCACTACGCGGTTGCGGCACATAATTAAGATATGCATATATTGTAAAGAACCACTGATATAAAGGGGCAAATTTCGTTACAAGTACTAGAAATAAAATTCACAAAACGCAATTCACAAAGCATTCTCAAAATGTTTTCTTTCAACTCCAATATATAACTGAGTTCTTCTGATAATGCTTCTGTAAATATTTTGGGGTTCTTCACCACTAATATTGTTGCCATCATCAATTATTTTGTTTTTAAACACAAAACGCGATTGACCTTAAAAGGTCAATTGCGTTTAGTGAACTAGTATTACAAACTAGTGTTCGAAGACGGCATTATAAGTAAAAATCGAGAGGGGTTAAATTAGGAGATCTTGGAGGCCATTCTGTTTCTCCCTTCACACCAATCCACAGTTTATCAATGTTTTCGTTGAGCCAGTCTACATAGCAAGTTAAACGTCCAAACAGTTACCTTACACCTTTCTGGTAGGTCGGATGGCCTGGGTCTCAACATAGCAAGTTAAAGTAACTGGAGTGTAGCTCAACTTGACTTTTTCAAACCAAAATCCATATTTACGCGACTTGAGATATTTTTTTTCAAATTTTACAAGTACCAGATAACATGCTCCAATTGTAATCATTGGAAACTTATATTTTCCCGGATATGGTTGGACTGACAGGCAAATGCTACCGAATCATCATTTCAATACAATGTTTTAACAAAACACAAGTAATTTCATTGATTTAGAGTCATCTTTATCAATTTGGCGATATGCTTAACGATTTGGAAAAATTTCTGTCAATGTAGAAAAAAAAAAAATTCCAATTTAAAAAAAATCTTCATTTCCTTCAGACACCCTTTGGTGACCTAGGCTGAAATTTAGCGTATGGACGCACGAAGTGTGACACACACCGGCCATACTGGGCCAACGGCCGTACCGTGCTGAAAACACCGGTTCTCGTTAGATCACCGAAGTCAAGCAGCATCGGGCGCGGTTAGTAACTTGGTGGGTGACCACCTCGGAACGCCGCGTGCTGTTGGCCATCTCGGGTGCGGTATCCCCGTGGTTTGCGCGCTAGATTTGCACGCTGCCACATATGCCGCCGTGTTCATGCGGAGTACGATCACGTTAAACATGTGGGTCCGTAAGTCCTTCCGAGAGGTTGGTGGTAGGGGAAGGAGGGTACGGTCCCTGTGGATGCCTCCCCCACTGGGTTCCGGTCTAAATTGGGTGGCACTTCCCGGCCGTCCATACAGTTACCTTACACCTTTCTGGTAGGTCGGACGGTCTGGGTCATCAACATCAACACACCGGCCATACGGGCGCGGTAGCCCATTGGTTAGCGCGCTGGAGTTGCACTCGGTAGGCCCGGGTTCGATTCCAGCCACTGCCAAAACTGCCGCCGTGTTCATGCGGAGTACGATCACGTTAAACATGTGGGTCCGTAAGTCCTTCCGAGAGGTTGGTGGTAGGGGAAGGAGGGTACGGTCCCTGTGAATGCCTCCCCCACGGGGTTCCGGTCTAAATTGGGTGGCACTTCCCGACTGTCCAAACTGTTACCTTACACCTTTCTGGTAGGTCGGACGGTCTGGGTTTCAACAACAACAACACACCGGCCATACGGCCAACGGCCGTACCGTGCTGAAAACACCGGTTCTCGTTAGATCACCGAAGTCAAGCAGCATCGGGCGCGGTTAGTACTTGGTGGGTGACCACCTCGGAACACCGCGTGCTGTTGGCCATCTCGGGTGCGGTATCCCCGTGGTTTGCGCGCTAAGATTTGCACGCTGCCACAAATGCCGCCGTGTTCATGCGGAGTACGATCACGTTAAACATGTGGGTCCGTAAGTCCTTCCGAGAGGTTGGTGGTAGGGGAAGGAGGGTACGGTCCCTGTGGATGCCTCCCCCACTGGGTTCCGGTCTAAATTGGGTGGCACTTCCCGGCCGTCCATACAGTTACCTTACACCTTTCTGGAAGGTCGGACGGTCTGGGTCTCAACAACAACAACACACCGGCCATACGCACGCTACCACAAATGCCGCCGTGTTCATGCGGAGTACGATCACGTTAAACATGTGGGTCCGTAAGTCCTTCCGAGAGGTTGGTGGTAGGGGAAGGAGGGTACGGTCCCTGTGAATGCCTCCCCCACTGGGTTCCGGTCTAAATTGGGTGGCACTTCCCGGCCGTCCATACTGTTACCTTACACCTCTCTGGTAGGTCGGACGGTCTGGGTTTCAACAACAACAACACACCGGCCATACATTTAACTGCCATTAACACCTGGGTTGGCTGTATGGTCTGGGCCTTTCACATTTGACACACTGGGGCGCGGTAGCCCATTGGTTAGCGCGCTGGAGTTGCACTCGGTAGGCCCGGGTTCGATTCCAGCCACTGCCAAAACTGCCGCCATGTTCACGCGGAGTACGATCACGTTAAACATGTGGGTCCGTAAGTCCTTCCGAGTGGTTGGTGGTAGGGGAAGGAGGGTACGGTCCCTGTGGATGCCTCCCTTACTGGGTTCCGGTCTAAATTGGGTGGCACTTCCCGGCCGTCCAAACAGTTATCTTACACCTTTCTGGTAGGTCGGACGGTCTGGGTAACAACAACAACAACACTTGACACACTTATTGTATCCCCGGCCGTTCAAATAGTTGCTCAAGTCCTTTGGATGAGTCGAACGGCCTGGGTCTTCAACACTTATTGTATCAGCCAACCGCCGTACCGTGCTAAAAAGACCGGTTCTGTTAGATCACTGAAGTTAAGCAGCAGTGGGCGCGGTTAGTACTTGGATGGGTGACCACCGCGTGCTGTTGGCGCATTTCAGACGCGGTCACCCGGTGGTTTGCTCGCTGGATTTGCACGCTACCACAACTGCCGCCGTGTTCATACGGAGTACGATCACGTTAAACATGTGGGTCCGTAAGTCCTTTCGAGAGGTTGGTGGTAGAGGAAGGAGGGTACGGTCCCTGTGGATGCCTCCCTTACTGGGTTCCGGTCTAAATTGTGTGGCACTTCCCGGCCGTCCAAACAGTTACCTTACACCTTTCTGGTAGGTCGGACGGTCTGGGTAACAACAACAACAACACTTGACACACTTATTGTATCCCCGGCCGTTCAAATAGTTGCTCAAGTCCTTTGGATGAGTCGAACGGCCTGAGTCTTCAACACTTATTGTATCAGCCAACCGCCGTACCGTGCTAAAAAGACCGGTTCTGTTAGATCACTGAAGTTAAGCAGCAGTGGGCGCGGTTAGTACTTGGATGGGTGACCACCGCGTGCTGTTGGCACATTTCAGACGCGGTCACCCGGTGGTTTGCTCGCTGGATTTGCACGCTACCACAACTGCCGCCGTGTTCATACGGAGTACGATCACGTTAAACATGTGGGTCCGTAAGTCCTTTCGAGAGGTTGGTGGTAGAGGAAGGAGGGTACGGTCCCTGTGGATGCCTCCCTTACTGGGTTCCGGTCTAAATTGTGTGGCACTTCCCGGCCGTCCAAACAGTTACCTTACACCTTTCTGGTAGGTCGGACGGTCTGGGTAACAACAACAACAACACTTGACACACTTATTGTATCCCCGGCCGTTCAAATAGTTGCTCAAGTCCTTTGGATGAGTCGAACGGCCTGGGTCTTCAACACTTATTGTATCAGCCAACCGCCGTACCGTGCTAAAAAGACCGGTTCTGTTAGATCACTGAAGTTAAGCAGCAGTGGGCGCGGTTAGTACTTGGATGGGTGACCACCGCGTGCTGTTGGCACATTTCAGACGCGGTCACCCGGTGGTTTGCTCGCTGGATTTGCACGCTACCACAACTGCCGCCGTGTTCATACGGAGTACGATCACGTTAAACATGTGGGTCCGTAAGTCCTTTCGAGAGGTTGGTGGTAGAGGAAGGAGGGTACGGTCCCTGTGGATGCCTCCCTTACTGGGTTCCGGTCTAAATTGTGTGGCACTTCCCGGCCGTCCAAACAGTTACCTTACCCCTTTCTGGTAGGTCGGACGGTCTGGGTAACAACAACAACAACACTTGACACACTTATTGTATCCCCGGCCGTTCAAATAGTTGCTCAAGTCCTTTGGATGAGTCGAACGGCCTGGGTCTTCAACACTTATTGTATCAGCCAACCGCCGTACCGTGCTAAAAAGACCGGTTCTGTTAGATCACTGAAGTTAAGCAGCAGTGGGCGCGGTTAGTACATGGATGGGTGACCACCGCGTGCTGTTGGCACATTTCAGACGCGGTCACCCGGTGGTTTGCTCGCTGGATTTGCACGCTACCACAACTGCCGCCGTGTTCATACGGAGTACGATCACGTTAAACATGTGGGTCCGTAAGTCCTTTCGAGAGGTTGGTGGTAGAGGAAGGAGGGTACGGTCCCTGTGGATGCCTCCCCCACTGGGTTCCGGTCTAAATTGAGTGGCACTTCCCTGCCGTCCAAACAGTTACCTTACACAAAGTAGGTCGGACGGTCTAGGTCTCAACAACAGCAACATTTACTATATCAACCACCTGGGAACACCGTGTGCTGTTGGCACATTTCGGGCGCGGGAGCCTGGTGGTTTGCGCGCTGGATTTGCACTCTGCCACAACTGCCGCCGTGTTCATGCGGAGTACGATCACGCTAAACATGTGGGTCCGTAAGTCCTTCCGTGAGGTTGGTACTGGTAGGGGAAGGAGGGTACGATCCCTGTGGATGCCTCCCCCACTGGGTTCCGGTCTAAATTGGGGGACACTTCCCGGCCGTTCAAACAGTTTCCTTACAAATTTCTCGTGGATCGGACGGTCTGGGTCTCAACAACAACAACACTTATTGTATAGGTCGGCGAACTGATCGTTACGCGGTCGGATTTTCAATACCGCCCTTCTGCCGGAAGGAGATTCAGGGTTTTAGAAGTCTTTCCAGATCCCTAAACAGTCCTCTGGTTGTTTAGCAGTCTGAATCGTTGCCCATATATTGTATTGACCACTGTACCTAACGTAATGAAGCCGGATTTTTTCGATTTTATTCCCGAACAGAACATCACTGCGCCAATTTTAATTGAGACAGCGCTCAGAACTATACATTGCATAACAAACTGTAAAAATCTGATGTGGGCAGCACATGACTTTCCCTGCAGACTTATATCCGCGTTCTCTTTATTTTAATTTAATTTTATTCATTTTTAATTCAATTTTCATTCTCATTTGGTAAATGGTCTTATTTTCAAAGGTCCGTAGGGAAAATACAAAAAAAACTAAAATATCTCGAAAACGGCTAGTCCTAGTGTAATAGGGTTGGTTATTTATTTTCCTCGATAAAAAATACGTATAAAACAAACATTTAATGGATATATTTGAGTATGCGTAGTTTTTTATTTTAGATTTTGATTCGGTCCATTTTGCAAAAAAAGGCAGGTCATTTTATTCCGAATCGCACCAAAATCTAATCAGCACCAGGGAGACCCACAAGCGACTTATCTACCGAATTTTGTAATATTCGGTCCAATAGTTTTTCAGATAGAGTGAATACAGGCTTTTGCGGGTTATTTTGCAAAAAGGCGGGTTCTTTTATCCTGAGTCGTACTCAAAACTAATCAGCACCAGATTCCTCCACAAGTGACTTACCTATCAAATTTTATGAATTTCGGTCAATTAGGTTTTTAGTTAGAGTGGATACAAAATCTGTGCAGATACAGACACAGACTGACACATACGCAGACGTCACTCTAAAAGTAGTTTTGTCGTATTCTAGATGTCTCAAAACGCTTAGATCCGTCGAAAAGTCGAGTTGCGATTTTCGGCATGATTCCCATACTTTCCCTATACATTACCATGTGGTGCAGGGGATGTATAAAACTGTTTTTAACAGACTTAATACTAGTTAAAACGTACAAGTTCCAGAAAATACTTTTGGAATACTTTATTTATTCTTTGGACGGAAAAGCAAAAAGAAAAGTGTTTATCTTGGAGTTTAGAGAGTATAAGTATTATACTACATCACTCAATAAGTCTCCGGTCTAACTAAGAAAAACATTTTTTTTTCGAAATTTCGACTTCATTCATCAACTTACTCTCCTTCAAGAGTGATACATTTATTCCAACGCTCCTCTAACTTTACGATGCCGTTTTTGCAGAACGATTTGTATTTGCTCTCAAAATAGGCCTCAGTTTCGGCAATCACTTCTTCATTTGAGCCAAATTTCTTCCCCTGGAGCATCTTTTTGATGTCTGCAAAAAGCCAGTAGTCGCTGGGGAGCAGATCTGGAGAGTACGGTGGGTGAGGAAGCAATTCGAAGCGTAAATCATATAATTTAACCATCGTTTTCATTGACTTGTAACACAAGCCATGTCTTGTTGTTTTGGTCCTGTGTGAGCAAACGAGGTACCCACCTTAAAAGCAAATTACGCATGCTCAAATTTTCGTGTAAAATTGTAAACACACTACCTTTTGATATGTTTAAGGTGTCAGCTATCTCACGCAACTTCACTTTACGGTCTTTCAAAACTAGGTAGTGGACATTTTTTATGTTTTCCGGAACAACTGCCGATTTTGGGCGACCAAAGCATTCAGCATCATCCGTGTTTGTACGACCGCGTTTAAATTCAGCATACCAGTTGTAACACAATATTTGTATTACATGTTTCCACCCCAATTACAAATCCCAACCTAAATAATGAACTATCTAAATGCTGCAGAGGGAGCCAATCACAACAAATGCATATATAAACAGTGGTCATCCCCGTCTGCAGCAACAGCGAATGGTAGATGTGGTAGGGAATAAATTGGGGAAAGAAAAAGCGCCCCAATGCCGTATTCAAAAAAACTCCAGTCGATTTAAAACTTTCGAACGAGTCAGCATCATGTTTCTTGGGTTTGTGAAAAGTGTCTATAGAATGTGAGCAATAAAATGGTAGCGAGTGCAGTTAGATGTGCAACGGTTTTCCTGCATCATTGAAATAGCACGAATATGCACGTAACACAAAGAGTAAAGGTAACCAACTTTCAATTGTCACTATTAGCACGGAAGGCACACCTTTAACGATTATTAAAATAATTAACTACCAGTTCGTATGAGTAGATCATATGAACGAGTTCGTAAATATTGAACTATAAGAACTATTCTTTATCGATTGTTTAAAGGAAACTGTTTTTAAGAAATTTAAGTCAAAGTTATTATGTGTGTAAATATATATATTAATGTAATATTGTCAGTATTATGTGTCTTTTAATAATTGATTTAATTATAGTATAATTACTCAAGATTACAATGGATATCTATTAAGTAAAATATTAAAATAAATTGAGCAATTAAGCATGTGCATTTCTTTATGTTTTGTGTGTTCGTATCTCGAGCTTGAGAACCGGGAGCTTACATGCTCCACCCTTAGTGGCGGCACCATATATAAGTCATAGAATAATACTTTTTGATTAGAATAAGTTTACCTTATGACATGATGTCGTCGCGTGAATTGGTGCCGTATGTGGTCAAGCTCGGAGAGAATTATAATTTGTATAAGAGAAAGTAAAAATATAAATAAAAGACGAAATTAAATTTAATAATGAGTTTGAATATAATAGTGAATTTAATAATGAATTCAATAATGAGATGAAACTCAGTATAATGATAGGAATATGCATGAAAATGATAATTTAAATATGTATTGTATTATTGTGTATATATGTGTGTATTAGTATAGATATTTAGTATATAGTCAGAAGTGTATAACAGTGTATTAAATCATGGCGCCGAATAAAACTAGGCAATCAAATAAAAGAGCGAGGCAAGATCCTCCGATTAACAATATGCAGCAGGAGGTAAATGTAAATAGCAGTATAACAGATAATTCGGCTGTAACAAATAACGCAGTCCATGTGCAAATGCCCACAAATCAAACGCAGCAAAATACATCGTTTCCAATTATGCAGATGTTGCCATCATTTGATGGGCAAAAGGAATATAATGTCAATTTCTTTATCATACAATTTAAGGAAATAGCGGATTTAACATCATGGTCCGAACAAGAGAAAATTATAATTGTCAAATCTAGATTAAGGAGAAAGGCACAACAATTTCTAGCAGAAAATATTGCTCGGCAAAAAGAAAAATCATATGAAAAATTCATGGAATTATTAAAAAACAAATTTGAGAAAAAACAAACCTTAGTGCAAAAACATAACAATTTTAACAATCTGAAACATTTACCAAATATGACAATTAAGGAGCTTGCACAAGAAATCGAAAACCAGGCGATAATATTTTTAGAGATAGACGGAACAATTGATGCAAATGTATAAAAAATTATAGAGAAAATTAAACTCACCAAATTTTTACAGATAGTCAGAGAAGATTTAAGAACAGAAATAAAAAAAATTACCCGAAAACCTTTGACGAAGCAGTGAAAATAGCTGAGGTAATAGAATCCGCATTGGAGGAAGATAGTGATTGTGTAAATAATATTGAAGTAGAAAATAAAATAATTGAGAATGTGGAAATAAATCATGTAAAAACTGAAAATACTGCAGAAAAGCCGCCACAGAAATTTTGTATAGCGTGCGGTCGCAACAATCACTGGATGTCCGAATGTTTTACGCTTCAAAAAGTACAAAATAATTTAAAAAGGGCATTCACAAATGAAAACAGCAGTCAAGAAACCACCAATTATCAACAAAGACCCACTAATCAAAATAATTATGCACATTATAGTAGATCAAATTTCAGAAGAAGTAATTTCATAAATAACCGAGGAATACGGCGTCGTGCAGGAAATAACAACAGACAATTTCAGGGTAATAACAGAAGATCATATCAGAATAATGGACCACATTATGAAAGCAATCATAGGCAATATCAGAATAATGAATATTTAAACTAAGAAAGGGACCTCGAAATAAAAGACAAATAGAAAGTTGTAATGCATCAAATAAGGATTCGAGATCCCATAAAATTGCAAGCAAAATTAATAAGGATGCACAAATTTTAAATGAACATTTACTGAATTCAACGTATGGACAGAGTGACGCACTGCCAATGATCAACGTAAATTTAGAGAACATAAAAACAGTGGCTCTCATAGACAGTGGCGCAAGTGTCAGTTTATTATCAGATCAAATATTTCAAAAAATCAAAAATAAAATTAAAATTAACTATTTATCTAGACAAGTTAAAATCCAAACCATGACTAAAGAAAACATCCAATTCTCAAAATGCATAAGCTTCAGCTTTAAAATTGAAAACAAAAGATGCAAAAATTCATTTTTTATAACTAAACAATTAAACAACACCCCCTATGAAATAATCTTAGGATTTGATTTTCTCAAAAATCATCATGCCATAATTGATACAAATAAATTAACATTAAAATTTATTAAAGAATCCATATCTATTCCATTTAAAAACAAAAATCAGAAGAAAGCACAGGAACCAGAAAATAATAATACAAGAGTTGAACATATTCAATGCTTAAATGCAAGCTTAGCGCATAAAATTAAATTACTCCCTCAAGAAACAAAATCAATAAAATTAAAATTAAATGAAAACTATTTTGAGGATAAGGAGGTATTGTTAAGTATTACAAATTCGTTAAAAGATTTACACGCTGAGTATTCTTTACATTATGTAAATAATAGAAAATTTATTTCTACGCTATTAACAAACAAAACAGAAGAAGAAATTCAACTTAATAAAAATATGATTGTCGGAACTGTAACACCGCAATTTGAAATTTTTGAAGAAAAACATAATGATGATAAAATTTTACAGGTCAATAATATAGAGAGTTTAAATAACCCACAAAAAATGGACATTTCAGCTTTACGAAAAGCGGAATTAACACCGCAAGATTTTAAACTGGATCATTTACAAGAGAATGAAAAACATATATTGCTTAAATTACTTTTACAAAATTATGATGTATTTTCGAAATCATATAAAACGCTGGGAATGACAGAAGAAATAGTACCGGAATTTAATTTACTACACCAGTACCCAATTCAATGTAAACCTTATCCCTTGCCAAAAATGTTAAAACCTGTACTCGAAAGTGAAATAAAACAGTTGTGTGAAGCAGGAATAATTGAAAAGTCTACCAGTAACTACGCCTTCCCATGCCTATTAATTAAGAAAAAAAATAATTTTAATAATAGTCATACAGATAAAGTACAGAAGTATCGTTTAGCCGTTGATTATAGATTGCTGAATCAGATTACCGAATTACTGCCCATAAATATTGGTAAAATTAGCGACATTCTGCACAACATCGCAGGCCACAAATTGTACACGGTAATTGACTTAAAGTCCGCGTTTTTTCAAATTAAAATCAAACCTGAGGATACTTTGCGATTAAATATCATAACAAACGATGGCTCGTACAGACCTAATAGATTACCTTTTGGGGCAAAAAACTCATCAGCATATTTTTCTTTATTAATGATGAAATGCTTAGGAGACTTAAAAGATCAGAAAATTGAATTTTATTTCGATGATATTGTAATTGCCGCAAATTCATTCGAGAAAATGTTGGAGAAATTAAAAACGGTATTTGAGAGATTAGGTAAATTTGGTTTAACTATCGATCCTTCAAAATTACAAATGTGTAAAGAGAATATTAAATTTCTAGGATTTAAGATAAGTAAGGAAGGCATAACACCTTCAGATGATAATGTACAAAAGATAACGAATTTCCCTGTGCCAACGACAGTAAAAAAAGTAAAATCATTTTTAGGTTTATGTAATTACTTCAGGCAGATCATACCAAATTTTTCTGAACTATGCAATCCATTAATTGAGTTAACAAAGAAAGATAAGAAATTTATATGGACGGAGAAATGCGAAGAAGCGTTTGTAACATTGCAAAACGCGATTTTATCGAAACCGGTAGTCAGGGCAGCTGATATGTCAAAGCCGTTCTTTTTGTCGACTGACTGTTCAAAAGTAGCCGCGTCAGGAATTTTACTTCAATCAGTGAATGGAAATTTTCATCCTATCGAGTGTTACAGCAGAAAACTTTCAGACAGTGAAAAGAAATATCCGAGCATGAAGCTAGAATTGCTAGCAATTCATGATGCTATAATACATTTCAAAGATTTTTTATATGGTACGCACTTTACAATTTTTACGGACTCTAAAGCTTTAACTCACTACATACACTTAGAAAATCAAAATTCTGATTTAATCGCAAGATGGTTATTAAATTTACAACAATATTCGTTTGACATAAAATACATTAAAGGACAAGATAATCCCAGCGATTTTATGTCACGCCAAATTTTTTCTGAACAAACTAAGACTAAATTAATAAATAACATTATTGCTAATGACAGCGCTATAACAATAGCCAGAATTTTAGAAGAGCAAGCAAAAGATAGAGAGATAAAGAAAATTATTAACGGACTGAAGGCAAAATCTAAGCAGCCAAAATATGTAAATAAATACTATAAAGATGTAAATACGGGATTAATTATGATAAAGACTGCTAGATATATCAGAAATCCTATGCAAAACGACAGAATTCTAATACCTCACAGTCTAAAATTTGCAGTTATTGAGTTAGCTCATACACCACATTTTGGAGTAGAAAAAACCTATCAAATTCTGAATAGAAAATATTACTGGAAAGGGGCATACAGTGATGTAAAAAATTTTTGCGCATCATGTGATGCATGTTTATGTTACAAAAATAAGGCTATAAGACCTATGGCATTACAACGTGTGCCACGTCCATGTAAACAAAATCACACGGTGGCATTAGACATTGTAGGGAAGCTACCGAGAAGTAACGGACAGCACGAGTTCATCATAACGATGATAGACCATTACTCGAGATTCCTGGAGGCAGTACCCATGAGAAATATTACAACTGCGAGTGTATTACAGGTCCTAACGAATTGGATTGCACAAAATGGAGTTCAAATGTGGTTGTTATTAGATAATGAAAGGCAACTAAAAAGCGAGGAATTTAAAAAATTCGCAGAGCAACATGGTATAAAACTAAAATATACGTCAATTTACAAACCCAGCTCAAATGCAATTTTCGAAAGAAGTCATTTATGTATCAAAAATTCTTTGGCAGCAATGTCAGAACAAACTTTTAATTGGCACAAGGTCTTGCCATATGTAAAATTATTTCATAATGCAACACCCAGCGCAAATATAGACCACAGTCCCGCTATCTTGTTTCTTACCAGAGATTTGAAATTACCCGGAGAAAATAATCTGGAAATAGCGGATCCCGATGACAGCCCAATTTTAACGCAAAATGAATACGATAACGACGTCAGTGAAGCACTTACATTAGCGGAAAATATCAATAAATTTACTAAACAGAAACAAATTCAAGCGCAGATTAGACAGGAGAGGATTTGTAAAAGAGTGAGAGAAAAAAAATTATTAAGAGGGCAAATTGTATATTTAAAGAATTTACGACCAACCACAGCATTACAAAAGAAATTTCAAGGACCATTTCGCATTGTAAAGGTGATCCGTAACAATAATTACGCTATCACTCCTGTGTACGACCCAAATAAAAAATGGATAGTTGTTCATGCGAATAAATTATATAAAGCAGAACCGCGTAAAAAGTATTTACAAAATAAACAAACACGGCGAACTGTTGACAGAAGTCAATCGCATGTAAACAAAGAATATGACGCCAATAATCAAAATGATGAGAGTCCTAGACGTTATAATCTGAGGACACGCAAAAAATAGTATTCGAAAGCAAAATAATATATAATTACAAAAATGTAATATGAAAATTTTATGTGCGAAAACGCAAAATATGTTATATTAGTGTAACGGTAATGAAGGCATTAAATGTATAATTTTAAAAATTTAATAATTAAATAAAGGTAGTTTGTAAAATAAATATGAGGATAATATATTTGTAAAATTAATATGAGGATAATATTTTTGTAAAATAAATATGAGGATTTTGTAAATATGAGGATAAAACAAAAAATATAGGTAATAAATAAACATTTATGTATGGATACATAACTTATGAATAGAGCAATAAATTTCGGAAAAAATATGAATAAGTGTTAAAAAAAATACATACAATCCCCCTCAATGTTCTAAAATAAAATAAACTAAGGTGTTAGAAGAAAGAAGGAGAGAGATAATTAAATTGCACTTACTTGCAATTTGTCTTGCTTGAAAACGAAAAGTGGTAACTGTCAGTAATAGCCATCAAAATTTATCAAGTCTTTCTATAATGGCAGGCATGGAATGGAATTCCTCACGATATCTTTTCTTTTTTTTTTTCCTTTTCTTGTACAGGTTTTGAAAAAATAGTATAACATAATTAATAAAATGCAAAATAAAGTGAATGGAACATGGTAAATGCAAGCATATAATATTCAAAATCATAAAATTATTAATTAAATACCTCATAAAAAGCTGACAGAATAAAAGCAGAATCATAAATAAATAAATAAATAACATTTTAAGTCAAAAATAACAGTCACAGCTGATATAAATAATAATTAGTAAATTAATAAATATATATTGCATAAATAGTGTATACAGACCTTTTACAAAAACACGCAATCTGGAAAACAAAATAAAAGTTAAGTACATAAATGAATTAATAAAACTTGAATAAATAAGATTAGTTTCCCATCCTTCACAGTCAGCGTAAGAAGTCCATTGTACGGCGAAAGCTTGTCACCTGCAAAATAGATATCCAGGCTAAAAAAATAAACATCAGGAGAAAATCTCCTCTGCATAGTACGATAATAATACGAAAAATTTCTATTGTAAGCATACACTCAATGTTTCAAAATTAAAATCATAATTGCAGGCAATTATAGTTATTTAAAAATACCGGCCGGTAATATAAAATAAAATACATTAGGAAAAGACATTAATTTGTATGTAAATGATAAATGATTTAGTATTATTAAGAAATTATTGCAGTAATTGAACATCACATGAAATAAAAAGAAATAACAAATAAAATTAAATTGGAAAGAAGGACATGTAAATAATTAAATATGTAATGTTATGCTGAAACGGGAACATAAAGTCAGTTATACCAATAACATAACAAAAGCATGGTATATTCATAATACTACACATAAAATAATATATCACGCGTTGTTGCAACAAGGGATAAATAAATCCAATGAATTAAAAGTACATGAAATTAATATCATGGGTTGTCAACAATCAGATCTGTGTTAAGGTCATAAGATAAAGAAAAATATATATAGATCAAATTAAATAGAATTAACAACAACATATGTAAAATAAATAAAAATATAATGCAAAGAACTTGAAAGAAAAGATTGTAATAAAATTCCTTAAAAGATACAGCCAAAAGATACCACGTCAATGTAGAGCGTAAGCGATGGGACAGTCTAAAAGTCCGCGCTTTGTAGATAGGATACCGCCAAAGTTGCACGATTACGAATAAATGTTTAGCGGTACATGCAAAAGGCAGTTAAATCTTTTTTACGTAAGTTTGCGCTCTAGAAACAATGAAGACACTCATTCAGGGTCGCCGTCGGGGTCAACAGATTCGCAGTCGCCATGGAAACCGCGTTAGGGGAAAGGGAGGAAATCTTGTGGTCAAGCGAATTTTTCTTTTTTTCTTTTCTCCCCTTTCTCTCGCTCAGTTGTGTTTCACACTAAAGGGCAGCGGAAGAGGAAATTTAAAGTGCGTATTGTGAGATGCACAATATTTTGGAGTAGCGAAATGAGTATATTTGATATATATTGATGATATATATTTGATATTTTAAATGCCGCGATGTAATATGATATAAATACGGTGTTCAAAATAGTCATGATTGATACACACAAAAAGTAGATAATATGTTATTCATTATAACAAATAAGAAATATATACAGCTAAAAAATTGTCTAAAAATTATTTACGTCTGTGAAAATGAGAAATCAAGGTAATGAATTGCGTATATTTTAATGTAATGTTGTGAACTTGTATATAAATAGAAATGCAAATAACAATTATGATATAGTCTTCATTTGAAGTGTACAATAGACTGTACTAAGCAACATAATGAAAATATAAATATTGAAGTACCGGAACTTTGAAAGTTAAGTCACAGGATGGTGACTCATTCTTCTGTGCTCATGATAATTCTATGTGACAATAAGGTGTCTTCCGTGCTCATGATAATTCCATGTGACAATAAGGTGTCTTCCGAACAGTAATAATGTCTTCATGTGCATCAATATATGTGTTACCAAGTACGATATGGTGTATCTTCCGAACAGTGAGTTCCTTCATTTTAGTGACATGTCGGTTGTAATGCACCGATGTATGTATTCCAATGTGACAATAATGTATTTTACGTGCTGGGGATAAACTTCTAATGTTGCAATATGGTGCTTTCCTTGATGGGCATATTCATTCATGTAGCAGATGTGTGTGCAGTGCTTCAGATCAAGATTTCCACAGCGGACGCAATGTGTATACATATGTGTTTAGTGCAATGTTTACCGTGTGTTGAATATTTCTCTCTGCAAGGGGGGATATCATGTAACACAATATTTGTATTACATGTTTCCACCCCAATTACAAATGCCAACCTAAATAATGAACTATCTAAATGCTGCAGAGGGAGCCAATCACAACAAATGCATATATAAACAGTGGTCATCCCCGTCTGCAGCAACAGCGAATGGTAGATGTGGTAGGGAATAAATGGGGGAAAGAAAAAGCGCCCCAATGCCGTATTCAAAAAAACTCCAGTCGATTTAAAACTTTCGAACGAGTCAGCATCATGTTTCTTGGGTTTGTGAAAAGTGTCTATAGAATGTGAGCAATAAAATGGTAGCGAATGCAGTTAGATGTGCAACGGTTTTCCTGCATCATTGAAATAGCACGAATATGCACGTAACACAAAGAGTAAAGGTAACCAACTTTCAATTGTCACTATTAGCACGGAAGGCACACCTTTAACGATTATTAAAATAATTAACTACCAGTTCGTGTGAGTAGATCAAATGAACGAGTTCGTAAATATTGAACTATAAGAACTATTCTTTATCGATTGTTTAAAGGAAACTGTTTTTAAGAAATTTAAGTCAAAGTTATTATGTGTGTAAATATATATATTAATGTAATATTGTCCGTATTATGTGTCTTTTAATAATTGATTTAATTATAGTATAATTACTCAAGATTACAATGGATATCTATTAAGTAAAATATTAAAATAAATTGAGCAATTAAGCATGTGTATTTCTTTATGTTTTGTGTGTTCGTATCTCGAGCTTGAGAACCGGGAGCTTACATGCTCCACCCTTAGTGGCGGCATCATAGGTAAGTCATAGAATAATACTTTTTGATTAGAATAAGTTTACCTTATGACACCAGTCAATAATAGTTGATTTCCCTGGTGCAGAGTCTCCATAACGCTTATCAAGCCTCTGTTTAGCTTCAACAGTATTTATTCCTATCACAAAACAATGTTTAATCAGCAGACGAAATTCTTTTTTATCCATTGTTTTGAAAATTACAAAACTGGGGTCACTAAAACCACTGTAACCTGTAAACTAATTGTCAGAATGTCATGAAATTTCGACACGTATGGTTTGAAGGTTGGTACTATCCAGAAACCATATGGGTTAGTCAACAGTGTTGCCATACATGTTGTTGTTGAGACCCAGACCGTTCGACCTTCCAGAAAGGTGTAAGGTAACTGTATGGACGGCCGGGAAGTGCCACCCAATTTAGACCGGAACCCAGTGGGGGAGGCATCCACAGGGACCGTACCCTCCTTCCCCTACCACCAACCTCTCGGAAGGACTTACGGACCCACATGTTTAACGTGATCGTACTCCGCATGAACACGGCGGCATTTGTGGTAGCGTGCAAATCAAGCGCGCAAACCACGGGGATACCGCACCCGAGATGGCCAACAGCACGCGGTGTTCCGAGGTGGTCACCCACAAAGTACTAACCGCGCCCGATGCTGCTTGACTTCGGTGATCTAACGAGAACCGGTGTTTTCAGCACGGTACGGCCGTTGGCCGTTGCCATACATGTGTCAGACCGGATATTTATTGGTTGAAGTGTTATTCTCTCGCACATGTTTCGCGAATAAGAACTTCTGATTATAATACTAGAACAAATAACTCAATGTTGTCAGGGTTCAAAATAGGCCCCCACTACTTATAAATAATTAAATAAGTGACAGCTAATTCAATAACACATTTGAACACAATTTAAAATGGCTTCTATCCCGAAGTTCCACTCTCCGAATTGCACGCTCTCATAACAACAACAAAATATTAAAAATGAGGGAAGGTGTGGTTTAAATTTCTAGGCGCAGTAAAATCTACCGGAAGAAATGTCGGATTCAAGAAACGAGCGGGGACGGAGCAAAAGATGCTTTGCTTTAACAGAATGCCATCACTTAAAAAATTACAATAGTTTAAATTACTTATGAAATTGACAAATAAGTGTTAGACTGCTAAGAGATAAGCGGCTCTTTTAGCCAAATTATAGAATTACATCAAGAGTAATTTTTCAAATGTGACGATATAGTATATATCAAATGACGAAAAATTCAAATTTCGATGTATAAATAAAATGCTTTGCTTTAACACAATGCCATCACTTAAAAAATTGCAAAAATTTAAATTAATTATGATATTTACAAATAAGTGTTACACTGCTAAGAAATAAGCGGATATTTTAGCCAAATTATAGAATTGCGTCAAGAGTTGCGTCTTCCGAATGTGACGATATAGTATATATCAAATGACGAACAATTCAAATTTCGATATATAAAAAAAAAATGCTTTGCATTAACACAATGCCATCACTTAAAAGATTACAAAAATTTAAATTACTTTTGAAATTGACAAATAAGTGTTAGACTGCTAAGGGATAAGCGGATTATTTAACCAAATTATAGAATTGTGTCAATCGTAAGTTTTGGAACGTGACGATATAGTATATATCAAATGACGAAAAATTCAAATTTCGATGTATAAAAAAACAAACAAAGAATATGAAAGATTTGTTCTACGGATTCCGTTTAAACATTGTGGATAAGAACTTTGTGAAAATGCTAAAACATAAACTATCTAAAAACGAATTCGAAATTATAAAGCCATGATACACCATATCGGGGCCTAAAATACAGGTGCACAAAATTTAATGACCATGCGACACATAGATTTCGTGCAGCATACACACAGATATCTTCATTTATTAAGTATATATATACAGGGTGTCCCAAAAATATTGACTTCGGCTTTTTTCCTTAAATATTGATCTTAGACATATATAATAAATTACAAAGGTTGCGTAAAAAAGGAACAGAATTTGATGAAATCAATTAAATTTTTCAAGGGAATTACATTTAAAAAATACATAATTTAAATTTTTATATGGCCCCCGTACAACAGCATTTAAAATGAGTAGAATGTGCCCCATACACTAATAAGGTGATGTACAAACTTTCAGCATTTTATCATAAAATGTCCCAGAGATATGAAAAGAAAAAATGCTAAGCCACTTTCCGATGCATCGACATGGGTTCTCAGAGAGGAAAAATCATGTCGACAGATCGCGCTTCAGGGGTCATACACATATTACGAAAGAAAACAATTACATAAATAAATAATAATTTTGCTATTTATTGGTACAAAAGTATCTACACTGTGTAGCAATAATTACTTTACACAAAGATTACAAAGCTTGTTCAAAATGTTTTCCATCCATACCAAAGATCCATTAAAGATAAGAGGCTGATATTATTTCCCTATGATGCATTTCTGCGTTGCGTTATTTGCACTCTTGCTGTAAATAATTGCATTTTAATTTGTGATTATTCCCTCACTAACTTTGTTTAAACATATCTCTGGGACTTTTTATGATAAAATGCTGAAACTTTGTACATTGCCTTATTAGTGTATGGGGCATATTTTACTCATTGGACATATATTTGTACGGGGCCGTATAAAAATTTACATTTAGTATTTCTTAAAATTTAATTCCCCTGAAAATTTTTATCGATTTCATAAAATTCTGTACCGTTTTTTACGCAACTTTGTAATATATTGTATACGTTTAAGGTCAATATTTAAGGAATAAAAGTCTAGGTCAATTTTTTGTTCACCTGTATATATAGGACACCCTGTATATGTATGTATATATTAATATATTGATTTTCATTGAATTGATAAATTCGATTATGTCTATTATGTCTACTTCTTTAAAAAAAAATTATTTCGTTCAATTTCAGACTCAAATTGCATACAACAATTTTTACAAATCCTTTTTCTGCGTTTAAACATAAAAATGACCTGTCATATTGCCGCTTGAGGTAAATAAAAAGTGATCTATTCCCGGCTCACTTTCTAAGAGTCTTTTAAATTACATCCTCAGGCTCGGAGAACCCTCTCAAAATGATAGCTATGAAGTTGTAATATCCATTTTGTTGGTCGTTTGTCAAGGACGTCGTGGGGTATAATATATCTCAAATGGGTGTTTAACACAACTGCCTAAAGATTTATGTCTGGATTTTTATGTTATTGAAGTCTAATTATCTAAAACTTCAGTTGGGGGTATAATACGTTGGGGGCTATATCGGAAATATTAACGAATAAAACAACAAATGTATGAATCTTTCAGAAAGGAAATAAAGATATAGAACATTTCTGAATTACTTGCATATTTACACTGTTTAGCTCTTATGAATATTTTTTGTTTCTTGTTTTAATTATTTTATCTAGAAATTTAATGTCGTTTCTTTTAAAATATTTTCACGTTTATAGTTCATTGCGATTCATTTTCAAAAGTCCAATTTCTAATACTACATAAGTATCTGTTTAAGTTTACTAGTACAGATATTAAAACAGATAATTAATTATTAAGTTCATTATAGCTGCGTATAAACTTTATATTTATTAACAAATTTGATACCATTTTTAACATATTAATCAAATTAATATCCTTGAGGATTTTGTCGAAATCCAGCTACATTAATAAAACAAAACTGACATATAAAATTAATAATAAATAAATTACGTATAATATTGATATATATATATATATTTTCAAAATGAAAAGAGGTATGGATGGAAGCAATGTACCAAAAGATGGACGGGGGGGGGTGACCCCCTCACCCCGGTTAAGCATACTTTGCGTCGCGACAACACTCCTGGAGAGCCGGTACATTGCAAAATAGAATACGAATGTATGAAGTTTTAAGATGAAAACCAAACACAAAACAAATATAAGAGAAAATTGTTGAGATCCAGCCATATAAAAAATCACTAACAGTAAATGTTTGAAATAAGTTCACGAGTATAAATGAGCAAAATTACATAGCTTCTACTTAAAGAAGACTTTAAATATTGACACTTAATAGGACAATAATAACAAATTCTATCTCTAAAACCATTTTACCTCAATGACAGTTATTACTATCATACATGTAGATGTACATCTTGTATACCGTATCATACCAGATGAAACAAATCTTCCATATCGTATTACACAATAGACCCTATACAAGAGGTCCTATATCAGATATTATATAAATATATATATATATATTATATATATATATATATATATATATATATATATATTTGAAATGTAATAATAAGAATTATGTAAAAATAAAAAAATACAATTCAAGTAATATTAACATCACCATAGAAGCAAATTCAAAGCCATAATGCCGATAAGAGAAAAGAACAGCACCATCCCAAATTCGATGATTAATTAGAATTAAATTCATCGTCAGGTCTGAGTATTTAATTCCAATTAACCCAAACAAATGCCTGTTTCAGATTAAGCAATAGTACATTACTATAAATACTTAAACTCAGACTACAGGCAACAAAAAATGAAAAAAGGATTCATTAAGAAAATTGTATTACCTTGCGGCATGAACCATTCTTCTACCACGTGTATACACGATCAACCTCAACAGCTTAATCTAGAAGCACCGGAATGAACAAGTCGAAATTCTACCAGGGAGGCAGTACGAACGTTCACGGAGTTACTCCCAAACCCGTCCAATATATATATATATATATATATATATATATATATATATATTATATTAATTACTATAACGATTTACCCGACATTGCCCGGGTCAAAAATAAACGCCAGTTCCTTGAATAATACCTACACTGATCAACATTACTCAATTTTCTTCAAATTCTTCCTAAACTGTCGCCAAATTTCTACACACGCTATGCACTCCCCCACTGGGTTCCGGTCCAAATTGGGAGGCACTTCCCGACCGTCCAAACAGTTACCTTACACCTTTCTGGTAGGTCGGACGGTCTGGGTTTCAACAACAACAACACACGCTATGCGCAAAACAGTAAAATAAAACGTTTGTTTGCAAACCAAATAAATAAATAAATGAATTACGACTAGGCGAGGAAAATTTTAAATATAGTTGCTAAAAATGGCGTACACGGTAAGCCGAGTGAAGGAAGAAAGCGACGAGAGAAAATGATTCTAAAACTTATAATTAATAAACGGGTAGCTTCATGAAAATATTTTTCTCTTTCGAACAGTCTGTAATATTTTAAGGAGTTGGAGTTAAATTATAAACTTTTGTCAATTATTTAATATCGCAATAAAATTAATGGGGATGTTTTAAACGTACGAAAAGTATATATTATTTTAAAATTTAGAAAAATCCGTCTATTAATTGTATAGATTCTGTTTAAAGATTTATTTGAATGATTATTTTTCTATTTTACTGAGGGTGTCAGGATGGAAACAATATGATAATATTTTTGGCCACCAAATAACCGATATATTAAAATATCGCACACAATCGTTGTAATTCGAGTCAAAATATGAAATAACTAAAACCTAATTCGAAATTAAAAAAGTAACTTGGAGATGCAACTATTCGTGTTCTGTAGTACCTGTGTACCAAATTTCATGGCCATACGATGTTTAGATTTCCCCCTACTGACCGCACACACAGACAAACATACTCACATTTTCTTTAGGCAAGATTATGTAAACAAGGTATGCATTAGCAAATATGGGATGTCTAAAATATTATGTAAGTTTATGAAAATTACTTATAACATAGAATTACAACATTCAGTGTTTTGAAGCAAATACATATTTCACAATTTTCACCGACTATGTACTGAAGTACTTGCTTATTGATAAAGTTGAAAATTGATAAAGTGAACATAACATTCCCTATACCTGTAACTTAGTACTTTGATATTTAGAAAAAGAAATCGCATGTTTCCATAATCTAGTGTAGAATTTAAATGCAATTAGAGTGTAAACAAATATAATGTTTGCAATTCACTTTAATTTGCTATTCATGTGGTCATTAGTGATGATTTCAATTTCACATTAATTTGTGAAGCATTTTATTTTTTTTATACGGTAAAACACGTTGGCGTAAAACTGTAACCGCCAAGTTGTTTCGATATATTTGATTCTTGAATAAATTTTGCAAAAATATTATAAACTGAAATAAATACATATATATATAAAGGCCATACTGAGAATAATTTCAGTGATATTAACTTCATAAATATGTATCCTTTGAAATGTTTTGCTCATAGCAGGGTATTAACTTTTTCATATCTTGATCTCGAAGCAAGTGTTTATCTAAATGTTTTTTTATGAAGACAGTTAACTGCATTGAAGAAGATAGCAATAGCCTTCTCTTTAAATGGACAATATATTTTCAAAATAATTCTTATTTATCATACAGAATTAAATAGCCATTATAAATTTAGTATTATAATTTAACATTTTATTACACCCGGAAAATATCTATCCATCAGACATGTTTCCTACACCCTCATTTTCCGCTTGGCAGGCAAGTAGTTCGATAAGTCCACCTGCCTTATGTTTGCAGAAAGGCTGATCCTAGACCTTCAAACATGCCAGCGTTCATTAGGCTGAAAGTAAGTCTTACGTCCTCGTTTCCTTATTAAACTACAAAATTAAGGAAGTACCTCGTGAGGTGAATTAGAACTTAATTAAACTGTAGGCTTTGTTTTTGTTAATTTAAAAGCAACTCTAACTGTTTGTGAAAATAATTCCTGCATTAAAATTAAATGTAATTATTCGCCCACAGTTTTAGTTATACATATAAATGTATTTTATTTTCCTACTAAATTTATTTTAATATTCTAATACTATTACTTTTAATCCTTGTACATAAATTACCAATATGAATAAGGCATTTTAATAAGCCACGTATCTTACACTTGGGACAGGTACTCTATCAAATTAAAATCTCGATATGAGAAAAGTTTAACCTTTGTAAAATAATGATATCGTTCAAACGTTTCTAAAAATATGTGGATGAAAACTTTCATTTTTTTAAAGCATCAGATTCATGAGAGAAGTGTTCTAGTTGTCGTTTATGTTGATCCACTGTTTCTACTATCGTGAATAAGGACACTGGCATTGATTCCAAAACAAGTTGTAGCTCTTATATTTCAGTTTCATACTGCCTACTAAATATATATTACCTACAGAAATATTTTTTCTTCTGTAAGAGCGAAACATTCTAATGACTGCAATTACATCTATCTAATTTATTTTCATGCTTTTTTCTTTATTGTTACTATAAATTACATAATACGAAACTAAAAAAATCTGATGTGGGCTACACATGACTTTCCTTATATAATGCAATGAATTTACTACTTTTACAGCAAAAAATAGCTTATTCTTATAGTAGATACTTACATTCTTTTCAAGATATTGAATCTTAGTCAATTAGTCGCCATTTTCATTGATTCAGCGTCATTTGTAACCATTTAGCGAGATTTCCGTTAATTTAGCGACATTAAAAAAAGTCAACAAGTTGGCGACATTCCGCTAAATTCGACGTCAAAATCTCGCCAAGTGTTATGGAAGGAGAAATAAGTTATTCTTCTAGCAGATAAATGACTATTGGCGTTCAAATACAAAAGTATTACCCAAATTATCTTTTCCTATGAATGGAACGAGCTAGATCCACGAAAATGATATCACCAAATTTATCGCATGATATTACATGTGAAAAGTGAACATGTTTCTCAACAGTTGATAGATTTTGTTTTAATTTATAGGATTTTTTGATAAATATATTTTAAAAATGTACAATATCTCAAGAACGGTTCATGCTAGCGTTCTAAAATTTATGTCAATCGTTTATAAGGAAAAATTACAGAAGAAATGTCTATTTGCGTAACTATATTAAAGGTTTTGATTATTTGATGATTTTTTTCAAAATTTCGCTCGAAAATTTAGAGGTGGGGGGGGGGGGGTTCTGAACATTCGATTCCGTTTAAAAACAATAGACTTCTAGTATTTACGGATTGCGATTTTTGTACGAAATTTCATTCGAATCGCTCCATTCGTTCGTGAGATATCGTCTCCACAGGCTCACTGACACACACACACACACACACGCAGACATCACCTAAAAATGTTTGATTCGTGATAAGGGATGCTTGAAACGTGCTCTCCCGTCGAAAACTCGAATTCGAATTTTCGACCCCTTCGCAATACTTTCCTTATACTTTATGTATATAAGGAAAGTAAAAACTATGAATTGAAGTGAAAACCTCAATGAGGTAAATTAAAACTTAATTCAGTGTTTTTGTTATTTTAAAAACAACTATAGCTGTGTGTGAAAATAATTCATACATTGAAATAAAATTTAATTATTCAACGGATTTTTAACAAGTAATGTCGATAACAATTTCTTATCCACACAGGTCTAAATCCTACGGTATTTCAATCTCCGAAAAAGCTCACAACAAAATCACATCTCTCGAATGTTATATAACATTTCAAACATCAGAAGAGCAAAAATTTAGAAAATCGAGATTTCAAATTGCATTAAATATTTCAATTTGCGTCCATTTATCTAAATATAATGCTTACTTTGAATCCAATCTTATCATTTGGCATTAAATTGTTATTGGAAATGCAACAGTAACCTAACAGCTACATAACATACGCTTTATTTTTACGCTCAAACATCAGAAGAGCAAAAATTTAGAAAAGCGAGATTTCAGATTGCATTAAATATTTCAATTTGCATCCATTTATCTAAATATAATGCTTATTTTGAATCTAATCTTATCATTTGGCATTAAATTGTTATTGGAAATACAACAGTAACCTAACAGCTACATAACATACGCTTTATTTTTACGCTCAAACATCAGAAGAGCGAAAATTTAGAAAAGCGAGATTTCAGATTGCATTAAATATTTTAATTTGCGTCCATTTATCTAAATAAAATGCTTACTTTGAATCTAATCTTATCATTTGGCATTAAATTGTGATTGGAAATACAATAGTAACTTAATAGCCACATAACATACGCTTTATTTGTATAGCGTATTTGGATGAAGACTTGGTAATACTTCCGAATTTAGTTGTCGAAAAGATTAAAACGTATCAAAGTTCTAAAATTTACCCTTTGCATCTCAATCATGAACAGTATTAAATAATATAAAGAAATAATTTATAAAATAAGCATAGTATACTCCCTTGTTAATTGAATTAATAACTGCAGTTGTTTTACAGAAAATATGTCTTCATCATATGTATATTAGTGGCAATCAATTTTTCTGACTATGTTTTTAATAAAACTTTTTTGAAGCATTTGTTTCTCATAATATACTCCCTTGTTAATTGAATTAATAACTGCAGTTGTTTTACAGAAAATATGTCTTCATCATATGTATATTAGTGGCAATCAATTTTTCTGACTATGTTTTTAATAAAACTTTTTTGAAGCATTTGTTTCTCAGAATCTTGTATAGGTAATAAATGTTGACTGATGTTGTTGATAGTATATAATTGTTGACTGATATGAATCCAGCCTAATTCCTGAGGAGGTAGGTGGATTCATTAAATATTTCCACTTTCGGTTCTGTTTCAATTTCCGGTTCAGAAATTCTCATTTTCCATAAAACATTTACTTCTCCGAGATTGGTTATAGATAATGATTAGAAACAAACTGATATGTATTTAACATCACATCCTGGAAGAGGTAGTACAGTTCACTGAAATGTTCCTCTTCAGATTGCTTTTCTTTGAAAACTTTTTCCGTGAACATTTATTTTTCTCAGGATTAGCTACAGATAGAGATTATATAATGTTTGATATGTTTTCATCGTCAAATTCTGGAGAGGTTAAGAAAACTCACCAAGGATTTATACTTCCTGTTTTAAAGATACCACTTCCTATTCACAAACTTACATTTTCCATGCAACATCTATATTTTTCAGTTTCGCCTATAGACTTATTCAATAAGATATATGGATTCAGCATCAAATTCCAGAGGGGTCTAGAATGGTTCACTAAGAATTTCCTTTTCCTCTATTTTTTTGGAAATGTCTATTTCTAAGATTTGGCTATAGATAAAGCTTAAATGATGGCTAATATGAATTCAGTACAAAATTCAAGAGAGGGTAGATTAGTTTACACTAAGAATTTTCAGTTACGATCCTTTTTTCCAATTCAGGTTCAAAATGTTCATATCATTGAAACATATATTCTTCAGAATCGGCTACGAATAGAGCTTATATGATGACTGATATGGATTCGACATCAAGTTCCTTAAGGGGTAGGGGGGACTCACTAATGATTTTAACTTCTGTTTCTTTTCGACTTCCGTTTCATAAAAAGTTCTTGAAACGTCTATTCCCTTTCAGAATCTGTAATAGCTAATCAGTATAACTGGTATAGATTCAGCACCAAATTCTGATGGTGTTGGGGATCTCACTAAGGATTACCATTCCTGGTTCTAGATATATAACGTCCGGTTTAAAAATTAACATTTTTCTTGCAACACCTATTTCACAGGATTGGATCTATTTAGAGCTCAGATATTGACTGATATAGATCGAACATCAAATTTCGTAATGGGTAGGGAGTCAGTAAGGATTTTAATTTATGTTTCTAACAATGCCACTTCCACTTTTTCTGAAAATTCATATAACTGTACGAAATAAATTTGCAAAATGTTATAAAAATGCTTAAAAGTTTCGTCAAAAATGAAGTATATACACTACTTGCTACCAGTTTCCCGGTCACCCATTTTTGCTGCTCTATATCTTCGGTTGAGTCGGACGGCCTGGGTTTTCGACCACTTACTACCAAATGAAGGCTCCTACGTAAATTTCTCGTGCTTTGGAATTTGTTTCCTTATATTTTTATTTTTACACAATATATTATATTCATGTGCGTAATTTTTGCTATGTCTCGATGAAATCCATTTTTCGCCGGTTTAACTCGGGTATAACTAGAACCTATAGCCGTCTTATCAATACAGAAGTAAACTACTAAATCAACAGTCTGAACTGTGTGCATAATCTCAATTTATTCGCTTTTTAAATTTGTCTCAATAAAACAAGATTCTTTTTGGACTCACACTTACATTTTTAACTTCGAAATTCATTACCTTGCTTACAAGAGTCAACCATGACATATAAATGCTCATGTAAAATGTTTACAATATCAAGAGTTTACCCTACATTGCCTTAATCGTCAAGCATTTTAATTATCGGTTCATCTATTCTCAAAATTTAGCAAAAATGTAAAACACACATGAGGAAAAAGCTTAAAAATAGATATATTTTTCTTTGATTTTTAATTTCTCATACGTTGTACTGAGAAAGTATTATTTTCACGAAAATTTTCGATTTCGAGATTTGATGTCAATATATTCTTTAAGATCTCTAAAACACGACTTGTCTAATTTTGTAGTGATATCCGTCTGTTTGTCTGTTTGTCTATCTGATATCTGTCTTATGGCTATGGTAGATTTCTTGTATACATGATAGCAGCCACAAATATTAATGGATTTTCACAAAACTATATATCCATGAAAATTTGTTATCAAGAAATCTAGAACTACATTTTTAAATACGAACCGAAACTTTGAATTTTATTCGAAATTTTGCATTTTTTTTACATGTTAATATAGCACAAAATTTAAAATATGACACGATAACGCTTAAAAGGGCTTATGTATGTCTCAATGACTGCTAGCCTTCATTGTTTTAACCATTGTTGTGAAAAATAACCGTCATATACATTGCATTTTTTACTTGTGACGTCATACGCCCCATTGGGGGAGAAAGTAACCCTCCGGTGGCGTACGTTATCAAGTATATGGTATTATCAAGATTATGGTTATCAAGTGGTTATCAAGGGGATGATATGGTTATTAAGATTTTTAAAGTGACGAACATGCTACAGTTGTGCCGGCCACACATATAGCTACCCATATCCTAAGGTGAGTCAGGTTACCTGGGTTATCAATGCTATAGTTGTAATCATTTAGACGCACAATACCGATTTTTCAATTTCTTTTCTTGTAAAATTTGAAAAAAATGACTTCTGATATAAACAAGTCGAGTTGAGTAACACCCCAGTTAATTTTTAATTATTAAACTAGACAAATTTGCCTAAATTTATTATTATCATTTTACATTGTTTCACTTCGGACAAAATATATATGCTACAGAGCATCTTATTACTTTCCTTATATACATAATGTATAAGGAAAGTATTGTGACGGGGTCGAAAATTCGAATTCGAGTTTTCGATGGGAGAGCACGTTTCAAGCATCCCTGATCACGAAACAAACATTTTTAGAGTGATGTCTGTGTGTGTGTGTGTGTGTGAAAGAATGTGTGTGTGTGTCAGTGGGTCTGTGGAGACGATAACTGACGAACGAATGGACCGATTCGAACCAAATTTAGTACAAAAATCACAATCCGCAAACACTGGAAGCCTATTGTTTTTATACGCAACCGAATGTTCAAAACCCCCCTAAATTTTCGAATGAAATTTTGAAAAAATCGTCAAAAAACCAAACCACTAATAAAGTTACGCAAATAGACATTTCTTATGTAATTTTTCATTAGAAAACGATTGACATAAATTTTAGAACGCTAACACGAACCGTTCTTGAGATATTGTACATTTTTCAAAAAAAAAAAAATCAAAAAGTCATATAAAATAAAAAAAAAATATTACCTATTGATAAACATGTTCACTTTTCATATGTAATACCATGCGATAAATCGGGTGACATCATTCTAGTGGATCTAGCTCGTTCTATTCATGAAAAAAGATACTCTGAGTAATACTTTTGTATTTGAACGCCAATAGTCATTTATCTGCTGTAAAAATAACTTATTTCTTAGTGCATAACGCTTGGCGAGATTTTGGCGACGAATTTGGCGGAATGTCGCCAACTTGGCGACTTTTTGAAATGTTGCCAAATTAACGAAAATCTCGCCCAATGGATAAAAATGACGCTAAATCAATGAAAATGACGACCAATTGTCGAAAATTCAATGTCTTGGAAAGAATATTAGTATCTACTATAAGAAAAACCTATTTTTTTACTGTAAAAATAGTAAATTCATTACATTATATAAGGAAAGCCATGTGTTGCCCACATCAGATTTTTATACTGTGATTTTGGTTGGAAAATTTCGTTTTTAAAAAGTATAAGTTACAAAATATGTGTTTTTATTGTTGCTCATGTTATCTCTTCCTTCTTGTAAACACTATTTTTAGCGTGACTTCTGTGTGTGTGTCTGTCTGCCTGTGTGTCTGTGTGTCTGTCTGTGTGTCTGTGCAATGTATGCATCCACTCTAACTAAAAGAAAAATAGTCGTTTTAATTATAAAACAAGTTGATATTCTTAGATTTATACCTTTTGCTGCATACCAAAAATATTTTATCGCCAGGAATTTTCACTTTTGTTTGAAACAATGACTATCCAATGATCGCATTTATATCTACGTAGTTTTATTTTTACTTTCCCTACAATACATGGTAACGTATAGGGAAAGTATTGGAATTATGCCGAAAATCACATCTCGAGTTTTCGACGAATCTACACGCTTCGAGACCTCTAGAATACGAAAACACTATTTTTAGCGTGACTTCTGTGTGTGTGTCTGTCTGCCTGTGTGTCTGTGTGTCTGTCTGTGTGTCTGTGCAATGTATGCATCCACTCTAACTAAAAGCTAATGGACCGCATTTCATAAAATTTGGTATGTAAGTCACTTGGGTGAGACCTTGGTATTGACTAGTTTTGGGCAGGATGAGAAAAACAGAATCCGCCTTTTCTTGCGAAATGGCCCTAAAAAATTTCATGTATCCACTCTAGCTAAAAAACTAATTGGCCAAATTTCAGAAAATTTGGTAGATAAGTTACTTGTAGGATGATCTGGTGCTGATTAGATATTAGTACGATTCGGAAAAGAACAACCTGCCTTCTTTTACGAAATGGCCCAAAGAAATCGCCGAAATTTAAAATAAAAAACAACGTATGCTCAAATATATCCATTAAATACTTGTTTTATACGCAATTTTTACGAAGAAAAGAATAAGACCAACTCCATTACACTAGGACCAGCCGTTCTCGAGATATTTTGTTTTTTTCGTATTTTCTCTACGCCACCTATGAAAATAAGTTCAGTTACCGAATGAGAACGAAAATTGAATTAAAAGTGAATTAAATTTAAATAAAATAAAGAGAACATGGATATAAGTCTGCAGGGAAAGTCATGTGCTGCCCACATCAGATTTTTTATTCTCTATTTATATTCAGATATAATCTGAATTGGACATCCTTTTGCAAGTCCACGATACGTATCAAATTTCAACGGCAATAATTTATTACCTAAAATAGGCTAAAATACAAGACATATTAACCTCCTCAAAAGCTATTCACAAAATAAAATCTCTATAATTTTAGAGAATATAAGAAAGATAAGCAAAACACACCTTCTTGGTTACGAAAAATAAGCTTTCAACTGCAGACAAGCTCTCATGTTCCCTTTAGTTATTGAAACTAAATATTCATTTTGAATTTAATTTTATCATTCAACAGTTGAATATGATTGGAATTACAATAATTACCTATTAGCCAGACCACTTACGCCGTTTAGTTGACTGGTAACTGGGTGCTAGTTACGAAATGCAGTTATCGAGCCGAATAATCTTAGGTCTTCAAACTTGCTAATGTTTGTCGGTCTAATATTAAATCCTCATGGCTTAATTTTTAACAGTGCTTAAGAATTAGTAACTTTAGGAAATATATTCTTATATAATAATGGAATATGGGTATGTGTATTTGTAAGAGTGTCGTTTGTACTGGAAAATCGAAGTTTTGTGCAGCGACAAAATTCGGTGCAGAGGTATTTCAGGTCTCTAATCAATAAAGTTTGGCGATATTTTTAAAAATTCGCAATAGTTTAAGCGTTATCCCAATGTTTACCATTTTGAAACATAATTTATTTTGGGGTTTTGTTCTGCGAACAATACTCTAGGCTTTAGTTTAGAATTTGAATGCTATAAAGTTTGCGATGTTCTACTTTCGAGGATTTTAAAGATATGCTTTAAAATTTTGGAATATAGAATTATTTTACACTGGCTTCCAAAAGTCGAGAACGGAAGATAAAATCAGAAAAAATGGAAAAGTAAAGCTTTGATTAACTCAAAATTGTACATGAAGGTAGCAAATGTGTTTAAGAATTAAAGAAAACAAAAATTATGTACAAAGATGAAAAAAAAAATTTACTTTTTGTTAGTTTATACAAAAGTTATATGATGAAATCACATTTGGGTCATTAACAAAATTATGTTTAAAGGCAAACAAACAAAAAAAGAACCTTACATTAATATGATATGTGACCACCCCTGCCCTTCATGCAAACTTTAAAACGATTTTACATGCTCTCAATGAGGTGATTAACCATCGCAGATGCGAGTAATGGCCATTCTTCCAATAGGACATTTTCCAACTCTCTGAGACTGGCTGGAGGAGGTAAACGTGTAGAGATAGCACGCCCGAGTGCACCCCAAATGTTTTCAATGGGATTAAGGTCGGGGAAATACGTCGACCACTCCATAGGAGAAATGCCCTCACTTTCCAGGTATTCTTCAACTATGTTAGCTGGATGTGAACGGGCATTATCGTCCATAAGGAGGAAATCAGCACCAACTGCTGCAACGTATAGTCTTGCAATAGGGTATGGGACTTCGATTCGATCTCGATTCCGCGCAGCCGTCACTTAACCGCCTGTAAAGATGTGTAACCCTATGCGATGCCCCATTGAAATTCTAGCCCACATCATGACGCTGCAACCTCTGAATACTTGATGTTCGATGATGTTCTTGGCCTGACTGAGTGTACCTCGTTCTCTCCAGACCTTTCCACTCTTATCATCTGATTTCAGGGCAAATCTGGTCTCGTCCGGAAACAGGAAGCTGCACCAATCTGAGACAGTACAATTGACATGCTAACGACACCATTTTAATCTTGCCCCTCTGGCTTGGACGGTTAGTGGAATACAAAAACGTGACATTCGGACGTGCAGTCCCTTCATGCGGAGCCTTAGGCGCTCAGTACTGGCAGATATTGTCTTACCAAATGCCGCTGCAACCATGGATGTAACAGTTGTGGAGGTCACTCGACGATTTCCCTTGGCTACTCTAGCAATATACCGATCATCAGAAGGGGTGGTAACCCTTGGATGACAGGGCACAGGTCTCCAGGCAACTTTTTGATTCGTTTGGAATTGTTTCCATAATCGATAAATTACCGAATTATTAATGCCAAAGAAAATAGCTACATCTTTGATTGACTGTCCTGCTTCAACGCATCTGACGACACGTCAGCGCTCACTATATGTCATTCGCCTTCTTTCAGCCATAGAAACATGAATATCATCAAAAATAATCGTACAAATGTTATAAACACTTCATTTCAGCATTTACATGCACCTCCTCAAACCCTTCTGAATGCTGGTGTCATCAACAACTGCCTAATTAGCATATATCCGGACAGTTAATCGTGATTGGCTGTAACATACGATATTTTCATACTACCCTTTACATCCGCAGTGATTTCCAACCACTCATGTTCAAATACACTTTCGAAAAATGAAAATTTGCATTGCGTGCTTAACTTTTGGAAGTCAGTGTAGTATTATAAATGAGTTCCGAAAATATGATTTAAATCGGATGCAACTATTTGCAAAAGCATATAAACATTTTTTTCTTTGGGTAAAATAATATTTTTTCTTTTTTAATAATATTTTATTAGGGAATTTTGATCAAATACTTAAAAGCTTATTTTCTTTCAGATTTCTGCGTTAGAATAACTTAATTTTCAATGCATTTGTTAACTGTTCTTTATAATACTATAATTTCGAATTAGGTGCATTTAAGCAAAGCTTACTCACGAGATTCAAAAAAAGCGCCCTCCCGAAGATAGTACCTGCTTAAAGTGGAATGATAGTGTTTTAGCGCGTATCACATCTGCTTCGTGGGGGTACCCAGATTGCATAACTGGACTGATAGTCCAATGCGCTTTTGGTTATACGCGCAACCGCTCGTGAGGCGTTAGTTTAGGGTTCAAGTGTACATTACGCCCATTTGCTTAGAATTGGGATTCGTAAAAGCAGGCAGAGTGTAACTACGCTGTGTGAAATATTTAATGAGTGAATTCAATTAATCCATATTTTGCAATGACAGTATTTAAACCTTTTTTTAAGTAATATACAAAATAATTGTAGTCTTTTATTAACACTTTACAACAAAGTTGAAAAGTGTTTATGACTTTGTTCATTCTGTCTGTCTGTCTGTCTGTCTGTCTGTCTGTCTGTCTGTCTGTCTGTCTGTCTGTCCGTTAGCACGATAACTGCCGTAAAAATGAGTTTATCAAAATGAAATTTTAGTATGTTGTTCAGACGGTCTGTAGGACCTATGGGAATATAAATAAATAATATCACCCAATTAGTTTTTTATTGAACCCGGGTTGAAAAAATGAAATACATTGAACCCTATGGGACCTAATTTTTCAAACATTTTTTAAGTAAATTTAAAATTCACGAATTGCTTCGAAATTTTTAGGAAATATTCACATTATCCCATAGAATATATAAAAAAAAAATCAGTAAAATATGTTAAGTAGTTTTTTAATTAAAAAAATTATTTAATATAGGGAAAAAAACAAATTCAATTAAATTCTGACTTTGGGATATCTTCCAGAAAGAAAAGAGAGAGATATTATATAATAAATATCTCTCCATTTGTTTAAACGTTTTGCATATGGGAGTGGCTTCATATTTTAAAATAAATTTGGTAGATAACAATTTTTCATTTTTTTAAAATTTTGTATAACTCTTCATGATAAATTTAATTGATGGCATTTTAAATGCACTTTCCTACGTCCTAGAGAGTTAAAATTTGGTACACAGCTTAAATTTGTTGAACATTTTATTCGACAAAAATTTGATGGATCTTTAAATATAGATCATACATTTTTTTCGAAATGGCCTGAAAATAATCCCCGTTCACTTCTATAAATCATTGGTGTAATATTGTTAAAAATTCTGATGTGGACAGTACATGTCTTTCCCTGCAGACTCATATTCGTTCTCTTTATTTATTCAATGATAATTTGAGTTTATCTGCACAACATAAGTATTTTAAATGACATTGAATTTACACGTTAAACTTAAATTTGGTTCTCATTTGATAGCTGGACTTATTGTCAAAGGTGGCGTAGCGAAAACGCGAAAAAACTAGAATATCTCAAGAACGGCTAGTCCTAGAGTAATGGGGTTAGTCTTATTCTTTTTGTTGTCAAAAATCACATATAAAATAGGAATTTAATTGATATAATTGAGCACACGTAGTCTTTTATTTTTATATATAACGATTTTTTGCTGGCCATTTCGCAAAAATAGCCCGTTCCTTTTTCCCGAATCGTAGTAGAATAACCTACAAATGATTTATATACAAAATTTTGTTAAATTTGGTATATAAATCACTTGTAGGTTATTGAAATATTATACTCCAAATTTTGTTAAATTTGGTTCATTAGTTTTTAGCTAGAGTGGATAAAGGCAATTTCTGCGGCCATTTCGCAAAGAAGGCAGATTCTTTTATTACGAATCGTACTATAATCTAATGAACATCAGGATTTCCCACAAAAAACATACCTACCAAATTGTATGAAATTCGGTCCATTAGTTTTTCAATTAGAGTGGATGTAATATCCACACAGACACACAGAAACATACACAGATACACCCTTACACACACAGACGTCTTCCTAAAAGTAGTTTTTTCGTGTTCTAGAAGTCCCAAAACGTGTAGATCCTTTGAAAATTCGAGTTCCGATCTTCGGCACGATTCCAATACTTTGAGTACATACACATACACATATATATTATCTGTGTATTATCTGTGTATCTAAATTCCGTGCCTATGCAATTACAATAGTTGTGATTTTAAATGATCCCTAAACTTTTATTATTTCTTCAAGGAAGCCTAATTTTAACATATGCAGAATGCAAATATCTCAAGCGATTGTAAGATGAATTACATAAGAATTGCTGAATTTTTTTCACACAAAATTATTTAGCTCTGGAGTCTGGAATACAAGTTATATGAATGAAATATTCATTGATTTTGCATAAAGAATCAGATGATTTATATTTCGATACAGTTTTAAATATTTAAGTATAATAAATTACTGTAGTACTGTGATAATGTAAAAGATATTACCACTGAATGAATCACATTTTAGAAATTTTTAAATGAAATTACATTTCAGTTGGAAAGTGTTTCATAATCAATGCTTATGCATGATTGATCTTTCTTGTTAATAGTTGAATTAAGAGCTGCGGTATGCCATCCAAAAGTATGTGTTTTCATATGTTAATAGCTTAAAATTAATACATTTATATTTTTAATTTTATGAATAATATTACATTTATATTCGTAACTTAAGCTATGACATAATGACATTCATTAAAGGTGTTACCCGGAAATGACTGCAACCTATAATCTTCTTAACTACAGAGAAGTGATCTAAATCCATACTGTGATGAAATGTAATTTACTCTTCTTTAAATTAACACAGACATTTTTTTGCATCAAACTCACTTTTTTTTTGCAATTTACTCTTTTGTTTAGAAGAGTTATAGTACGCTGTTTAGAGTAGTCGTTAACGATTTATAAATGCTAATGGAAAAGTTTGACAAAAACAGGAGTCTAACCTACAGCATCTTAAACGACAAACGACAGCATCTTAAATGATAAACGACAGTATCTTAAACAACTGACCACAGCATCTTAAATGACAGACAACAGCATCTTAAACGACAATTTTTTATTAACCCATCTAATGGGGACATATATATATACTATCGTACAAATTAACATAAATGTGAGCCAAATATTATAAAAGTTCTTTGAAATAAACTATTTCTTTTAACACTTTACAACAAAGTTGAAAAGTGTTTATGACTTTGTTCATTCTGTCTGTCTGTCTGTCTATCTGTCCGTTAGCACGATAACTGCCGTAAAAATGACTTAATCAAAATGAAATTTTAGTATGTTGTTCAGACGGTCTGTAGGACCTATGGGAATATAAATGAATAATATTACCCAATTAGTTTTGGATTGAACCCGGGTCGAAAAAATGAAATACATAGAGCCTAATGGGACTTAATTTTTCAAACATTTTTTAAGCGGATTTAAAATTCACAAATTGCTTCGAAAATTTTAGGTAATATTCAAATTGTTCCATAAAATATATAAAAAAAATTTCAGCGAAATATATTCAGTATTTTTTTAAATAAAAATTAAAATAATAATTACACCTCTTATATGAAACGATCACGTGACCATGATATGAAACGATCACATGACTCTCTTCAAAATGATATATGGCATCCATCTTGTTTCAAAATCGTGAGTTTTTTAAGTTCTTTTTAATTTATATTGAGTGTTGTATCCGTCCTTAAACTACTTTATTTTTGCTTAAATTCTGTGCATCTACATACTGAAACAACGCAATGACAATATGTTTGAGTTTAAATGCTCATCTAAATTTGATTATTTCTACAACTAAGCTTATTTTTCACCTATGTAGAATGTAAACAGCAAAATATATAGAATGAGTTGTATTAGAATTCCTGTATTTTTTTAACACAAAATAATTTAGTCCATGGAGTATGCATGGCTGATATGAATGAAATATTAATTGATTTCATAAAGAGAAGGACGATTTTTTTGGATGAAGTTTCATGCATAGTGTTTAATTTTTTGTAGCTCCATGGTCTTAAACAAAACGTTTAAATAAAATAAATTATTATAGTATTGTGATGAATGAAATGAATGGGAGAAAGTTATGAATGAAATCCTGTTTTTATAGAGAGATCCAGGCGTGTTATTTTTTTCTATGACATCATTTGAATTAATTTCAGTTGTTTTCGATGAAGTTTTCAAATATAATAAATTAGCGCAGTATTATGATAATTCTAAAACTATTACCGAGGAATGTATAACATTTTAAAGATGTTTAAACCAGGCAATTTATATTTCAATTGTCATTTGAATGAAGTTCATTTTTTTCGATGAAGGTTTAAGTTTTTAAATATAATAAATTATGCAGTATTGTGATAAGTTTCAAAATATTACCGAGGAATGCATTGCATTTTAGACTTGTTTAAATAAAATTGCATTGAAGTTGGAAAGTGTTTCATAATCAATGCTTTAAGCATGATTGATCTTTCTTGTTTTCATTTTCTCTAATTTTCAAACTCGACAACTCTGTATAGACTTCATTTTATCATTTAAAGTAAGATTTCTATTTGCACTAAATATCTCTGCTGCAGCACGTCTTATTGCACCCAGATTTTGTGCTTGACTAACTACACACTCGATAATCTCTTGGGACTTTACTTGACGGAACAAGTAATCCATGAGATTCTAACCTGCCAACGATCATTAGACTGAAATTAACTCTTATATCCCTGTTTTCTCAATCAAGGACTGTGTTACGAGAGAACTTGACAGGGTAAACAGGAACTTATTAAAGCTCTATGTTTGTTTTGGTGATTGAAACTAACTCAAAGTTTCGTCGAAATGGGTTGTAGTAATACATTCAAATGTAAACAATTCTTCAATAAATTATTAAATTTACATACACGGGAATAATTATTCGAAAATGAGCTTAATAGTTATATGCTATTTTACTCTACAATGCTTAAAGCAAGCATCCCTAACAGCATTATTTTTCATAATGACGTAAGATTTACGTTAAGTTTGTAATTCTGATATCATTATTGCCATTTATAAAGAAGTCGTTCATAACTTTTATGTCACTTAATGTAAGCTAAATGCAACTTAAAATGCAACTTATAATGTAACTTTAATTGTAACTTAAAATGTAATTTAAAATGATTTTTAAACCTAAATTGAAAAACTGGTCCAAACTATACAGTAAAACAATTGCCTTCGTAAACGATTATATGAACATTATATCGCGATTATATGAACATATACTTCGTGAACGATTATATCGCACAATTTTTAATTTAGTGACAGAGTCCTTACCCTAACAGCATTTTTTTTTCACAGTGACATAAGATTTACGTCACAGTGTGACTTTGGGACGTCACAGGACATGACAGTACGTATCGGCAATGTCATATTGAGGTCACTGCGAAGTCATTTTGGTCATTTACATGGTCGTTTGTGACGTCGCATATTAATTTGCTTGTGACGTCACATTGCAATTGCCATTCTAATGTCGTCACATTGTTACGTGTTAAATAAATTGTGGAAACGTCACAGAATATAGTCACAATGAAGGTACAGAGTTACTAATACGTAACGTCGCATAGAAGTCACAAATATGATGTCACATTGTGAACCAGGTGTCACGTGACTACAACGCGACTGTCACACATATGACGATCTCTGATGTGAGGGATGCGTTCTATGGTGTATAAACGATGAACTCTGAGCTACGATAGAATACCAGCACCTTTTCTCAAACTGAAACCAAATTTACACTTGATGCAATGAAATCCCTCTGTATTTTGCTGAATGTTTCAGAACTTTAATTTCATATAGTAACGTTCATAATGACATTTATGTTTCAGTATCAACATTTACCAATGTAAGGACTGGAAATTTAGATCAATAAATTTACATTACACCACCTTTTATGTTGAATGATATTAGAAAACACTTTCAAAATGATATTTATTTAACAATATTATTTATCATTATTGGGCAAATATGGTGTAAATAATGATGAATGATCGGGTTTCATAAAGGTAAGTTTTAAATTAGTCGGGTAAAAGTTTGCGAATCCAAATATTTGTTCCACAATTAAGTTTTCTTACTGTATTGCAGAAACGATGCAGTTTTCCAAAAAAATTCGGAAATGGAAAGCGATTGATAACATAATCATATCTGAAACTTGCCTAATTATACTTTTCCAGCTCTTATAAAGTGAAACTTACAGTCCTCAAAGAATTTGCAGATATTATATGTCAATATTTTTGTCCCAGATAAAAATTACGGCTCTGAAACTAGTATTTCGTCGAAGATAGTAAATTTCTCAAAATGTTGACATTCGTAAATACTTGTACCTTTAACTGCCTCGTATATAAAAAATGTATGTAAATAAACTATAAAGTAAATATTAAAAAATGATTGATTCATATTCTTCACAATATGCATCGTCAGAATGGACCGACAACAAAACGTGCTCGATTCTTAGTGTCCAATGTATCGTGTATTTGTGCCATCTTCTATTTTCGAAGTGTATGTTTGTTTTTCTCTATGTTTGTCATATGATCGATACATTTCTGCCACATTGAATAGTTTACGGCAAACGTTCAATGCAGTACAAGCAATCCAAAATAAAATAAATACAATGTTTGTATGCGATTCGTCGTAGTGAAATATCCAATCATTATAAAAATTTTGGTGACAAATGTGTCGGAATATTTCCAACTTGCTGACATTTTAAATGTTGCCAAATTGACGAAATTGTCAATCAATTGATAAAAAATCGCCAAATTCAGGAAACCGACTCTAAATCAATGAAATGACAAATAATTGATTTCAATATCTTGCAAAAAACGGAAGAGTAGACTGTAAGAATAACCCATTTCTCCGTCCGTCCGTCTGTCCGTAACGTTTGGCGAGAAATTTGACGGGAATTCACCAACTTTGCAAATATTTTAAATGTTGCCAAAGTAACAAATATGTCGCCAAATTGATATAACACTCACCAAATGGGAAGTACTGTTTCGCGAAATATGATTTCCGTCATATGACGGACATACCTTCTAGTATATAAGAAATACTTTTCTCTCCGTTTGTCTGTAACACTTACTGATGCATTACGCGAACTTGGCGAATAATCTAGAGACGTATCGCCAGTATGGCGATATGTGACCCCAGATTGACGTAAATATCGTCAAAATTGCAAAAATGACGTTACATTTATGAAAATCACGCATAACTGAGTAATTAATTTCTAAAATATTTTAATAAATGAACTATGTAGCTTATTGAGGTTGCTATTAATATTGATAAATATTTATTTAGAGTTGCGCGAAATATAAGTTAATTGGTTACTTTGAAATAGTTTTACATGTTGTCATCCAGAAACTCGCCAAACATACAATTCAACGTTAAAAACACAGTACCATGGATCTTATATATTATTTTTTTACTGTAAAAGAGGAGTAAATTCCTTACATTATATAAGGAAAATCATGTGCTGTCCACATCAGATTTTATTTTTTATTTGCATTAAACCTGTTGGCTTGTTCGAACTGAAGCAGGAAACCCTAACGTTAATGAAACGAACATTTTTGAATTTTTATTTCCTCGATAACTTACGTTGCGAAATAAATAAGCAGGTTCTTATAAAACCTTTAATAATAGTCACTTGAAAAAAAATATTACGACGAGAACGGGCAATGGGAGAGTTGAATGTGGGCGAGGATTCTTCAGTATGGTACCTTTGACCTGAAATTATAACTCCGAACCTGCGGAAATTTGATGTAAATCATTTTAAGATATCATGAATTTTTTGGAAAGTTTTTTTTGTATGAGGTGGGGCTTTTGTACTATGATTCCAATGCTCTTTGTAGAAGTATTTATGAACATGGCATATACAACAATGATATAACACGCAATGAGCGTCCAATGACTAAAGCACAGGGATTGCACTCAGAGGTCACCAATTCTGATCCCGGCTTTGACCAAATTATCCCAATGGCATCGCTGAAAACGAGTACGTTAAATCCGTAGGTCCGAATGTCCTACTGATAGGTTTATGATAGGGAATGAGAGTACGTTTCCTCTGTATGTCACTCCACTCTGTTTCAGGTCTAAACTGGTTGGAATTTTCCCGGCCGCCCACATAAATATTTTTCACTTTCGTATAGATAGGACAGCTGGATCAACAGAAAGAAATGCATAACAGGCATTTCAAATTTTACTTTATCGCAGGGCACAATTTATATTTTTATTTCAATGTGCATTTTTTTTCAATTTTTGAAAATTTAAATAATATTTATCTTTAAGTTTTAAATAAAATGCATTTGCAGCTCACCAGAATAGACAATTTAAGCCATCATTGATTAAAATTTGCAACACTGCAAAAATAAAAGACACAAGAACGACCAATCATGTATATATCATAGATTATGAAGCACTTCCCAACTGAAATGCAATTTTATTTAATCATCTCAAAATTGCGATACATTTAGCGCTGATACATTTCAAATTATCACTGTACTACAGTAACTTATTATACTTGAAAATTTAAAACATCATCAACATTTTTTTTTAAATGGCATCATTGAAATATAAATCGTCTGGCTCTATGTAAAAGCAATAGAAATTTATTTTATACAACTTTCATTTCAGACTCAAGATCTAAATAATTTTGCGTGATAAAAATTCAGCAATTATCATACAACACATCTTACAATCACTTGTTTACATTCTGCATACATTAAAATTACGCTTCGTTGTAGAAACAATCAAAGTTTGAAGGTCATTTAAACTCAAAAACATTGTAATTGAGTTGGTACAGAATATAGACGCACAGAAAATACGCTGAAATAAAGAGGTTTTAATGCAACACTAAATATAAATGTAACATAATTTTAAAAATCACAATTTTTACTCTGGGTTGAAAAGATGGATGCCATATTTTATTTTGAAGTGGGTCACTTGATCTCTTCATATAATATGGATGAAAATATTATTTTAATTTTTATTTAAAAAACTACCGAACATATTTTGCTGAATTATTTATTATATTTTATGGGATAATTTAAATATTTCCTAAAATATTCGAAGCAATTTGTGAATATTAACTTCGCTTAAAAATTTTTTGAAAAATTAGGTCCACAGAATTTAATATATGTCACTTTTTCAACCGGGGTTAAATCCAAAACTAAATGGGTGATATTATTAATTTACATTCCCATATGTCCCATAAACCGCTGCAACAACATACTAAAATTTCATTTTGATAAAGTCACTTTTACGGCAGTTATCTTGCGAACGGACAGGCAGACAGACAGAATGAACTAAGCCAATTTTCAACTATGTTGGGAAGTGCTAAAAATAGCCGAGAAATCCTGTTTTATTTATTACTGACATTTTAAAGAAAATGCTTCATCAAGTTCTAGAAGAAAAGTATGTATCTCCCATCATAAAGCACAAAAAGTGGGATCATTCATTAAAATGTAGTTAGACCTGTATGTCAGTCAAGATGGAAGACAAACGGGTCGAGCCCCAAATCGTAGAAAGACTAATTTTTAAGTTCGGGCGCTACATCACCACTCGTAATATTTTGTTTTGATTTTTCAGCTTTATCGTCATATACCATTAAAACATATCATGTTTTTAGCTATCTTGAGGCTTTAGCTATAGATCCCTGAAAGTCGTTACGTAAAACTTACGCTTGCGTTACCCAATACAGATTCAAACATGACGACTGGGGAGGGCGGAACTATATTAAATATGCTGCAAAGAAATTGATATCGCCAACTTAGCGGTATTTCTCAAAAGCTATCTACTTAGTCCTATTACGCATAATACATCGCTTATTTTGTCAAATAAATAATTAATGACAAAAAGGAATTTTTTCTTTATATATTTGTGAATCAATGATAATAACGCTTATCACAAATATCATGTTTATAAGTAATACACTATGTATATTAACTATTCAAACTAAGAAACTTCCAAAACTTCACAGGAGTTTTATACAGAATTTCGCTATATGCCTGTATACAGAATTTGTTCCTGCTCTTAACCGGAAATGTAAGGAAATAGTTTACTTTCGCCGCAATTTATAACCTTCCAATGGACAGGAAACACAGAAAAGGCGGAAACTGCAATTCCCAGTTCCTGAATTTACTGTCATATTCTATTTTCTCTACGAATTCTTTTTCGCTATTCTCGTTATGTGATCAATGATTCTGTCATGTGACAGGGGTTACTGAAAGTCAATCGTCGACGAAACAAATTGCAGCGAAAGATCGGACATCGTAAATCAAGGATATATTTTTCCACCATGAAAGATTTCAATATTTATGGAAATATTTAGATGGTTTAATTTATAGCTGGATTAATGTGCTTAGCTCAGTACTATTGTAGAATAATATATTATTTAAATCTTTATACAACTAGGGGTGAAATTAAAATTTATTGAACTAAACTTACTTGCAGTTTGGAGCAAGGCGCGATTTTCATTTGAAGTAAAGCATATATGATGTGAACAGCAGATGACTTCCCCTACAGGCTCAAATTTTCAAAATTGTACTTTGACGAGGAGATTTTGAGTTTAGAACGTTTCTTTTAAGCTCTTCTTCTTTTGTTGAAGGAGAGTTCTTTTACAAAATGTTCGAAATACAATTTGATTGGAAAACGTGTGAGGTATTGGTAACCTTTTAGTTATAATTTAATTTGCATTTTATTATGAGGTTTTGATGATTAAAAGCCAATACGAGTTTCGGCTAGAAGACCTATCAGGTTCTTTCCAATCAAAAAGCGGATACTGAAGGTGGTATAGAATAAACATTTGGACAAATCGTTTTTTTTTAAATGCATCCCATGCATGTACTATTCGCTGTACGAAGTTTTTATCGCCCAAAGAAACTGACGGATGTTTAGTCTGGTGTGGTTGACGGTTTTAATCCCAAAATAATTAAGGAATCCGGATATGTTGTAAAGATCCATGCTGCCCCAACTGGGAATCGATACCTGGATCTTAAAACTGCACAGCTGACGTTCTGCCTTTGAGCTACTGGGACGAAATTATAAGCCCTTATCGTCGAAGTGGACTTTGCATTCTCCACAATCTAATGTCAGACCGGCGGGCGACTGACAATCTGACTGACCACCTCCTGCTATTTTCCCCAATATTAGCCTCCTACTATTATTGTTTTTACCCAGGTTAGCATCCTGCGTAGTCATTATGCTCTCAATTTGAAATCGGCGCTCACTTCCATAGTCCACTGAATCCATGCTATTCGTACTAGGGCCACTCTCAGATCTCCGACATATTTGCTCTAACCTGCAGAGTGGATTTGTTTGGGCACCATTGTAAAGAATCTTGCTGCCGTAACAGGAATTGAGAACTAACTACAAACTGGTCAACCGACGCTCTATCTTTGAGCTAATGGGATAAGCAAGCCCTAATCATCGAAGCGGACTCTGCAATTTTCTCTTTCTATCTTTAATAATTCAATAAATGAAGTTGAATTGCATGAAATAACACGTATAATTATTGGAAATTACAATGAATTTGCACTTTTAAAACAATTTTCTTTTTCATTGGATAACTGGACATATTTTAAAAGGCGGCATTGCAAAAATGCAAAACACTAAAATATATCGAGAAGGGTTAGTCCTAAAGTGAGGGTATTGGTCTTATACATTTCATCTTAAAGAATTACGTGTAATTATAGCTTTTAATTGATATATTTAAGCATACATGGTCTTTTAATTTAGATATTTCTGAATCGTACCAAAATATAATCAGAAACAGAGTAACCTATATAGACGAAGAAATTTCCATGACACTGAGCCACCGGCGCCAAAGTAATGGACGCCAAAATACACTGATGCCAAAGTAATGGACGCCAAGATACACCGATGCTAAAGTAATGGACGCCAAAATACACTGACGCCAAAATATTATAAAGTCCATTTTTAGTGATTATTCCTCAACAACATCGGTTGTTTCTGATTTCCTTTTTGTATGTCCTTGTCATCAATGTCCTCTAATTACTTCCAAATTTTATCAAGATCTGCAGAAGAGGAAACTCTGTGATAATATTTTCAGTCGCTTAAGTACTGATTTTAATAAATATCGCTCAAAATAATGCTAATAATATATAGGGAAAGTAAATAAATAATAAATAATTTGGCATCACGTCTGATGTTATAATAGCAAAAATTAAGCACTCATCCACAACAGAAGGTCTTTTTTTTACTTCCTATAAGACGTACAAATGTTTAAACAAGAAAGATCAATCATGCTTAAAGCATTGATTATGAAACACTTTCCAACTTCAATGCAATTTTATTTTAAAAAGTCGAAAATGCAATACATTCCTTGGTAATATTTTAAAACTTATCACAATACTACATTGATTTATTATATTTGAAAACTTAAACCTTCATTGAAGAAAATGAACTTCATTCAAATGACGACATTGAAATATAAATTGCCTGGTTTAAATATCTCTAAAATGCAATACATTCCTCGGTAATATTTTTAAAACTATCATAATACTACGATAATTTATTATATTTGAAAACTTCATCGAAAACAAATGAAATAAATTCAAATGACGTCATAGAAAAAATAACACGCCTGGATCTCACTATAAAAGCAGGAATTCATTCATAACCTTCTCCATTTCATTCATCACAATACTATAATAATTTTTATTTTATTTAAAAATTAAGACCATGGAGCTACAATTCATAAACTTTATGCTTAAAACTTCATCGAAAAAAATCGTCCTTCTGTTTATAAAATCAATTAATTCTAATACAACTCATTCTACATATTTTGGTTTACATTTTACATAGGTGAAAAATAGGCTTAGTTGCAGAAATAATCAAATTTGAATGAGAATTTAAATTCAAATATATTGTCATTGCGTTGTTTTAGTATGTAGATGCACAGAATTTAAGCAAAAATAAAGTAGTTTTAAGACGGATACAACACTCAATATGAATTAAAAAGAACTTTAAAAAATCACGATTTTGAAACAAGATGGATGCCATATATCATTTTGAAGTGGGTCATGTGATCGTTTCATATCATGGTCACGTGATCGTTTCATATAAGATGTGTAATTATTATTTTAATTTTTATTTAAAAAACTACTGATTATATTTCGCTGATTTTTTTTTATATATTTTATGGAACAATTTGACTATTACCTAAAATTTTCGAAGCAAATTGTGAATTTTAAATCCGCTTAAAAAATGTTTGAAAAATTAGGTCCCATAGGGCTCAATGTATTTCATTTTTTCAAACCGGGTTCAATCCAAAACTAATTGGGTGATATTATTCATTTATATTCCCATAGGTCCTACAGACCGTCTGAACAACATACTAAAATTTCATTTTGATTAAGTCATTTTTACGGCAGTTATCGTGCTAACGGACAGACAGACAGTCAGACAGACAGACAGACAGAATGAACAAAGTCATAAACACTTTTCAACTTTGTTGTAAAGTGTTAAAAAAGGGCCAGAACGCTTTCGAGCATAAGTACGGTCTTTATTAGTGGCTACACGGAAATAAAATTTGAATCGTTCATATATAGACCAGATATAGCGACAAAATTTGCATAAATACAATTTAGACAAGAAAGATCAATCATGCATAAGCATTGATTATGAAACACTTTCCAACTGAAATGTAATTTCATTTAAAAATTTCTAAAATGTGATTCATTCAGTGGTAATATCTTTTACATTATCACAGTACTACAGTAATTTATTATACTTAAATATTTAAAACTGTATCGAAATATAAATCATCTGATTCTTTATGCAAAATCAATGAATATTTCATTCATATAACTTGTATTCCAGACTCCAGAGCTAAATAATTTTGTGTGAAAAAAATTCAGCAATTCTTATGTAATTCATCTTACAATCGCTTGAGATATTTGCATTCTGCATATGTTAAAATTAGGCTTCCTTGAAGAAATAATAAAAGTTTAGGGATCATTTAAAATCACAACTATTGTAATTGCATAGGCACGGAATTTAGATACACAGATAATACACAGATAATATATATGCGTATGTGTATGTACTCAAAGTATTGGAATCGTGCCGAAGATCGGAACTCGAATTTTCAAAGGATCTACACGTTTTGGGACTTCTAGAACACGAAAAAACTACTTTTAGGAAGACGTCTGTGTGTGTAAGGGTGTATCTGTGTATGTTTCTGTGTGTCTGTGTGGATATTACATCCACTCTAATTGAAAAACTAATGGACCGAATTTCATACAATTTGGTAGGTATGTTTTTTGTGGGAAATCCTGATGTTCATTAGATTATAGTACGATTCGTAATAAAAGAATCTGCCTTCTTTGCGAAATGGCCGCAGAAATTGCCTTTATCCACTCTAGCTAAAAACTAATGAACCAAATTTAACAAAATTTGGAGTATAATATTTCAATAACCTACAAGTGATTTATATACCAAATTTAACAAAATTTTGTATATAAATCATTTGTAGGTTATTCTACTACGATTCGGGAAAAAGGAACGGGCTATTTTTGCGAAATGGCCAGCAAAAATCGTTATATATAAAAATAAAAGACTACGTGTGCTCAATTATATCAATTAAATTCCTATTTTATATGTGATTTTTGACAACAAAAAGAATAAGACTAACCACATTACTCTAGGACTAGCCGTTCTTGAGATATTCTAGTTTTTTCGCGTTTTCGCTACGTCACCTTTGACAATAAGTCCAGCTATCAAATGAGAACCAAATTTAAGTTTAACGTGTAAATTCAATGTCATTTAAAATACTTATGTTGTGCAGATAAACTCAAATTATCATTGAATAAATAAAGAGAACGAATATGAGTCTGCAGAGAAAGACATGTGCTGTCCACATCAAAATTTTTAACAATATTACACCAATGATTTATAGAAGTGAACGGGGATTATTTTCAGGCCATTTCGAAAAAAATGTATGATCTATATTTAAAGATCCATCAACATTTTGTCGAATAAAATGTTCAACAAATTTAAGCTGTGTACCAAATTTTAACTCTCTAGGACGTAGGAAAGTGCATTTAAAATGCCATCAATTAAATTTATCATGAAGAGTTATATAAAATTTTAAAAAAATGAAAAATTGTTATCTACCAAATTTATTTTAAAATATGAAGCCACTCCCATATGCAAACGTTTAAACAAATGGAGAGATATTTATTATATAATATCTCTCTCTTTTCTTTCTGGAAGATATCCCAAAGTCAGAATTTAATTGAATTTGTTTTTTTCCCTATATTAAATAATTTTTTTAATTAAAAAACTACTTAACATATTTTACTGAATTTTTTTTTATATATTCTATGGGATAATGTGAATATTTCCTAAAAATTTCGAAGCAATTCGTGAATTTTAAATTTACTTAAAAAATGTTTGAAAAATTAGGTCCCATAGGGTTCAATGTATTTCATTTTTTCAACCCGGGTTCAATAAAAAACTAATTGGGTGATATTATTTATTTATATTCCCATAGGTCCTACAGACCGTCTGAACAACATACTAAAATTTCATTTTGATAAACTCATTTTTACGGCAGTTATCGTGCTAACGGACAGACAGACAGACAGACAGACAGACAGACAGACAGACAGACAGACAGACAGACAGAATGAATGAACAAAGTCATAAACACTTTTCAACTTTGTTGTAAAGTGTTAAAAAGGATCCTTTTGTTTCCATGTAGCCACTGATGAAGAGCGTACTTATGCTTGAAAGCGCTATGGCATTTTTTAAAACTTTTGCACGTCTTATAGGAAGTAAAATAAAGACCTTCGGTTGTGGATGTGTGCTTAACTTTTGCTATAGGGAAAGTATTTACATCGTGTCAAAAATCGCATTCGTCGAAAATTTTCGACGGATTTACACGTTTCGAGCAGCTTAGAACAAGAAAAAACTATTTTTAGCTTGATGTATGTGCGCGTGTCTGTCTGTGCAATGTACATATCCACTCTAAATAAACCAAACCTCATTGATCAAATTTTATAAAATTTAATAGATAAACCCTGGTGCATTGGTTAAAATTTTAATGACTCCGGATAAATGAATCTGTTTTGTTTTTTCAAAATAGTTTCCAAAATCATTTTGAAAAAAAAAGGAGAAAAATTTTAAAAAAATGGAAATAAGTCACTTGTGGGTTTTCCTGGTACTAATCAGATGGTGGTATGATTCAGGAAAAAAGAGCCTCTATTTTTACTTTCCTTATATACATAATGTATAAGGAAAGTATTGTGACGGGATCGAAAATTCGAATCCGAGTTTTCGACGGGACAGCACGTTTCAAGCATCCCTGATTACGAATCAAATATTTTTGAGGTGATGTCTGTGTGTGTGTGTGTGTGTGTGTGTGTGTGTGTGTGTGTGTGTGTGTGTGTGCGTGTGTGTGAAAATATGTGTGTGTGTGTGTGTGTGTGTGTGTCAGTGAAACTCTTGAGACGATATCTCACGCACGAATGGAGCGATTCGAATAAAATTTGGTACAAAAATCACAATCCGTGAATACTGGAAGTCTATTGTTTTTAAGCGTAATTGAATGTTCAGAACCCCTCTAAATTTTCGAGTGCAATCTTGAAAAAATCATCAAAAAATTAAAACCTCTAATAAAATTACGCAAATAGACATTTATGTAATTTTTGCTTAGAAAACGATTGACATAAACTTTAGAACACTAGCATGAACCGTTCTCCAGATAGTGCGCATTTTTTAAATACATTTATCAAAAAATCCCATAAATTAAAAAATATATATTAACTGTTAAGAAACATGTTCATTTTCATGTCTAATATCATGCGATACATTTGGTGACATCATTCTCGTGGATCTAGCTCGTTCCATTCACGGGAAAAGATACTTTGAGTAATAGTTTTGTATTCGAACACCAATAGTTATTTTTCTGCTACTATAAGAAAAACTAGTTTCTCCTTTTATAACTTTTGGCGAGATTTTGGTGAAGAATTTGGCGGAATACCGCCAACTTGGCGACTTTTTAAATGTTGCCAACTTAACGAAAATCTCGCCAAATGGGTAAAAATGACGCTAACTCAATGAAAATGACGACTAATTGACAAAAATTCACTATCTTGGAAAGAATATAAGTATCTACTATAAGAAAAACCTATTCTACTACTGTAAAAGTAGTAAATTCATTGCATTATATAAGGAAAGTCATGCGTTGCCCACATCAGATTTTTATTAAGTGGTCCCCAAAGATACGTATCTAAGACTACGTACATTCGATTGCATCAATTAAATTCCTGTTTTAAATGTAGTTTGTGACGACTAAAGTGACGGATCACACAGCTCAAGGAATAACCGTTTTCGAAATATTTTAGTATTTTTGCATTTCTGTCACGTAGTCATTGAAAATACGTCGATACGCGAAATGTAAAGGGAAATTGAATGCAAACTGAGAATTAAGTGTAATTTCAAATAATTATATATGTTATTTTGCTCAAAAAAAATCAATTTAATGAACTGTGAAAGAAATAAAGAGAAAATGAATTTGTGTCTCTAGTGAAAGTCTTGTGATGTCGAAATCAGATTCTTTAAATTAAATTAAAACGATTGGGTATAGAAATATTAATAATAAATAAGTATTAACGAAAATTCTTAAAAAGAATGAACCCAGTTGTAAACTTGAATTAAAGGAAATACAAATATTTTCGCAGCTTAAAGAAAACTGATTTGGGCAGCATATGACTATCCTTATATAATGTAATGAATTTACTACTTTAACAGTAAAAAATGTTATTCTTATAGTAGATACATATATTCTTTCCAATATATTGAATTTTTGTCTATTAGTTGTCATTTACATTCATTTAGCGTCATTTTTATACATTTGGCGAGATTTTCGTTAATTTTGCAACATTTATAAAAGTGGTCAAGTTGACGATATGATATCATACTCGTCGTCAAAATCCCACCAAGCGTTATGGACGGAGAAATAAGTTATTTTTATGGCAGATAAATTACTATTGGCCTTCAAATACTAAGGTATTACTTAAAGTATCTGAAGGATGAATCTAAACTAACTTCGTTCTGTCTTTCTAAATGAGTAGTGGACTGTAAATCTATAAAAGAAGACTGCAGTAATACTTATCCATACCTTTATTACAAACTATCTAAATTAACAACCGAGAACCACGAGCCATTTTCTCGTGTCACCTAATGCAACAAGTTTTATTCCAACACTGCAATTTTCGCTTTTTCAAAACCAACAACCCGCTGCTTGGCCCTCGCTAAACAAGAACACTTGGCGTCTTTCATACATACATCCGGGCTCCAACAGTATCCTTTCTCATGAATGGAACGAGCTAGATCCACAAGAATTATGTTACCAAATGTATCGTATGATATTACAGATGAAAATTGAACATGTTTCTCAACATTTAATATTTTTTTTAATTTATAAGATTTTTTAATGGATTTATTTGAAAAATGTGCAATATCTCGAGAACGGGTCATGCTAGTGTTCTAAAGTTTATGTCAATCGTTTTCTAAGGGAAAATTACATCTCAAATGTATATTTGCGTAACTTTAATAAAGATTTTGATTTTTTAATAGTTTTTCAAAATTTTACTCAAAAATTAAAGGGGTTTTAAACATTCGATTGTGTTTAAAAACAACAGGCTTACAGTATTCACGGATTATAATTTTTCTACCAAATTTCATTCGTATCGCTCCATTCGTTCGTGAGATATCTTCTCCACAGACGCACTGACCCTGATACACAACTTACTGATCAGTCAAATACGATGTACGATGGAGATGACTGCGTTTCTGTATCTACTTCTATTCCCTTGGACGATGACGCTGATTACTGTAAAGTGTTCCTCTTCAAAATTCAAAAATACCATAATCAAATCAAATATTATATTTCAAGAAACGTTAGGACAAATTATACCCAAAAAAAGTATCTTGAAGTCAAATTTGAATCTTTAGGCAAAGCTTGCCAATCCTTTGAATCTCAGATCCCGGAGACTAGCCTGATTAAGGGAAATCTCATTTCAACTCAAGAAAACACATCTTCACTTAAAGAAGAAATCAACTTATTAAATTCTGCTATAACCAACAATCTTGAAACCTAAAAATATAACACTGGATTTACCCTTGCTGATTGATAATGCAGTACAGAAAAACCTTTCGTCTTTGCATCTTCCCACTGCTTCCTCTCCTGTCGTTCCGGCTCCTTCTTCTAGTACATTTGCAAGCATTCTCCTTCGAGGCATTGATCCGCAGAAAAATAATGTACAACTTAAACAGGATCTCCTGTCTTCCAACTGTCCGCCTTCTATCACTGTTCACAACGTATCTTCCTTGGGAAATGGATCTCTTAGACTCACCTGCCGGGGAGATGATGTTGACTCTCTCATCCCAAAACTTGAAAACTCGGATATCTGCAGCAAATTTACTATACATAAGACTCCGGCTAAGAAACAGGCTCTCATTCTTTTCAATGTTCCTGAAAACTTTAATGAACAACACGTAAAACAACTGATAATAAAAAACCTGCAAAATACAGAACTCCAAGATTTTAAAACTATTAGAACATTTAAGAACAAATCAGGAAACATCAACTGGATCATATTGGTTGATACTACTTCAGCAAAAACTCTGATTAATCTGAAGAGAATCTATCATCATTTCATTTTTTTCATCATCAAAAAATATATAGCCGTGCAAATATGTTATAAATGTCAAGGCTTCGGCCATTCTTCGATTAGATGTCTTCGGACATCCGGCAATTGCAGCCAATGTGCTGCGAGTGAACATTCCTACAAAAACTGTAAAAGTGTTAATCCTACAAAATGTGTCAACTGTGCTGAGGCAAATAGGAAAGACAGTTCTCTTGATTTACAAACTGATCACAATACAAGGGACAAGTCTAAATGCCTCTTGTTCCAAAGAGAACTTTTAAGAATTAAAGAACTTCAAAAATCACTTTGAACTATTACTTGCTGAATCACTGAATTATTGTAAATTACTTTATATAACATACCTTTTGAAATGATCTGCTTTTTTGAATCTTTTTTCATCCCTCTTCTTGTGTTGCTCCTGGGATTTTTCCTGTGCTGGGTCCTGTGAGTGGAACTCCCTCTGTCCTCATGTACGGCTTTTTTCCCCTTTGACATAGGAAATATATAATCGGTTGTATATAAACTGTTAGATAAAGTATCCTTGTGTACATATACTGATAAAATACTCTGTATATATGCCTTATAAGTTTTCATTTTGCTCGTCATACATCATAAATTTTCATCTTTCTGCACCTTCGATTGAAGAACCTCATTACACGTGGTTACACACAACTGTTGATGTCAACCTGATATTGATTTAGTCACTATTTAATCCTCCCCCGGCCATCCAAATGGTTTCTCTAAGTCCTCGGACGAGACGGATGGTCTGGGCTTTCGACTATTTAATCCTCTGGCTAAAACTCTCTGCTGCCTTTTGATCCTTCACGACTGCCTACATATATGTGCAAATATATCTCGTGTACACTTTCTTACAACTTATTCTGTATATACGTCCTTCTTCATAAATTTTCAACATCTTGCACCACCGATTGAAAAACCTACTCACTTGTGATTACACGTAACTGAAGATATCAACCTGATGTTGATTTTGTCTCTGCTCAATCCCCAGGCATAAACTTTTTGCTGCCTCTTGACCTTTCTCGACTGCCTCCCTGTGTGTGCACTATCGTTTTGACATCTATGTATAATAATGTATATAAAACAATCATTATGAAGATTAACCCTGTGTTTGATTTCTATATTACTATATAATTCTCAGGTATTCTCTCTGCTCCTGGCTGTATATCAGGACCCTTTTTTTTGTCTGTTGGTTTTGATATTCTGTCCTTGTTTTTATTAACATTAAAAAAAAAAGGGTGAAAAAGAAAAATTTTCTTTTTTATTTACTTGTTAAAATTCTGCTTAATTTGCTTTTTCAAAATTTTTATTGTTAGGTTTTTGGGTTTTTCCACTCACGTTTCGCCTTTCGAATTTTGATTGGTGACCTTGTGTTTGTGTTTGCTTGTTTTTGTTTGCTGTGTCTTGATTTTGTTTGCTTTTTGTCTTTTGCTGTGGATTTTGTGTGTTTTTCGCTGTTTCGTGATGTCTCGTGTTGCCACCCGTCTGTTTTGTGGAAAATTCACTATTCAGCTTATGCTGCTGAAATACTGTAAAATGTAAATTTTTTTAGAAATTAAATAAACTACTGGTTGCTCTGACCGGGGACCGTGATTGTGGGGTCGGACTCCGTTTTTCAAAATCTTTCCCGGCCAGCCTCAAAAGTGCTCTAAGTCTTCGGACGAGTCGGTTGGCCTGGGCTTTCGGCTTTCGACAGACGCACTGACACTCACACGCACACATACTTTCATACACACACACACACACACATACTTTCACAAACACACACACAAATACTTTCACAAACACACACACACATACTTTCACAAACACACACACACATACTTTCACAAACACACACACATACATATTTCACACACACACACACACACGCGCGCGCACACACGCACGCACACACACGCACGCACGCACACACACATACACACACACACACGCGCACACACACACACATTCAGACACACACTTTCACACACACACACTCACAGACACAGAGATCACCTCAAAAATGTTCGATTCATGATCAGGGATACTTGAAAAGTGTTCTCCTGTCGAAAACTCGAATTCGATTTTTCGACCCCGTCGCAATACTTTCCTTATACATTATACTATGTATATAAGGAATGTAATAAAGATGAACTTTTCTTGAACTAAAATTGAATTCTTCGGAAATTTTTAAAATTTCAATTGATTTTTTCATAACATTCGAATCAATACAACACATATTTTCCAGATCTGCTGTAAACAAAACAATAAATACTGGATTTCTATCTAAAGAGATGCGTTTCACATGTTGCCAGATACTCGCATATTTACCGATTCAAATATCGTTTCAAAACACATTTTATAAATACTTTATTTGAAATCGACATTCGCTGTAATTCTTTGCTGAATATTTTACTGTGATAGAACATAATATGAAAACAATACGGGTAAAATAACGCTATAATAAAATCGTGCCACTCAGATTTAAGTATTTTATTTATTTATGTTAGTACCAAATGACATATATATGAATCATAGGTTTTGAAATATGGAAAATAGAGATAAATTTAAAACTGTGTAAAAAGAAAATCAGTATTGACATTTCTCTTATATACCTATTTTTAAATAATATCAAAATATTGTTTTATGAATGTGAAAATACATGGTTGATCGTGAATTGTTAATCAAATCTTAATATGTAGTTTTATAATTAAAGAAAAATAAAGAGAGAATATAAATGTTGCCTATTGCATTAAAAGTATTATTTTCTACATTACCCATACGGTAATAAAAGATGTATAAGTTGAAAACGATGTTGCAGCTAAAATTGATCATGAATGCGATATGAAGTGGGATTTATTAAACATATAATTGTATTAAAATCGCGCATAAATAAAATATACTTTTCTTACATGTACGTGGAATAAACTGAAATATTAATTTAATTTTATTTATCCATAATGTTGTATGGGATTTTAGTACAATGTACAAGCATATGCAATACTCTTTGTTGAGATTTGAATGGAAAGGAATTATATTTGCTGAAAATATGTTTGATGTTGTCTCAAAAATTTTTATTTTTATTTTTTATGGTATTGTATAAATAAAATATTACTTACACTGAAATTTCCGAATTCGATATAATGGTGGATATATTCCTCAAGACATCTTAAATTTTTTATAAAATTTTTGGAAATATTTATATTTGCTTATTTGTTTGTGTGTGTGTGTATATCGCAGAGTCAATTTAACTTGCAATTCTGTCTCAGTAGTTCAACTGCTCGAGAAAGTCGGCTGATCATGACGACTTTCAGCCTCGGTTCGAAACCGGTTGGAAGTTATTTTAAAACAGCTCCCGAACAAATTTACTTGGCAGGTTATTTAATGATGGAGTTTGAAATTATCTTTAGTACAACTGCCACGGCTTCAGTAGACTCTGGAATATTGAGCTCTGATATAAAATCGTGAGGAAAATGACCGATCCGGAATCTAAACTGGAGGATAGAAAAAATCAGGAGGCGAATCTGAAGTAGAAATCACAGAAAGTGGTCAGTTATATTTTCAGGTTGACCTATAACCTGACATTAGAGAAAGGATAATGTAGAATCCATATCAATGATAAGAATTTGTAATTTCGCTCCAGTAGCTCGCGTGGGGGAGCTGTGGCTGGCCAGTACGAATACCTATGATTTTACCTCCGGCTGAGGATGATTCTTTATAGTCCTTATAGTGTGTATGCTTGCGTGGTATGGACACATTAATGAAATAATGCTAACAAATTTTATGTAACACCAACCGCTAACTAATTTCATGCAATGATATATCGTGTAAAAATTCGGAATAAGATAATTCTATTTTGTCATTTTTAATATTAAAATTGGCGACGCTGTGGTTGGAGGGTCAGGACAAGCATTTTATCGTGTTTATTCAGCTACCTAGTTGTGGGTTCGATTCTCACCTGCGGGTATGGATGTTGTGTTGTAGGATGTAGTGTGTACCGCCCCCACTGGTGCGAATAAATACATGTTTGAAATTCAAATTATTTAAAGTTTTATATTTTTGATACAATAGCATTTTGATATTATATCAAACGGAAAAAGAAGTGATGCCTGATGTATTGTGTTACTAATAATCAATCAGAAATCACTGTTATAATTTGATGGTCTGATTCTCTTGAACTTGGAGCAGATTATTTGCCATGACGACTAATTTGGCCAAATATTGTCAACTTGTAGCGAGTTCTGGAAATATCTCGCATTTTGTTGTTCGGTTAGTAACTTCACGAGTTTCTTGCTTTTACCATAACTTTACAGAGGACGTATAAGCTCGTCATAGTTCAATTGGGTTGTTGATGTGTTATTAGTAACATTATCTGCCGACCTCATTGCAAAATATAATATGTTTAGTATTTTCTAAATTCATGTATCCTTTAAGCCGTAATATAAAGCAATTCTGGTAAAAAAATTTAGAAAAAAAGAAATTGAGAAAAATTAGTTTAGTTATATCGAATTTGGTTGATTGGTTAATAACTTAATTAATTGCATTCTCAAGAAGTTTCACAGAGTATATAAGCAAAGTAGGAGCATAGGTATCAGATCCATAGAGTATAGATATACAAGCGAAATAGAATAATTGGTATCCGAGGCCCAGCCACAGATTTTAGGTATGTAAGTAAAAAATGAGTATATGTACCCGAACTACAGAGTTTAGGTATATAAGCAAGTTGTGAGGATTCTATTATTGTATGCAAATTCTACTATTTATTATGTTAATTTATGCACGAAATGCCTCAACTCTGTATTTGAGAGTCACGCACTCACGACCGGCTAGGACTATAAATGCGGCAAGCGTTCGGCAGAAGTCAAATCATATCTCAAGTATCCGTAGTCGAGCGAGATACAAGTGTGAATCAGCGCCGTTATCTTCGGCTGTTATCTTTATTATGAGAGTGTGGTGTTGGTCTGTTCATTAATGGAAGCACACAGCGAGGAGATAGTCTCTACAATATTGTGAGTATAGATAGCTATGATTTAATAGTTAGTTAGTATTGCTAATTCAGTTTAGTAATGAAGGGATAAGATTAGGTCGAGATATAGATATGATAGTGCTAGCTTGTAAATATTCTGTGTATTTAATTGTGTATTGAGTTTTCAATGAAGTTAGCTAGAATAAAGTATGTGTTTGTTAAATATTGTAGTAGATTATTAATGTAACATAAGTCATGCAAAAATATTTACAATACCGCCACACAGAGTAACTTGGATGTGGAGCCTTTACAATGGCATCCGAAGAGAATAACTCGGTAGGAACCTGTTCAAATGTATTTCAGCGTGACGTATGTTTGTGTGTGTCTATGCATCTGTCTGTCTGTGAAATGTCTGTCTGTCTGTCTGTCTATCTGTGGAATGTCTGTCTGTTTGTCTGGGTATGTATCTACTCAAACTCAGAAGCAAATAAACCAAATTATAAAAAATGTGGTGGGTAAATCACTTGTGCGTCACCCTGTTGCTGATTAAATTTTTGTATTATTCGGAAAAAAACAATGTGCTTCCTTTTGCGAATGGCCCGCAAGAATATCCAAAATAATAGGCTACATACGTTCAAATATACCAATTGAATGCTTGTTTTGAATGTCAATTTGATGACGAAGAGAGTAAGACCTACTCCATTACACTGAAATGGACCATTCTCGATATAGTTTAATTTTAATTTTGAAGAGTTGAAGACGTTTTATCACTGTAGCTAAAAACTATTTGATTAAATGTCTTTAAATATACTGGTTAAATGCCTTGAGGGTTATCTTGTTGATTTGATTTGGACATGATTCGGAAAAAAACATAACTGATCCTTTCTTCTAAAATGGTCGTGAAAATCTTGAATAACTGACTAAATTTGCTTAAATATATTAATTATATATTTCTTGTCCATGTAAATTTTTACAACCAAACGGAAAAGACTGACCTCATGAATCTTGGATGAACCGTACTCGAGACATTTAAGTTTTTTGGAATTTTGAGGATGCTTGGAATTTGTTTTCTATTTTCAGCAGCTGCAACCATCCTTCTTTATTCTATCAGCTAGTCTATCTCACCTGTATGATACAGATAATGTTACTGATTTGGGGGAAAGTATATCTAAACGATATTAAATATGAAAGTATGAGAAAGACACGTGGACACTCACACTTTGGAAATTTCAAAATGAAAGTAACAGTTTTATTTTCACTGAAAACAATTATTGTTTCTCTCACTCTTCGAATATGAAAACAGAAAATATAGCAACTTTTATAAAAATAATACTCGCAGTAAATAAATAATATTAAATATGAAAGTATAAGAAACTCACATGGAGACTCACACATTAGCTATTTCCAAATAAATGCAACAGTTTCCTTTTTCACTGAAAACAATTATCGTTTCTCTCACGCTTCGAATATGAAAACAGAAAATGTAACAATTTTTATGAATATATTATTTGCAGTAAATAAATAATATTAAATATTAAAATATAAGGAAGTCACGTGAAGACTCACACATTAGCTATTTCCAAATGAATGCAACATGTTTCTTTCTTGCTGAAAACAATTATCGTTTCTCTCACTCTTCGAATATGAAAACAGAAAATATAGCAATGTTTATGAATGTTACACTCGCCGTAAATAAACAATATTAAATATGAAAGTATAAAATATAAACAATATTATATATGAAAGTCACATGGAGACTCACACTTTAGCTATTTCTATATAAATGCAACAGTTTCCTTTTTTACTGAAATCAATTATTATTTTTCTCACTCTTCGAATAATAAAACAGCAAATATAATAATTTTTAAGAATATATTACTCGCAGTAAATAAATAATATTAAATATGAAAGTATAAGAAAGTCACGTGGAGACTCACACATTAGCTATTTCCAAATGAATGCAACATTTTTCTTTCTTGCTGAAAACAATTATCGTTTCTCTCACTCTTCGAATATGAAAACAGAAAATATAGCAATGTTTATGAATGTTATACTCGCAGTAAATAAACAATATTAAATATGAAAGTATAAAATATAAACAATATTATATATGAAAGTCACGTGGAGACTCACACAATTTTTATGAATATAATACTTGCAGTAAAAAATTATATTAAATATACAAGTGTATAAGAAAGTCACGTGGAGACTCACACATTAGCTATTTCCAAATAAATGCAACATTTTCCCTTTTCACTGAAAACTATTATCGTTTCTCTCACTCTTCGAATGTGAAAACAGAATATATAGCAATTTTTATGAATATATTATTTGCAGTAAAAAATTATATTAAATATACAAGTGTATAAGAAAGTCACATGGAGAATCACGCATCAGTTATTTCCAAATAAAGGCAATATTTTTCTTTTTCACTGAAAACAATTATCGTTTCTCTCACTCTTCAAATATAAAAACAGAAAATATAGCAATTTTTCTGAATATAATACTTGCAGTAAAAAATTATATTAAATATACAAGTATAAGAATGTCACGTGGAGACTCACACGTTAGCTATTTACAAATAAATGCAACATTTTTCTTTTTTACTGAAAACTATCATCGTTTCTCTCACTCTTCGAATATGAAAACAGAATATATAGCAATTTTTATTAAAGTAATACTGGCAGTAAATAAACAATATTAAATATGAAAGTATAAGAAAATCACGTGGAGACTCACATTTTAACTATTTCCAAATAAATGCAACAGTTTTGTTTTCCATGAAAACAATTATTGTTTCTACCACGCTTCTAATTTGAAATGTGAAAATATGCCAGTTATTGTGAATATAATACTCGTAGCGAATAAATAGAGTTAGATACAAATTTTGGTATTTACAAAAATAAAAATTGGGTTCAAAACGAAATATAGACGGATGTGTTTAGTTATTGAATATAATGTAGAATATACACTCCTACGTATAATTTAAGTAATTTAACTCGCATGTGTTGCTCGAAAATTCTTGTCTGGAGAAAACTTTAACGAACAGCGCTTCTAAAATGCTGCCATCGAAAGTAATATTTAACAGCTAACTCATTAAAAACTCATTTTCGTCTCTGTCCTACAGATTCTAAAACATAATATATCAGAATATAAAATTACACATTTGCATATGATGTTTGAAATTGGGGAACAGGAATATGAGAATTATCGCATTGTGTTTGTTAGAAACCTTAGTTATTATGTTAAAATTTAATAAGTTTAAATTGGAAGATTTAAATTTAATATTTATAAATGAAATATGTTTCAAAATAAAGGAGCTTCTGACGCTAGATTTATGTCAAACTGAAATATAATAGACTAAAAGCGTTATCTTTTACTTTAAAAATCAACTGGTGTGCGGCTGAACTTTAATTTCTCATATCAGAATCCATTTTTAATACCTTGTTTCAAATTTTACAATTTTTTCCAAATTTTACTCATGGAACCAAATGTTTACAAATGTTTACAATACTTTAGAGGGCATGAAAAAATCTTTCGATTAAAAAAATCTTGCAATTGATTTAAACGTCAAAACGTTACGTGTAATTTCGTAAACCACGTAAACGATCTAAATGAAGTAGATTCTACATCTACACTGATGTTTTCGCCTTTTACGCGATTTGCGTTATTTGTTATACGAAGGTAAACTAGAAGATTGAGGTTGCCATTTATGATATTTCTCTTAGAAAACGACTGAAAGTTGAAGCCTCTCTATTTTAGAATAAAAGCTTTTTTCAACTGAGCTATCCCGGTTATGATAATAGATTATTCAATTTTATATTTTGTTTGTATTTTGTTTAAACAAACAACAAAAATAAACTTACTGTAATAACAATAGTATAGCAAATGTGAGCGTCCAATGAATAACATGTAAATATAAGTGAATATCTATGTTTCTCAAACATAGACGGCAGTGAATTTCTAGGCTAAAGTTTATTATTATCATGTATTCTTATTACTTTCTTAATGAAAAGCCTCTCCGCATTTAACAGAAATGCAAGTGTAAATATCCCATAAAAATATCGCTAGATAAAATGCACATTCTAGACATATTTACTGTAGATAGCATTTGCATAAAAACGTCAGACAATTGTTTAAAATTAGACTCAAAGTTTGCATTGCAGCAACCAGATTAGGTTAATAATTTTCTTTCGTGCATTTATCATTTAATGACAAACTTACAGCTTAACGTAATAGGCAGATACAACCAGTCAAAATTTTTATTCGTTACAAAATAGCTAATTGACAATATAAGGCCCACTTTGACAAGAATTTTGATATACTGTTTGCGTAGCTGAATGGCTAAAGTGTAGTCTGGTCAAAGACGTACTATTCAATCTCCAACTGGGACAGTTCTACTTTTCTTACGGCCTAACAAATTAATCTTGTATGTTAGATAATGGAAGGCGGACAAATACCCCGATATGAATTTTCAGTGAATTGTCTGATTCGTGGGGCTAGTTTCATCATCAAGGCTAGACAAGATGCTAGTCTGTATGACAAAAAAAACGATAATACGTAGGTTGTTGTTCAACTCGGCAGTTGCACGATCCAACTTTAGAAGGAGTGAATATAGTGTCTACTTGGATGACAGGAAGTTGAATCCTTATCCCAGAAGCCATTTGTTGATCATCAGCAGACCAGTTCCAAGATCCATGGTTCTATCCCCGTTTGGGACACAATTTTACAACTACAAGTTTATTGTTAGATGCAGATACCAAACTTCTCACACAATGAAAAAATTAACATTTAACATAAAACACAATCCAATATAACTTAATTTCAATTTTACTTCAAGAAAATAATTTGAAAATACTTTCTTTAAATCATAATATATTTCATAAAAATGGACAGGAAACACAATAGAATAGAATTCTGCAGCTCGTAGTCCCAAGTAACTGTCATATTCTACTTTATGTGTATATTGTCTTTGGTTATTCGTATTACCTGATCGATGATTCAATGTTATGTGACAGGGGTGGGGGTAAAGTCAATTGCATAAGAGGCAACTTGTAGTAAGAATCCTGTCATCATAAATCATCGTTTTGTTTTTGCATCGTTGGACTGAGGATTCATTGTTTGTTAAAATAGCAACATAATAAAATAATGATTAATTATGTAGATTGTTATAAGAATAATTTGGGAAATAGTAGATGATCATATAGCAGGGTGCATAAAGTTGTGTAAAGTATTTAATTTCATACGCTTGTCTACAGTTCTTATGTTCCCAAAATCCCCAAAAGAAAACCGAAAACGCACCCTTCCAGATAAATAATATTACTTATTATACGACTCTAAAACTAAACATAATGTTATGACGTATTCTCTAGAAGAGTGGACTTCCAGGATACAAAAATGAGTCCAAATTTCTAAATAACTAACAAGTGCATTTACAAGCACAGCCTAAGAAGGAAGTCTCTACTGTAAATAGCTTGATAAATATCGTGCAAAATCACTAAACATCTGTCAGGTACAGTGGAACAGTAATTAAATGCTCCACTAATTCCACAAAAAAGTGGCTACTGTTCTCAAAACGTTGACGTACTTCACAATTCAATGTAGCTTCCCTATAACATCCACCAACTGCCCCAACTGAAAGATGTCTCATATCTCGTAGAATATTCTTTATTTTGAGAAGGTTCTCGATCATTCGAAATGTCGCAAAAAGCCTCCAAAATGGGGGTTCAGACAACAAGTCGACAGTTCTGATATGGCAATTCTAGATTCACGTCATAAGAATGGCTGCATGTACGGTGTTTTACCTCAATGACTCTCAAAAGAGCTTTTAGTGTAGGCATTTTTTATGTTCGTAACAATAATTACTATATAACTCCCTAAAATCGCAAATACTTAATGACCTCCTGGAACTCCATTAATAAAATGTACTTCAAGAACATTAAATTCACTCTATTTTGAATCAAGAATTTCCAATTAATAATTCCTGAAAAGTAGTATGCACTAACCAGGGAATTGTGTTTAATTTTCAGTGATACTAAATTATTGACATTTTAGCTGTATTTTCGAAAGTCTCCTATTTGGATATGTTGCGCCAAAAGTTTCATGAAATTCGTCAAATTTGTCATTAATCGGGACAGACAGGCAGACAGACTTATTTTTTTTTTTCTCATATTAGATAAAATGTCGTTGGCATGTGAAGGTGGCAAAACATTGCCGCTAATGTTTTTTATTTCTGTATATCTTGCAAAGTTTCTAACACTGTACTTAAAAGAAAACTTCTGAAATTATGTTAAACCATTCTAGATATATAAAATCCTATTGAGTGCAAACTTGGCTGTAGACTTTATTTATTAGATTTTCAACAACTCAGATGAATAACCTTTGAACACATAATCTGCACTCTGTTTTAATTCAATAGATTCTTTATGCATTGAGTGAATCTAGTAATTTATCACGCAAAATTAAAACTACTTGATTAAGTATTTTTATAAATAAGTAATATTAATATTAAATCAACAAAAACACTTGGTTAGTATAGAAAATAGTTGATAATTAAGATACCAACCGGTTTTGGAGGCAAGAAATAGTCGTTTATCCAGTTACAGTCATTATTCTTGGTTTGCTCATATAAGTCTTTTAAAGCAGGTAACACATATATATATATATATATATATATATATATATATAGGATTTAAAATGAAAAAAGAAAATATATAGGTGGAATGATTGTGTTTACAGGGTTGCAGAAAGGTCAAGGGGGATTGCGACCCCTATTTCCTGGTTAGAAACTAGCTTTGACTTCATGAAAACGCTCCCAGAGACTCTGCACACCCGAAACAACAATCGATCATGCCCGTGGGGAAAAATGGCCGAATCCCAGACAACATAAAAATGATCAAAATAACAAAAATTGGAAATTTTACATGTGCAGAGACTCTGGGAGCGTTATCATGAAGTCAAAGCTAGCTTCTAACCAGGAAATAGGGGTCGCAATCCCCCTTGACCTTTCTGCAACCCTGTAAACACAATCATTCCACCTATATATTTTCTTTTTTCATTTTAAATCTTATATTTCAAGACTCTGATAGTGCGGCAATTTGCGCCTTTCTCTTTCTTGAATTTCATACATTTTGGGATTGTATTTCTTTATATATATATATATATATATATATATATATAAATATATATATATATATATATATATATATATATATATATATATATATATATATATATATATATATATAGTTTTGTTAAGAGGATAACTTGTATCATTTTTATCGAAAAAGGAGGTGATTGCGTTACCTTATTGTCCTGAAATAGCTGATTGCTATATCTCATTATCTGAAAGAAGACAGTGACTGTTTTATCTCATTGTTCCGAAGAGGGAGCTGACTGGTTCATCTCCCTCTTCGGGAGATGAACCAGTCAGCTTTGAAAGATCGATTCATCTTATTGTCCTGAAGAAGGAGCTGATTGCTATATCTGATTGTCTGGAAGAAGGTGATTAATTTAATGCATTGTCCCGCTGAAGGAGCTGGTTGCTTTACCTTATTGTTTGGAAGAAGGTGATTGCTTTATCTCATTGTTCCGAAGAAGGAGCCGATTGCTTTATCTCATTGTCAAGAAGAAAAATATGATTGCTTTATCTAATTGTCTCAAAGGAGATGATTTCTTTATATCATTATCCCAAAGAATGAAGTACTTTTTCCGAAACACGGTGATAACTTTTATCATCTATTTACTGTAGAAATGAATTTGTTTTTTAGTTTATTTTATTCAACACCATTTTATTAACCGTTTTATTAATATTTTTTTAATTTGCATTTATTATCTGTGTATCTGATGATTTTGCATCGTATGACTTTTCTATTGACTAATAACACTTCACGACTTCAAGTTTGAAGGGTCAATTAGAATATTCTCAGACAAACTATGGATTCTATAAGAGGATAGACAGTTTAGTTCAGATCGGTCAATTCGAGTGATTTTCCTTTGATTGGTGTCCGATGAAGTAAACGAGCATAAATAACCTAATCAACCCAGACCCTTTGAGTCAATGAGGATAGTTGGTGGCTTCCATCCCGATGTATCTAGTTACAATGTTGGTTCGGTGCCCTTTTATATGGTTTATTTTCGGATATTTCCACAATCACTTCAGGTGTAATTTTATCCGTAGTTTTCGGTGTTTGTCTAAGGTAAATGTCATACGAATTCAGGTTTTTGATGACACTACGAGAAGTTTGTGTTTTTGGTGAATCAATGTACATTAACTTTTTCAAATCTGTATCCAATCTTGGCTGTTAGAAATTGTTAACTCACTTTCTCAGGATAACAATTTGTGCTGCGACGCTTTTAGAGTGCCAAATATTCTAGCCTGGCTATAATATTTTACAACGTTAAGAGCATATTTTTCAACAAATGAACATAACATCTAAAACGCTTTCTAATGGACCCGATCTAATGATGTTTTGGGTATTTAGTGAAAAAATATGTACTTCTGTATGGTGTTCTATACCAGACATACCAAAGTATCAAAACCGGTAAATAAATCCCTTACATCTTTTCAGAGTCTTATTATCTATATTTAAAATTTATTCCTTTTTTAAATCGTACGCGCATATAGAAAATGTTTATTTTTTGCAATACATTATTTCAGAATGGACAAGAAACACGGAAGAGGCGGAAACTGTGCAATTCCCAATACTCAAGTTCACGGCCATATTCTATTTTCTAGTATGAGAGTTCCTTTCCGCTATTCTCGTCATGTGATCGATGGTTTTGCCACGTGCCAGAGGTTATGCTGAAAGTGAATTGCAAAAAGAAACAAATTGCAGCGAGAGATTGGACTTCATGAATCAACGATATATATTCTTGCTTTCACGTATAAAGCTTTCAATATTTATAAGTAAATAAAGTTGTATCAGTTTTGGATTAAGTATATTTTTATAATATTTTAAACTTTTGAAATATACTATAATGATTTGCACATTTTGCATATACTTTTATCTTCATTTACTAATCGGCCTTCAATGTGACGAAAGTTTCGATAAAGCAATAATAAAAAAATAACTTTTGTCCAGGGAAATAGAAAAATGAATGTTATATCCAAAAAATTGCGTACGATTCAAGTAATTTGTTTTACTAAATACTTATAATAATAACATAATCATACATTTAAAGAAATAAAAATAATATCAATGAGATTTAGAAAGTTAGAATGTTGTATTTCGGCGGTGGTAGTTTTCGGTCATCGTTCATCTGTTCTGAGTTTGTAAGATCGTTTGCTAGATACTATTGATTTAAAAATGGGAAATTTCGGTCGACTTTTGATATCTAAGTTGACAACTTTTGAACTAATTATACTTAATTTATAAGTTAAATATGAAACTTTTATATTTAATTTAAAAAAAATTTGACAAGGCGTATAATACAGGAAATTTAGCTACTTATGTCCCGAATTTCGAGGCTATCTGAGGTTTCTATTTCTCACAACCGGTGATATAGACAAACAAACATCTTTTGGTGTTTATGCAGGTGCAGTCAGACCTTCAAGTTTTTGCCATCTGGAAAAGAGGATCAAAGGGATTTTATATCCATCTGACGCAAGACCGAGACAAGGGAAGCGAAGTCAGTGGAACCATTCACCGGGAAGGAGCCGGGAAATGATCCCGTCAAGTCTGGACTTTAGTCGCCAATGGATCTGGGGACATGGCCATAACGGTCAGCCCCTCCCCTCAACCTGGAAGGGTCTGCTTCATGAGCCCGAGTGGGTACTCCCGTGAATAATCCACATATTTGTGAATCTCTTTAGAGGAGGCATATCAAAGGCAGCCGCCCAAGTGAAGGCTCATTTAATTCACTACATATTTCGTCCAAATAATTAAAACGTCAATAGTCATCCTTCATATTAGTAAATGTTTCAGAATTGTTTGCTCTAAATATTATGTAAATATTTTCGTCCTCGAAATTTATATGCTATTCTAGTATTGATAATGTCCCTTGTAAACGGTCCTCTGTAGTATTTATAATGCCTCCTGTAGGTCTACGAATATTCATTTCGTCATTAAAGACCTGTGCAGATTGAGCTAAAATTATATGGCATTTGATTTCAGTTGTATGGAGGGTAATATTTTATATGTCAGCATAAAGGTTCATAAAAGCGAGGCGATAGGTCAGCATAAGGGTTGATATGTTTTAATCAGGCATTCCAGGCTACTCCGTGAAAAAGAGCTCATAAAGAGAAACTATCCATCCATTTATTTGAACTTTTATTGTAAATATGTGCGGGTATTGAGAAATGCTCCTTTAGTCTGATTCTGTGAGTGTAATCCCGTCTTTTGGATATTTGTGCACTGTGAACTCAATATTTATGCAATTCAGTGCCGTCTGCATGTTATTGTTGCAAGTATAGTTCAGTAATGAAAAGCGTATAAAAAATACCGGATATTGTTATCTGCTATGGAATTGTTATAATTTTTTTGTCTCATTTTGTATATTTATTTAATATTTCTTTGCAATACAATTTAGAAAAACAACTTTTATTACGTCATATGCGCTGAAGTCTAGTAAGTATGAAGTACTGTATATATATCACCTACATTTCAAAGTTCACGATTATCCAATAAACAGATTAAGAGTTAGAGTAAGTGCAAAATATATGTACGTAATAGTACCATAAGTAATAATATCGATGTGATTTCTACATAAATGTTATTTATGACCACATCTATACAAAACAACAAAATCAGCTAAAGACACAGTCGGTTTATTTTAAGGAATGAGACCATTACGTTTAGCATAAACAGAGAGCAGCCAGTGAGAAAAGCAGAGTGACTCACTGTTGGAATTCTGTTGGCGAGTGTCTATACTTTCAGTGGTTCCTAGAACAGGTTATGTTCTGGAAACCCTCGTTTATAATTATGAGACTATTATAAGACTATTGAGAACAGTTTATAATAAATTTAGTTACAATACATAGAATACATGTTTACGTGTAGATAAAACTGTCTTTGAAAGTTTTAATTTCGTACAATTTCGAGGGATAAACGCTCAATATTCTATCAAATGCGCATTATGATTAATCGTTGCAAAACTGCATTTGCATTGATTTTAACCAACTATTTAATGAATTCGAAGAACGTATAATGAAGTATGTGGACTAAATAACAAATAATAGATTCTTACTTGATACTTTCATATTTATAAATTAAAATGTCGCTTCTAAACGGAACTTGAAAATGTGGAATCCGGCAACTAAACGTAATACGTTGGTTTTAATATTACAGTCATTTTATTGCGAATATAAATAATAGTTTAAATACGATGTAGTCAAAGAAATATATGAATATGCAGATGCTACCAGTTTGTTCATTCCTTTTGGTATTAGAAGATTGTGGGATATGTTTAAAAAGAGTTGGATAACACATTAGAAAGACAGTGAATGTAGTAAATATAATTGATAAATTGGAAAACAGAATAAATAGAGTAACAAATTCAGATACTACGTTCATTTCTTTGCAAATAAGAAGGCAATAGAAAATATATGCATTTAGCAAATTGAAATAAATTTGAAACTATATTTGTAGAATTAGCTTAATTGTCTCCATAGAAACTCTGTTTAAATTACGCTTAAATATATATTGAAGTAAATCTGATTTGTGAAGTAAAGTGTAGTTACATTTTGTAACTATCCAAAGGTAATTAAATCATGACTGCTATCAAATATGGAAAAAGTTATTAATTTCTTATAGATAATATAATTACAAATATATATATATATATATATATATATATATATATATATATATATATATATATATATATATATATATATATATATATATATATATATATATATATATATATATAGTTAAAACCCTAGATTTTTTAATAAACTTCATTGCATATGTATCGCAAAGTAATAACTAAAGTACCTGTGATAATATACATTATTTTGGTGTTAATAACATGAAAGGAAGTATTTAGGTATTAATTATGCATGAAAACCAACCTCATGCGAATAATAGAAATATTTCAAATTTCACTATGTCGTATTCGAAATTCTATACTATATGAAGATAACTTCATGCGACAACGATTCTGGAAAGATGCCGTTGAAAATAATTTTTATCAGTGAACTCGTTAAAAACTCATTTTCGTCCTCAGACATGCAGATTCGGAAATCTGATATTTAGAATATTGAATTAAATATTTGCATACGATATTTGGAATTCAAGAACTTGAGCTTGTTATTTGAAAATTACCACTTTATATTCCCGAGAATGTTTCACTATGCAATTTAATAAATTTTTAATAAACATAATCGCATTTAATATATCTGAATGAAAAGAAAAATTAATTTTGGAGTGTATTGCCAAGCAGGTAAGAGATCACGTTCTAAAGAACCGTTTACTATCACCAATTTGTCTCTAAATCTAGTTAATCTCACGAAATCCAGTTAAAATTTAGCGATTTTCACTTTCCTAAAAGTAGTATCGAAAAAGTATTTATTGTTTTCGTGAATATTTTCGAGATTTTGACGCTTCCTGAACAAGTTTTGATCCGTGAGAGATGCCCGTCTGTCTGAGGTAGATTTATTGTGTACACTATAGTAGCCATGAATATGAATGTCTTTTCATGAAACTTTAGAAGAATTTCAAGGCAAGAGCCTTCTAGATGTGTCTGATAAACCAAGACATGAGGTAGTGACTGTTTTTTGCTTGCTAACTGAGAATGACTGCCTTGTACCGTACTGTACTCTACAGCCTTGCTCATTTTTACCGTATTGGTATTTTTATTGAGGATGCCTGCCCGCTATGTTGAGCGATCCATGAGGCTATTGATAGTTGAAGAAGAGAAGGCTATTGGGGCAAAAGTCTTCGGTTGTATTTTGAAATCGTGCCGTTGTTTCTTATCGTTTGTTACTTTTGTATTCTATTCATGTGTCCCAGTCATTAGAAATAATAAAAGTATTGAAACTCAAATTGTATGCATTTTCACCTAGATAAAACATTGGTGTACTTTGACTAATCGCAGCACTACGCAACAAGGAAAGTTTTGTTCCAAATGAGTTTGCAAAACTGTGTTTATGCACTCATATAGACTAGTGCGAGTAGGCTACATAACCGATTGATCTTGTAATTGTACCAAATAGAATTAAATATGGACAGTATTTGTGGACATAAAAATATCAAATGTAGACAGGGAGTGCTTTTGTCCCTCATCGACTTTAGACTATATGTCGCTCATCAACTCTATGTCACTCATCTCTTTTGTCAACTCTTTTATCACTCATCAACTCTATGAGACAAAATCCGGGTTCAATGCATGTGACGCATGCAATATTAAGCTGCGCTAAATATGTCTACAGCTTAATGCATGTATATTTTCTCGTAAGAAAATTGTTCCAAAAGATATTTCACAAATACACTTATTTGTATCAGTATTGAATAGAAATATATTGTCATATAGTCAGGTTAAATTATACATTCTGAAACATGCTTTATATTTGCACATGTTTGAAATCTGAAGTTTCTCTACCACTAAAAAAATATTTTTAATTACAACCACGAAAAGTACCACAATCGATTAACAGTATTATAGTATTTTATTTAACTAATGTCATATTTATCTGATACATATCGATCGTTAAATCTGTTTAGCTGGAATTCCTCTCTGGTCAAATAGGACTGAATTGAAATACAGCAGTTAATAATTAGTATGCTAATTTAAATCAACTATTTATGTTACTTAATTGCTTGTTTACTTAATTACTTGTTACTTAATTACTTAATTACTTGTTTAATGAAGAAATTCAATTTTCACAATACATTAGACATTTTGGTGAAATTTTAAATTTATCTACCTCGTTGTTATATACGTTATATAATATGTTTGTTATATAATCTGTATTAAATATTTGATTATGTTGAATGCAACTATTAAATGCAAGTAAACTTTATTTTAAATTATAAAATATTATACTTTCGTAAATTTTATCTATTCTTCTATACCTACATTTTACTGCTGCTGTACTATCAGAAATTGATATAATAACTCATAGTTATTACATGAAAAAGAAAGCCTTACTCTTATGGAAAAGATTAGTGTGACTCTTTCGAACCATATTTACTGATTCTCAATGGATCAGACAAGACACTAAATTGCCTTTTCTTCCGTGGTGAAAGAGGCTACAATCATGTTTCTATTGAGATTCAGTGCCGAAGTGTTTTCTTCCAGATAAATGAATTGTTAAATGTTTCGTTTATCGGCTAAGAAAGGAAGAATGTAGGTGTAGTTTGTCCCCGGGGCAATAAGTTTTGGTTTGTACAATCTTTTCATGAGAAATATTATGCTAAAACTTTCATTCTTGTTATAAAATTAATCAAAAACATGAGTCAGCTGACATTTTTCTACAGTCTAAAATCTTCTTTTTATTTTATTATGGGTTTATAAAAACATTACTGCTTTGACGTTACATAAAATTTTCATTATAAAAGTAATTTTTCATTCGTTTAGCACATTGGGTAATCTCTATCATATAACTGATACCGACTGAATAATTAATACATTTACAGCTCAAACTGCTGCAGGCAAAAGGATTGAAACTTTGCATACATGAGGGAATTGATCTATAAGTAGTGAGAAAAAATCTTGGAATTTTATTCGAAAAATTATTATATCTTGAATATTTTATTCCAACATTTTCCAGTTACAACTCAAAAGAACTGGAAATACAAAGTTAATTTTTATACCATAAGCGAGGGAAAATATCTTATTTTTAAAAATGATTTTAAAATATAATTAAATTTTGAATTTTATTTTTATAAACTGTTATTATACAAATATTTTTATTTTGAAGTATAACTTTTTGAATAGATACATTTGCCTCATAATCAGCAATATTACTTTCCCTGCAATACATAGTAATGCATAGAGAAAGTATTGAAATCATGCCGAGAATCGCAAGTCGAGTTTTCGACAGATATACACGTTTTGGGACCTCTAGAATAGGAAAAAAACTATTTTTAGCGTAACTGTGTGTTTGTGTGTCTGTTGGTGTGTGCTTGCCTGTGCAATGCATGTATCCACCCTGTCATGTCGCAATTCTGCGCGCCATGAGCCTTTCGAGTTTTTCTGTGAGAAAAACTCTTTTCTTTCCTTCCGTGCCTGTGCTGTGTTTTGGTAGGCCTTGTTTGAATTGGTTTTACATTAAAAACTGTGTTTCGTCGAGAATTCGTTGGCGCGGGCCAGGATTTCTGTCTCGCCTGGTTGTGTGACGTGTGGCTGTTGCTGGGCGCGCTTGCCTGCCAATCAGGAAGCGGCGTGGAGGAGAACCTTTTGCTGGACTCTTGAGACCCGGGGATTCGACTTGGAAGTTTCGCTTGGAGCGGTCGCATCGGAAATTTTGTCCTAAAACCTAAGACAAAGGCTTTGGCCAAAATGGCTAAGTGTTCTTGGATGGAGATATTTTGTTTCTGATGAAACCACGATCCATTCATGGAGCCTGGATAAAGATGTTCCTGGAGAAGATTCGATGCTCTATATCATATTTCTAAATTTTACTTTTTTATTCCAGGATGATTTCATTTGGATCGAATTTCTCACGTTGGGTTTTGAACCTGGATAGAAGAACTCCTTGGAATTATCTGGCGTAAAGCCCTTTTGAAATTTGAGATGACCTGGACACTCGTTTTGTAAATTAATTCGGTTCCCTTCAAGTCGTGTTTTCCGAATCCGGAACTTTTCTGTGAGTTTTGATTAGATCAACTGTACAGGTAATCCCTTTTGGTTTTGGAACCAGAAGTTCCAACTGAAATCTTTGGCACGAATTTATATAACGCAGGCACACTAAAAATGTTTAATTTTGAATAATAATGGTTTGCTGAATTTTAAGAAAAGTAAAATAGAATTGTATTGAGATTCATGATTTAGTAGTATTAATTTTGAATAATAATGGTTTGCTGAATTTTAAGAAAAGTAAAATAGAATTGTATTGAGATTCATGATTTAGTAGTAGCATATTGATTGATTTCATATTAAATAGTGATTGAATATTCTTGAGCAGAGCATAAATTGAAATAATGATTGTTAATGATAAAGGAAGCTCTGAATTATTTGGAATGATAATTTAAGTAATATATGTTGATAAATATGCTAATGATTAAAATAAATAGATTTGTTTAAATTGATAAATGTGCTCTGCTTCTTGTATTTCCTCATGTTCTTTGCTCACTGAATACCATCTAGAATATAATTCTTCTAGACTGGGAAAACTTCACTTGAAATATAATGACTGGGTTATTGCTAAGTTTGATTATTACCACTATAAAATTTCTATATTGTTCTGTTGTGATATACGATCACTGGCTGTTTTGTGCGTGGCGGAATCTCTTCACACATTTTGGTTCTGAGACCGCTACCACAACCCTAACAGATAAACTAATTGAACACATTTCATAAATTTGGTAGATAAGTCCATTCTGTGTGATCTTGGTGTTGATTTGATTTTCACAAGGTTCGGAAAAAAAGAACCTGCCTTTTTTTGCAAAATGGCCCCCCAAAAATTGACTGTATCCACTATTGATAAAGAACTAATTGACCAAATATAATAAAATTTGGTGAAGGGGTCACGTGTGGGTTATCTGGTAGGCAAAAATTGACAAAATCTATAATAAATTATTAATTTCGATAGGATTAGTTTAGATTTTTATATGATTCGGAGAAAAATAACCTGCCTTTTGTGCAAAATGGCCCATAAAAATCGCCGAAATCTAAAATAAAAGATTACGTATGTTCAAATATATTAGATAAGTGTTTGTTTTATACGTAACTAGCAGCATACCCGTTCTTTGTGCGGAGTACATACTATAAAGAAACTGAAAATTCACAATCATGTGCAAATGCTTATAGTATACTAAATGACATTTTTAATCAAAATATTCTGTTCACATATTTAATATAATGCTCCTAAAAAGAAGTTTAAGAATATCTGTTCTCGTTATACAAAATTATCTTCACTGGCAGTTCTGAAGAATAAAACATCCTGGACCCCTTATGTATGCAAATTTACAAAAAAATATGGAATTGAATCAATATATGCAAAATAAAAGCGCTAAAATTGTATGGGACCCGTACTAATAATATACGCGAATATTAGAAGACATAACCTGTATTAGTAGAGTACGTGTATAAATTGAAAATATCAATAAACCCGCAATCTTTAAATCTGAAGGCAGTCATTTATTCGAATATATGTCAAAATGAAAGTGCTAAATTTATAGGGGAAGATATACCTGTACTAATTATAATGTCGTAGATTAAAAGATATGTCCGATTATTAGTAGAAGATTACCCGTATTACAATGAGTCTCAAATATCTTTGCTAAAATACAATAGACGACGTAATAAATTGAAAATATCAATAATCTCCTTAATCTTCATACGAGACGGCCGTGCTTGATTCCAATATATATGCCAATATATGTCAAAATATATGCCAATATAACTGTACTACTTATATTCTCGTAGGTTAGAAGATATGTTCGTGCATTCCTGGAAGATTACATCGTACAAGAGGTAAGTGTCAGTAAATTTTGCTGCAATAAAACAATGGCGTAATAACTTAAAAATATCGATAATCTCTGAATCAATAATCCCGCAAAATATCAATAACAATAATGTTTAAACCTGAAGACCGTAATTGATAATATCCAGTCAGAAATGAAATGGCAATGGAATTTATTTTATATACATATCTTCATTATTCAAATGGGAAAAGTTTTAATAAAAATCGTCTGCCGCATAAACACATTGGATATAAATCCGTTGCTATGCGACATGATATCATTTGCTTCAAATAAATTCGTGGAAAAAATATCGTCTAAATAATACTATATCTATGGAAAGTTTGGAGATATTTTAAGAAATCGCCAAATTTATCGCCAAGTGGGACTGTAGAACTGGCAGTCCCACATGGCGACAAATTGACGAAATATCATCACAATACTATCCCTAACAAAACAAAATTAATTTCATATATTTAGCGCAATTTTATCAATTTCAAGATATTTTTATGGATTTGAAAACAATTTTATCAATTTGGTGACATTTTAAAAATTCGCGAAGTACAATTATTAAATTACTAAGTAAAATTACTAAGTAAGACGGTTAGTCTGACAGATACATGCTAAAGAAACATCATTTCAGTACTCTCTTCTAACAAAACAAAATAAATTTCATTGATTTGCGTCGTTTTTATCTATTTGTCGACATTTCCGTCAATTTAGCAAAGTTTGAGAAAATTTGAAAAATTAGCGATATCCCGCCAAATCCGTAGCTCTGAATTTGCAGATCTGAATGAAACATCCTGATCCCGTTTCTATATACTAAATGAAAATACTACAATTATATTAGAAGACTAGCAGCATACCCGTTCTTCGTACGGAGTATATAATATAAAGAAATTTATAATTCGCAATCATGTGCAAATTCTGTTAAAATATTAAATTTATTGCTCATAAAGAGAAGTTTAAGAATATCTTTTCTCACTATGCAAAATTATCTTCACGGGCAGATCTGAAGAATAAAACATCCTGGCCCCTTTAGTAAGCAAATTTAAGAAAAAAAGGAATTGAATCAATATAGGAAATCCCGTACTACTTATATTGTCGCTGATTAGAAAATATGCCAGTGTGTTAGTAGAAGCTTACCCGTATTGCAATATGAGTCTCAAAAATATTTACCAAAATAAAAGAGATGAAAGTATCAAAAATCCCCGTAATCTTAATACCAGAAGGACGTAATTGATTGCAATATATGCCAATATATGTCAAAATATATGCCAATATACCTGCACTAATTATATTCTCGTAGATTAGAAGATATACCCATGCATTTGTAGAAGATTACTCGCACAACGTACTATATATGAGTTTCAACAATTTTCGTCGTAATAATACCATTCCATAATAATTTGAAAATATCAGTAATCCCTGAATCAACAGTCCCCGAAAATATCAATAATAATGATGTTTAAAATTGAAGACCGTAATTGATATTATCCAGTCAAAAATTCAATGTCAATGAAATTTATTTTATATACATATTTTTATTATTCAAATCGGAAAAGATTTAATAAAAATCGTATGCCGCATAACATATTGGATCTGTTGCTATGCGACATGATATCATTTGCTTTAAATAAATTGATGGAAATCATATCATCTGAATAATGCAATCTCCATGGAAGGTTTGGCGACATTTTCGTCGATTTAGCGATAACTTAAAAAATCGCCAAATTTATCGCCAAGTGGGTCTGTAGAACTGATAGTCCCATTTTGAGACAAATTGACGAATCATCATCACAATACTATCCCCTAACAAAACATAACTAATTTCATTTATTAAACGCTATATTATCAATTTCATGATATTTTTATGGATTTAGAAATAGTTTTACCAATTTGGTGATATTAAAAAAAATCCTTAAATGTGTTACTAAGTAGGATGGATGGACTGACCGACAAATGCTACAGAAACATCATTTCAGAACTTTATTTAAAAAAACAAATTTAATTTTATTGATTTGGGTCATTTTTATCAATTTGGAGACATTTCCACTAATTTGGTAAAGTTTAAGAAATGTTACCAAGTTATTTAGGGATATTCCTCTAAATTCGTAGCTCTGAATTTGCAGATCTGAAGAATAAAATATCCAGATCCCGTTTGTATATACTAAATGAAAACACTAAAATTGTATTAGATGATACATACACCCGTTCTACTCTTTTTCTGCTTCAACAATCGGCAAAATGCATTTATTGAGTAAACACAATGTATGAGTTTATTAACTAAACTCAATATATGAGCTTGAAACCTCTTTTCTAAAATAAATGAAAGTGATGTACGCAGTCCGCAATATATATAATTAAAAGAACAATCAAACCGTGCATTTATAAAATATATTTTTACATCCATTTACTCATTATACAAATAGAAAAAATAATAATAAATATAAACAACACATTTAATTTCATTCCGTTGCCGAGCAACAGGATATAAGATAGAATCTTCCTCATAAAATGCGAAATTATATAGCCATTTTGATTTCTTTGTACTTTACATCGTTAAGCTTGTGAAAGATTAACCATGGAGGTAGATTTTTCCATTTAAATTCATGTTTCAAACAATTCATGTTTTCCTATAGTGGCTAATTTATGCAAAAATCCTGCACCAAACTCGGAAATAAAGTTTTATTTCATTTTGGCGTTTTAAACAAACGATTTTCATCCTTTCCGTTTGGATAAACCACGGAGTTGGAGAGTATATCTCCTAAGAAAAAGTTCCGTTTTTCATTAATATCTCGACAACCCCTGGCCTTAGAAACTCGAAACTTTGACAAAATTTATGGGAGGCTATTTTAAGGCTATCCACAAAATTTCATTAAATTCGGTTCAGCCGTTCTCCCGTGATGATGAGACAAACGAAAATTTTGTTTTTTAATAATATCTTGAGAACCACCGGTCACAGAAACTCAAAATATGGACTACATTTTAAGTGGGATTATTTCCAGGCTACCTACAAAATTTCATCAAATTCGGTCCAGCCGTTTTCCCGTGATGATGGGACAAACAGACAGGCAGACAGATTTTCAATTATATATATATAGACTAGCAGCATACCCGTTCTTCGTACGGAGTATATAATATAAATAAACTTAAAATTCACAATCATGTGCAAATTCCTATAGTATACTAAATGACATGCTTAAATCAAAATATTCTGTTAAAATATTTAATACAATGCTCCTAAAAAGAAACCCCAGGATCTCTGTTCTCACTATACAAAATTATCTTCACGGTTAGATCTGAAGAATAAAATATCCTGGCCTTTTTTGCAAGCAAATTTATAAAAAGTATGGAATTGAATCAATATATGCAAAATAATAGCGTATTGTATGGGACCCGTACTACCAATACGCGAATATTAGAAGATATAACCTACATTATGACATTACATGTATACATTGAAAATATCAATAAATCCGTAATCTTTAAACCAGTAGGCAGTAATTAATTTCAATATGTGCCCAAATGAAAGTGCTAAAATTATATGGAAAGATAAACCCGTACTACTTATAATGTCATAGATTAGAAGATATGTCCTACTGTTAGTAAAAGATTACCCGTATTATAATATTTAGTTTGAAAAATTTTTGCCAATATGTAACAGATTACTTAATAAATTAAAAATATCAATAATCCCCGTGATCTTCATACCGGAAGGCTTGATTCCAATATATGCCAATATACATGTACTACTTATATTCTCTTACATTAGAAGATATACCCGTGCATTTGTAGAAGATTACTCGTACAACGTACAATATATGAGTTTCAACAATTTTTGCCGCAATAAAACAATGCCATAAGAAATTGAAAATATCAATAATCTCTGAATCAATAATCCCCGAAAACATCAATAATAATAATATTTAAACATGAAGATCGTAATTGATATTATCCAGTCAAAAATACGATGGCAATGAAATGTATTTTATATACATATCTTCATCATTAAAATCAGAAAAGATTTAATAAAAATCTTCTTCCTCATAAACAATTTAAATTTAAATCCGTTGTTAAGCGACATGTTATGATTTGCTTCAAATAAATTGGTGGTCAAAATATCGTCTGAATATCTCTAATGAAGGTTTGGCGACATTTTAAAATATCGTCGAATGTATTGCCAAGTAGGACAGTAGAACTGACAGTCCCACTTGGCGATAAATTGACGAACCATCATCAACATATTATCCCCTAAAAAAAACACAATTTCGTTTATTTAGGGCAATTTATCAATTTCAAAATATTTTTATGGATTTATAAATATTTTTATCAATTTGGTGACATTTTAAAAATTCGCTAAATGGGTTACTAAGTAGGGCGGTTTGACTGACAGACAGATGCTAACGAAACACCATTTCAGTACTTTCTTTTAACAAAACAAATTTAATTTCATTGATTTGCGTCACTTTTATCAATTTGGAGACATTTCCACTAATTTGGTAAAGTTTAAGAAAAGTTACCAAGTTAGCGATATCCAGCCAAATTCGTAGCTCTAAATTCGCAGATCTGAATAAAATATCGTGATCCAGTTTGTATATACTAAATGAAAACACTAAAATATTATTAGAAGATATACCCATTCTACTCTTTTTCTGTTTAAACAATTGGATAAATGAATTTATTGGGTAAACAGAATATAAGTTTATTAGCTAAACACAATATATAAGCTTAAAACCTCTTTGCTAAAATACATGAAAGTGATGTATGCAGTTCGCAATTAATATAATTAAAAAGAAAATCAAACCGTTCATTTATAAGATATATTTTAATATCCATTTATTTATTATTCAAATCGAAAAAATAATAATAATCATTAACAAACACATTTAATTCCATTCCTTTGTCGAGCAACATGATATAAGATAGAATCTTCCTCATAAAATGCGAAATTAAATAACCATTTTAATTTCTTTATACTTCTAATCGTTGAGTAAAAGCTTGTGAAATATAAAACATGGAGGTAGATTTTTCCATTTAAATTCATGTTTCATACCATTCATGCTTTCAGATGTGACTATTTAATGCAAAAATCCTGCATCAAACTCAAAAATAAAGTTTTAATTCCCTTTCACGTTTTAAACAAACGATTTTTATCCTTTCCGTTTGGATAAACCACGGAGTTGGAGAGTAGAACTCCTATAAAAAAAAATTCCGTTTTTCATTAATATCTCGACAACCCCTGGTCTTAGAAACTCGAAACTTGGGCAAAATTTATGGGGCGCTATTTCAAGGCCACCCACAAAATTTCATTAAATTCGGTTCAGCCGTTCTTCCGTGATGATGAGACAAACGAAAATTTTGTTTTTTACTAATATCTCAAGAACCACCGGTCACAGAAACTCATAATATGGACTACATTTTAAGTGGGATTATTTCCAGGCTACCTACAAAATTTCATCAAATTCGGTCCAGCCGTTTTCCCGTGATGATGGGACAAACAGACAGACAGACAGATTTTCAATTATATATATATAGACTAGCAGCATACCCGTTCTTCGTACGGAGTCTATATAAATAAAAATGAAAATCTGTCTGTCTGTCTGTCTGTTTGTCCCATCATCACGGGAGAACGGCTGAACCGAATTTGATGAAATTTTGTGGGTAGCCCAGAAATGGCCCCACTTAAAATTATATCCGTGTTTTGAGTTTCTACGACCAGTGGTTCTCGAGGTATTAGTGAAAAACGAAATTTTCGTTTGTCTCATCATCACGGAAAAACGGCTGAACCGAATTTAATGAAATTTGGTGAATAGCCTTAAAATATCCCCCCATAAATTTTGTCCAAGTTTCGAGTTTCTAAGACCTGGGGTTGTTGAGATATTAATGAAAAACGGAACTTTTTCCTAGGAGTTCTACTCCCTAACTCCGTGGTTTATCCAAACGAAAAGCTTGAAAATCGTTTGAAAGTGAATAAAATTTAATCTCTGAGTTTGATGGGAGATTTTTTGCGTTAATTAGTCACTTTCTGAAAAAATGAATTGTTTGAAACATGATTTAAAGGGGAAATCTATCTCCATGGTTCATGGTTTATTTCAAACAAGCTTTTACGGAACAATGAGAAGTATAGAGATATCAAAATCGTTATTTAATTTCGCAGTTTATGTTATAAGACATGACATATTTAACATGTTATAAGATTCTATCTTATATCATGTTACTCAGAAACGCAATTAAATTAAATCTGTCTGTTAATTTTAATAATTATTTTTTCGATTTGAATAATAAATAAATGGATATAAAAATATATTTTAGAAAAGAACGATTTGATTTTTCTTATAGCATTTTTGACTGGATAATATCAATTACGGTCTTCAGGTTTAAAAATTATTATTATTTATATTTTCGGGGATTATTGATTCAAGGATTATTGATATTTTCAAGTTATTATGCAATTATTTTATTATGACAAAAATTGTTTAAACTCATATATTGTATGTTGTACGAATCTTCTACAAATACACGTGTATATCTTTTAATCTACGAGAATATAAGTAGTACAGGTATATTGGCATATGTTTTGATATATATTGGCATATATTGGAATCAATTACGACCTTCTGGTATAAAGAGTACGGATATTATTGATGTTTTCAATTTATTACGTCATCTCTTTTATTTTGGCAAATATTTTTGAGACGCATATTGTAAAACGGGTAATCTTCTACTAATACATTGGCATATTTTCTGATCTGCGACAATATAATTAGTACGGGGTTGCATATATTCATTCAATTCCTATTTTTTCTTCTGTAAATTTGCTTACAAAAGGGGGCAGGATGTTTTATTCTTCAGATCTGATCGTGAAGATAATTTTGCATAGTGAGAACATATATTCTTAAACTTCTATTTAGGAGCAATAAATTTAATATTTTAACAGAATTTGCACATGATTGTGAACTATAAGTTTCTTTAAATTATACACTCCGTACGAATAACGCGTGTGCTGTTAGTGGTTAATAAATTTTAACATTTTAGGAGGATATATCATGTTGCTCGGCATCGCAATTAAATTAAATGTGTTTGTTAATGTTTTTATTATTTTTTTTCGATTTAAATAATAAATAAATGGATAAATGGATATAAAAGTATATCTTATGAATGGACGGTTTGATTTTTCTTTTAATTATATTAATTGCTGACTGCGTACATCAATTTCATTTATTTTGGCAAAGAGTTTTCAAGCATATATCGTATTTAGCTACTAAACTCATATATTGTGTTTAGCCAATAAATTCATATAGCCGATTGTTGAAACAGAAAAAGAGTAGAGCGGGTATATATATCTTCTAATACAATTGTAGTGTTTTCATTTAGTATATTGAAACGGGATAAGAATGTTTCATTCAGATCTGCAAATTCAAAGCTACGAATTTGGAGGGATATCGCTAATTTGACAACTTTTCTTAAACTTTGCCAAATTGACGGAAATGTCGCCAAATTGATATAAACGACACACAAACAGCTGCCATAAACCTTCGGGTTGGTCGTGTGGCTTGGGTCTTCTACATATCAATAAAAAAAATTTTTGTTTTGTTAGAAGAGAGTACTGAAATGATGTTTGGTTAGCATTTATCTGTCAGACCAACCATCCTACTTAATAATACATTTAGCGAATTTTTAAAATGTCACCAAATTGATAAAAATGTTTTCAAATCTATAAAAATATCTTCAAATTGATAAAATTGCGCTACATAAATGATATTAATTGTTTTTTGTTAGGGGATAGTATTGTGATGATATTTCGTCAATTTGTCGCAAAGTGGAACTGTCAGATCTACAGTCCCACTTGGCGATAAGTTTGGCGATTTTTTAAAATGTCGCTAATTTGACGAAACTGTCGCCAAATGTTCCATAGAAATATAACTATTTAGACGATATTTTTTCTACCAATTTATTTGAAGCAAATGATATCATGTCGCTTAGCAACGGATTTAAATCCAATGTGTTTATGCGGCAGACGATTTTTATTAAATCCTTTCCGATTTGAATAATGAAGATATGTATATAAAAGAAATTTCATTGCCATTTCATTTTGGACTGGATAATATCAATTATACTCTTCAGGTTTAAACATTATTATTATTGATATTTTCCGGAATTATTGATTCAGGGATTATTGATATTTTTAAGTTATTACGCCATTGTTTTATTGCGGCAAAAATTGCTGACACACGCATATTGTAAGTTGTACGAGTAATCTTCTAGGAATGCACGGGTATATCTTCTAACCTACGAGAATATAAGTAGTACAGGTATATTGGCATATATTTTGACATATATTGGCATATATATTGGAATCAAGTACAGTCTTCTGGTATGAAGATTACGGGGATTAATTATATATTCAATTTATTACGTCGTCTGTTGTATTTTACCAAAAAACATTTGAAACTCATATTGTAAAACGGGTAATCTTCTACTAATAATCGGACATTATAAGTAGTACGTGTATATCTTCCCATATAATTTTAGCACTTTAATTTTGACATATATTGGAATAAATGACTGTCTTCAGATTTAAAGATTACGGGTTTATTGGTATTTTCAATTTATACATGTAATCTACTAATACAGGTTATATTTTCTAATATTCGCGTATATAATTAGTACGGGTCCCATACAATTTTAACGCTTTTATTTTGCATATATTGATTCAATTCCATATTTTTTTTTTATATTTGCTTACATAAGGGGTCCAAGATGTTTCATTCTTCAGATATGTCCATGAAGATAATTTTATATAGCGAGAACAGAGATTCTTAAACTTCTTTTTAGGAGCATTATATTAAATATTTTAACAGAATATTTTGATTAAACATGTCATTTAGTATACTATAAGAATTTGGGCATGATTATGAATTTCAAGTTTCTTTATATTATATACTCCGTACGAAGAACGGGTATGCTGCTAGTCTATATAAATAAAATTGAAAATCTGTCTGTCTGTCTGTCTGTCTGTCTGTCTGTCTGTTTGTTCCATCATCACAGGAGAACGGCTGAACCGAATTTGATGAAATTTTGTGGGTAGCCTAGAAATAGCCCCACTTAAAATTTTGTCTATGGTTGGAATTTCTACGACCAGTGGTTCTCGAGATATTAGTAAAAAACGAAACTATCGTTTGTCTCATCATCACGAGAGAACGGCTGAACCGAATTTAATGAAATTTTGTGGGTTGCCTTAAAATAGTCCCCCATAAATTTTGCCCAAGTTTCAAGTTTCTAAAACCAGGGGTTGTCGAGATATTAATGAAAAACGAAACTTTTTTTATAGGAGTTCTACTCTCCAACTCCGTGGTTTATCCAAACGGAAAGGATAAAAATCGTTTGTTTAAAGCGTCAAAGGGAATTAAAACTTTATTTTTGAGTTTGATGCAGGATTTTTGCATTAAATAGTCACTATCTGAAAGCATGAATTGTTTGAAACATGAATTTAAATGGAAAAATCTACCTCCATGTTTTTACATGTATTAACCTCCATGTATTTCACAAGCTTTTACTCAACGATTAGAAGTATAAAGAAATTAAAATGGTTATTTAATTTCGCATTTTATGAGGAAGATTCTATCTTATATCATGTTGCTCGGCAAAGGAATGGAATTAAATGTGTTTGTTAATGATTATTACTATTTTTTCTATTTGTATAATAAATAAATGGATGTAAAAATATATTTTATAAATGAACGGTTTAATTGTTCTTTTAATTATATATATTGCGGACTGCGTACATTACTTTTATTTATTTTAGCAAAGAGGTTTCAAGCTCATATATTGTGTTTAGCTAATAAACTCATAATAAATGAACGGTTTGATTGTTCTTTTAATTATATATATTGCGAACTGCGTACATCACACTTTTATTTATTTTAGCAAAGATATTTCAAAGCTCATATATTGTGTTTAGCTAATAAACTCATATATTGTGTTTACCCAATAAATTCATTTAGCCGATTGTTGAAGCAGAAAAAAAGTAGAACGGATGTATGTATCTTCTAATACAATTTTAGTGTTTTCATTTAGTATATATACAGACGGGATATGGATATTTTATTCTTCAGATCTGCAAATTTAGAGCTACGAATTTAGCGGAATATCTCTAAATAACTTGGTAACTTTTCTTAAACTGTACCAAATTAGAGGAAATATCTCCAAATTAATAAAAATGACCCAAATCAATGAAATTAAATTTGTTTTTTTAGAATAGAGTACTGAAATGATGTTTCTGTAGCATTTGTCGGTCAGTCCATCCATCCTACTTAGTAACGCATTTAACTAATTTTTTTAATATCACTAAATTGATAAAAATATTTGTAAATCCATAAAAATATCATGGAGACGAAAATGTCGCCAAACCTTCCATGGAGATCACATTATTCAGACAACATGATTTCCATCAATTTATTTGAAGCAGATGATATCATGTCGCTTAGCAACGGATCCAATGTGTTATGTGTCATACGATTTTTATTAAATCTAATAAAAATATGTATATAAAATAAATTTCATTGACATTGCATTTTTGACTGGATAATATCAATTACGGTCTTCAGGTTTAAACATCATTATTATTGATATTTCGGGGACAGTTGATTCAGGAATTATTGATATTTTCAAATTATTATGCCATTGTTTCATTATGACGAAAATTGATGAAACTCATATATAGTACGTTGTAAAAGTAATCTTCTACAAATGCACGGTATATCTACGACAATATAAGTAGTACAGGTATATTGGCAAAATTTTTATATATATTGGCAAAATTTTTATATATATTGGCATATATTGGAATCAATTACGACCTTCTGGTATTAAGATTACGGGGATTTTTGATACTTTCAATTTATTACGTCATCTTTTTTATTTTGGTAAATATTTTTAAGACTCATATTACAATATGTTTAAGCTTCTACTAACACACTGGCATATTTTCTAATTTGCGACAATATAAGTAGTACGTGGTTGCATGTATTGATTCAATTCTTTTTTTTGTGTGTGAATTTGTTTACAAAAGGGGCCAGGATATTTTATTCTTTAGATTTGCCCGTGAAGATCATTTTGCATAGTGAGAACAGATATTCTTAAATTTCTCTTTATGAGCAATAAATTTAATATTTTATCAGAATTTGCACATGTTTGCGAATTATAAGTTTTTTTATATTATATACTCCGTACGAAGGGCGGGTATGCTGCTAGTCTATATAAATAAAAATGAAAATCTGTCTGTCTGTCTGTCTGTCTGTCTGTTTGTCACACCATCACGGGAGAACGGCTGAACCGAATTTGATGAAATTTTGTGGGTAGCCCAGAAATAGCCCCACTTAAAATTATATCCGTGTTTTGAGTTTCTACGACCAGTGGTTCTCGAGATATTAGTAAAAAACGAAATTTTCGTTTGTCTCATCATCACGGAAAAACGGCTGAACCGAATTTAATGAAATTTGGTGGATAGCCTTGAAATATCCCCCCATAAATTTTGTCCAAGTTTCGAGTTTCTAAGACCTGGGGTTGTCGAGATATTAATAAAAAAACGGAACTTTTTCCTAGGAGTTCTACTCCCTAACTCCGTGGTTTATCCAAACGAAAAGCTTGAAAATCGTTTGAAAGTGAATTAAAATTTAATCTCTGAGTTTGATGGGAGATTTTTTGCGTTAATTAGTCACTTTCTGAAAACATGAATTGTTTGAAACATGATTTAAAGGGGAAATCTATCTCCATGGTTCATGGTTTATTTAAAACAAGCTTTTACGGAACAATGAGAAGTATAGAGAAATCAAAATCGTTATTTAATTTCGCAGTTTATGTTATAAGACATGACATATTTAACATGTTATAAGATTCTATCTTATACCATGTTACTCAGAAACGCAATTAAATTAAATCTGTCTGTTAATTTTAATAATTATTTTTTCGATTTGAATAATAAATAAATGGATATAAAAATATATTTTAGAAAAGAACGATTTGATTTTTCTTATAGCATTTTTGACTGGATAATATCAATTACGGTCTTCAGGTTTAAAAATTATTATTATTTATATTTTCGGGGATTATTGATTCAAGGATTATTGATATTTTCAAGTTATTATGCAATTATTTTATTATGACAAAAATTGTTTAAACTCATATATTGTATGTTGTACGAATCTTCTACAAATACACGTGTATATCTTTTAATCTACGAGAATATAAGTAGTACAGGTATATTGACATATGTTTTGATATATATTGGCATATATTGGAATCAATTACGACCTACTGGTATAAAGAGTACGGATATTATTGATGTTTTCAATTTATTACGTCATCTCTTTTATTTTGGCAAATATTTTTGAGACGCATATTGTAATACGGGTAATCTTCTACTAACACATTAGCATATTTTCTGATCTGCGACAATATAATTAGTACGGGGTTGCATATATTCATTCAATTCCTATTTTTTCTTCTGTAAATTTGCTTACAAAAGGGGGCAGGATGTTTTATTCTTCAGATCTGATCGTGAAGATAATTTTGCATAGTGAGAACATATATTCTTAAACTTCTCTTTAGGAGCAATAAATTTAATATTTTAACAGAATTTGCACATGATTGCGAACTTTAAGTTTCTTTAAATTATAAACTCCGTACGAATAACGGGTGTGCTGTTAGTGGTTAATAAATTTTAACATTTTAGGAGGATATATCATGTTGCTCGGCATCGCAATTAAATTAAATGTGTTTGTTAATGTTTTTATTATTTTTTTTCGATTTAAATAATAAATAAATGGATAAATGGATATAAAAGTATATCTTATGAATGGACGGTTTGATTTTTCTTTTAATTATATTAATTGCTGACTGCGTACATCAGTTTCATTTATTTTGGCAAAGAGTTTTCAAGCTTATATCGTATTTAGCTACTAAACTCATATATTGTGTTTAGCCAATAAATTCATATAGCCGATTGTTGAAACAGAAAAAGAGTAGAGCGGGTATATATATCTTCTAATACAATTGTAGTGTTTTCATTTAGTATATTGAAACGGGATAAGAATGTTTCATTCAGATCTGCAAATTCAAAGCTACGAATTTGGAGGGATATCGCTAATTTGACAACTTTTCTTAAACTTTGCCAAATTGACGGAAATGTCGCCAAATTGATATAAACGACACACAAACAGCTGCCATAAACCTTCGGGTTGGTCGTGTGGCTTGGGTCTTCTACATATCAATAAAAAAAAATTTTGTTTTGTTAGAAGAGAGTACTGAAATGATGTTTGGTTAGCATTTATCTGTCAGACCAACCATCCTACTTAATAATACATTTAGCGAATTTTTAAAATGTCACCAAATTGATAAAAATGTTTTCAAATCTATAAAAATATCTTCAAATTGATAAAATTGCGCTACATAAATGATATTAATTGTTTTTTGTTAGGGGATAGTATTGTGATGATATTTCGTCAATTTGTCGCAAAGTGGAACTGTCAGATCTACAGTCCCACTTGGCGATAAGTTTGGCGATTTTTTAAAATGTCGCTAATTTGACGAAACTGTCGCCAAATGTTCCATAGAAATATAACTATTTAGACGATATTTTTTCTACCAATTTATTTGAAGCAAATGATATCATGTCGCTTAGCAACGGATTTAAATCCAATGTGTTTATGCGGCAGACGATTTTTATTAAATCCTTTCCGATTTGAATAATGAAGATATGTATATAAAATAAATTTCATTGCCATTTCATTTTGGACTGGATAATATCAATTATACTCTTCAGGTTTAAACATTATTATTATTGATATTTTCCGGAATTATTGATTCAGGGATTATTGATATTTTTAAGTTATTACGCCATTGTTTTATTGCGGCAAAAATTGCTGACACACGCATATTGTAAGTTGTACGAGTAATCTTCTAGGAATGCACGGGTATATCTTCTAACCTACGAGAATATAAGTAGTACAGGTATATTGGCATATATTTTGACATATATTGGCATATATATTGGAATCAAGTACAGTCTACTGGTATGAAGATTAAGGGGATTAATTATATATTCAATTTATTACGTCGTCAGTTGTATTTTACCAAAAAACATTTGAGACTCATATTGCAAAACGGGTAATCTTCTACTAATAATCGGACATTATAAGTAGTACGTGTATATCTTCCCATATAATTTTAGCACTTTAATTTTGACATATATTGGAATAAATGACTGTCTTCAGATTTAAAGATTACGGTTTTATTGGTATTTTCAATTTATACATGTAATCTTCTAATACAGGTTATATTTTCTAATATTCGCGTATATAATTAGTACGGGTCCCATACAATTTTAACGCTTTTATTTTGCATATATTGATTCAATTCCTTATTTTTTTTTATATTTGCTTACATAAGGGGTCCAAGATGTTTTATTCTTCAGATATGTCCATGAAGATAATTTTATATAGCGAGAACAGAGATTCTTAAACTTCTTTTTAGGAGCATTATATTAAATATTTTAACAGAATATTTTGATTAAACATGTCATTTAGTATACTATAAGAATTTGGGCATGATTAAGAATTTCAAGTTCGGGTATGCTGCTAGTATATAATATAAATAAACTTAAAATTCACAATCATGTGCAAATTCCTATAGTATACTAAATAACATGCTTAAATCAAAATATTCAGTTAAAATATTTAATACAATGCTCCTAAAAAGAAACCCCAGGATCTCTGTTCTCACTATACAAAATTATCTTCACGGTTAGATCTGAAGAATAAAATATCCTGGCCTTTTTAGCAAGCAAATTTATAAAAAGTATGGAATTGAATCAATATATGCAAAATAATAGCGTATTGTATGGGACCCGTACTACCAATACGCGAATATCAGAAGATATAACCTACATTATGACATTACATGTATACATTGAAAATATCAATAAATCCGTAATCTTTAAACCAGTAGGCAGTAATTAATTTCAATATGTGTCCAAATGAAAGTGCTAAAATTATATGGAAAGATAAACCCGTACTACTTATAATGTCATAGATTAGAAGATATGTCCTAGTGTTAGTAAAAGATTACCCGTACTATAATATTTAGTTTGAAAAATTTTTGCCAATATGTAACAGATTACTTAATAAATTAAAAATATCAATAATCCCCGTGATCTTCATACCGGAAGGCTTGATTCCAATATATGCCAATATACATGTACTACTTATATTCTCTTACATTAGAAGATATACCCGTGCATTTGTAGAAGATTACTCGTACAACGTACAATATATGAGTTTCAACAATTTTTGCCGCAATAAAACAATGCCATAAGAAATTGAAAATATCAATAATCTCTGAATCAATAATCCCCGAAAACATCAATAATAATAATATTTAAACATGAAGATCGTAATTGATATTATCCAGTCTAAAATACGATGGCAATGAAATTTATTTTATATACATATCTTCATCATTAAAATCAGAAAAGATTTAATAAAAATCTTCTTCCTCATAAACACGTTAAATTTAAATCCGTTGTTAAGCGACATGTTATGATTTGCTTCAAATAAATTGGTGGTCAAAATATCGTCTGAATATCTCTAATGAAGGTTTGGCGACATTTTAAAATATCGCCGAATTTATCACCAAGTAGGACAGTAGAACTGACAGTCCCACTTGGCGATAAATTGACGAAACATCATCAAAATATTATCCCCTAAAAAAAACACAATTTCGTTTATTTAGGGCAATTTATCAATTTCAAAATATTTTTATGGATTTATAAATATTTTTACCAATTTGGTGACATTTTAAAAATTCGCTAAATGGGTTACTAAGTAGGGCGGTTTGACTGACAGACAAATGCTAACGAAACACCATTTCAGTACTTTCTTTTAACAAAACAAATTTAATTTCATTGATTTGCGTCACTTTTATCAATTTGGAGACATTTCCACTAATTTGGTAAAGTTTAAGAAAAGTTACCAAGTTAGCGATATCCAGCCAAATTCGTAGCTCTAAATTCGCAGATCTGAATAAAATATCGTGATCCAGTTTGTATATACTAAATGAAAACACTAAAATATTATTAGAAGATACACCCATTCTACTCTTTTTCTGTTTAAACAATTGGATAAATGAATTTATTGGGCAAACAGAATATAAGTTTATTAGCTAAACACAATATATAAGCTTAAAACCTTTCTATAGGGCTAAAATACATGAAAGTGATGTATGCAGTTCGCAATTAATATAATTAAAAAAAAATCAAACCGTTCATTTATAAGATATATTTTAATATCCATTTATTTATTATTCAAATCGAAAAAGTAATAATAATCATTAACAAACACATTTAATTCCATTCCTTTGTCGAGCAACATGATATAAGATAGAATCTTCCTCATAAAATGCGAAATTAAATAACCATTTTAATTTCTTTATACTTCTAATCGTTGAGTAAAAGCTTGTGAAATATAAAACATGGAGGTAGATTTTTCCATTTAAATTCATGTTTCATACCATTCATGCTTTCAGATGTGACTATTTAATGCAAAAATCCTGCATCAAACTCAAAAATAAAGTTTTAATTCCCTTTCACGTTTTAAACAAACGATTTTTATCCTTTCCGTTTGGATAAATCACGGAATTGGAGAGTAGAACTCCTATAAAAAAAGTTCCGTTTTTCATTAATATCTCGACAACCCCTGGTCTTAGAAACTCGAAACTTGGGCAAAATTTATGGGGGGCTATTTCAAGGCCACCCACAAAATTTCATTAAATTCGGTTCAGACGTTCTTCCGTGATGATGAGACAAACGAAAATTTTGTTTTTTACTAATATCTCGAGAACCACCGGTCACAGAAACTCATAATATGGACTACATTTTAAGAGGGATTATTTCCAGGCTACCTACAAAATTTCATCAAATTCGGTCCAGCCGTTTTCCCGTGATGATGGGACAAACAGACAGACAGACAGATTTTCAATTATATATATATAGACTAGCAGCATAACCGTTCTTCGTACGGAGTCTATATAAATAAAAATGAAAATCTGTCTGTCTGTCTGTCTGTCTGTCTGTTTGTCACACCATCACGGGAGAACGGCTGAACCGAATTTGATGAAATTTTGTGGGTAGCCCAGAAATAGCCCCACTTAAAATTATATCCGTGTTTTGAGTTTCTACGACCAGTGGTTCTCGAGATATTAGTGAAAAACGAAATTTTCGTTTGTCTCATCATCACGGAAAAACGGCTGAACCGAATTTAATGAAATTTTGTGAATAGCCTTAAAATATCCCCCCATAAATTTTGTCCAAGTTTCGAGTTTCTAAGACCTGGGGTTGTCGAGATATTAATGAAAAACGGAACTTTTTCCTAGGAGTTCTACTCCCTAACTCCGTGGTTTATCCCAACGAAAAGCTTGAAAATCGTTTGAAAGTGAATTAAAATTTAATCTCTGAGTTTGATGGGAGATTTTTTGCGTTAATTAGTCACTTTCTGAAAAAATGAATTGTTTGAAACATGATTTAAAGGGGAAATCTATCTCCATGGTTCATGGTTTATTTAAAACAAGCTTTTACGGAACAATGAGAAGTATAGAGAAATCAAAATCGTTATTTAATTTCGCAGTTTATGTTATAAGACATGACATATTTAACATGTTATAAGATTCTATCTTATATCATGTTACTCAGAAACGCAATTAAATTAAATCTGTCTGTTAATTTTAATAATTATTTTTTCGATTTGAATAATAAATAAATGGATATAAAAATATATTTTAGAAAAGAACGATTTGATTTTTCTTATAGCATTTTTGACTGGATAATATCAATTACGGTCTTCAGGTTTAAAAACTATTATTATTTATATTTTCGGGGATTATTGATTCAAGGATTATTGATATTTTCAAGTTATTATGCAATTATTTTATTATGACAAAAATTGTTTAAACTCATATATTGTATGTTGTACGAATCTTCTACAAATACACGTATATATCTCTTAATCTACGAGAATATAAGTAGTACAGGTATATTGGCATATGTTTTGATATATATTGGCATATATTGGAATCAATTACGACCTTCTGGTATAAAGAGTACGGATATTATTGATGTTTTGAATTTATTACGTCATCTCTTTTATTTTGGCAAATATTTTTGAGACGCATATTGTAAAACGGGTAATCTTCTACTAATACATTGGCATATTTTCTGATCTGCGACAATATAATTAGTACGGGGTTGTATATATTCATTCAATTCCTATTTTTTCTTCTGTAAATTTGCTTACAAAAGGGGGCAGGATGTTTTATTCTTCAGATTTGATCGTGAAGATAATTTTGCATAGTGAGAACATATATTCTTAAACTTCTCTTTAGGAGCAATAAATTTAATATTTTAACAGAATTTGCACATGATTGCGAACTATAAGTTTCTTTAAATTATACACTCCGTACGAATAACGCGTGTGCTGTTAGTGGTTAATAAATTTTAACATTTTAGGAGGATATATCATGCTGCTCGGCATCGCAATTAAATTAAATGTGTTTGTTAATGTTTTTATTATTTTTTTTTCGATTTAAATAATAAATAAATGGATAAATGGATATAAAAGTATATCTTATTAATGGACGGTTTGATTTTTCTTTTAATTATATTAATTGCTGACTGCGTACATCAATTTCATTTATTTTGGCAAAGAGTTTTCAAGCTTATATCGTATTTAGCTACTAAACTCATATATTGTGTTTAGCCAATAAATTCATATAGCCGATTGTTGAAACAGAAAAAGAGTAGAGCGGGTATATCTTCTAATATAATTGTAGTGTTTTCATTTAGTATATTGAAACGGGATAAGAATGTTTCATTCAGATCTGCAAATTCAAAGCTACGAATTTGGAGGGATATCGCTAATTTGACAACTTTTCTTAAACTTTGCCAAATTGACGGAAATGTCACCAAATTGATATAAACGACACACAAACAGCTGCGGGCCAACGGCCGTACCGTGCTGAAAACACCGGTTCTCGTTAGATCACCGAAGTCAAGCAGCATCGGGCGCGGTTAGTACTTGGTGGGTGACCACCTCGGAACACCGCGTGCTGTTGGCCATCTCGGGTGCGGTATCCCCGTCGTTTGCGCGCTAAGATTTGCACGCTGCCACAAATGCCGCAGTGTTCATGCGGAGTACGATCACGTTAAACATGTGGGTCCGTAAGTCCTTCCGAGAGGTTGGTGGTAGGGGAAGGAGGGTACGGTCCCTGTGGATGCCTCCCCCACTGGGTTCCGGTCAAAATTGGGTGGCACTTCCCGGCCGTCCATACAGTTACCTTACACCTTTCTGGTAGGTCGGACGGTCTGGGTCTCAACACAAACAGCTGCCATAAACCTTCGGGTTGGTCGTGTGGCTTGGGTCTTCTACATATCAATGACATTTTTTTTGTTTTGTTAGAAGAGAGTACTGAAATGATGTTTGGTTAGCATTTATCTGTCAGACCAACCATCCTACTTAGTAATACATTTAGCGAATTTTTAAAATGTCACCAAATTGATAAAAATGTTTTCAAATCTATAAAAATATCTTGAAATTGATAAAATTGCGCTACATAAATGATATTAATTGTTTTTTGTTAGGGGATAGTATTGTGATGCTATTTCGTCAATTTGTCGCAAAGTGGAACTGTCAGTTCTACAGTCCCACTTGGCGATAAATTTGGCGATTTTTTAAAATGTCGCTAATTTGACGAAACTGTCGCCAAATGTTCCATAGAAATATAACTATTTAGACGATATTTTTCTAACAATTTATTTGAAGCAAATGATATCATGTCGCTTAGCAACGGATTTAAATCCAATGTGTTTATGCGGCAGACGATTTTTATTAAATCCTTTCCGATTTGAATAATGAAGATATGTATATAAAATAAATTTCATTGCCATTTCATTTTGGACTGGATAATATCAATTATACTCTTCAGGTTTAAACATTATTATTATTGATATTTTCCGGAATTATTGATTCAGTGATTATTGATATTTTTAAGTTATTACGCCATTGTTTTATTGCGGCAAAAATTGCTGACACACGCGTATTGTACGTTGTACGAGTAATCTTCTAGGAATGCACGGGTATATCTTCTAACCTACGAGAATATAAGTAGTACAGGTATATTGGCATATATTTTGACATATATTGGCATATATATATTGGAATCAAGTACAGTCGTCTGGTATGAAGATTACGGGGATTAATTATATATTCAATTTATTACGTCGTCTGTTGTATTTTACCAAAAAACATTTGAGACTCATATTGTAAAACGGGTAATCTTCTACTAATAATCGGACATTATAAGTAGTACGTGTATATCTTCCCATATAATTTTAGCACTTTAATTTTGACATATATTGGAATAAATGACTGTCTTCAGATTTAAAGATTACGGGTTTATTGGTATTTTCAATTTATACATGTAATCTACTAATACAGGTTATATTTTCTAATATTCGCGTATATAATTAGTACGGGTCCCATACAATTTTAACGCTTTTATTTTGCATATATTGATTCAATTCCTTATTTTTTTTTATATTTGCTTACATAAGGGGTCCAAGATGTTTTATTCTTCAGATATGTCCATGAAGATAATTTTATATAGCGAGAACAGAGATTCTTAAACTTCTTTTTAGGAGCATTATATTAAATATTTTAACAGAATATTTTGATTAAACATGTCATTTAGTATACTATAAGAATTTGGGCATGATTAAGAATTTCAAGTTCGGGTATGCTGCTAGTATATAATATAAATAAACTTAAAATTCACAATCATGTGCAAATTCCTATAGTATACTAAATAACATGCTTAAATCAAAATATTCAGTTAAAATATTTAATACAATGCTCCTAAAAAGAAACCCCAGGATCTCTGTTCTCACTATACAAAATTATCTTCACGGTTAGATCTGAAGAATAAAATATCCTGGCCTTTTTAGCAAGCAAATTTATAAAAAGTATGGAATTGAATCAATATATGCAAAATAATAGCGTATTGTATGGGACCCGTACTACCAATACGCGAATATCAGAAGATATAACCTACATTATGACATTACATGTATACATTGAAAATATCAATAAATCCGTAATCTTTAAACCAGTAGGCAGTAATTAATTTCAATATGTGTCCAAATGAAAGTGCTAAAATTATATGGAAAGATAAACCCGTACTACTTATAATGTCATAGATTAGAAGATATGTCCTAGTGTTAGTAAAAGATTACCCGTACTATAATATTTAGTTTGAAAAATTTTTGCCAATATGTAACAGATTACTTAATAAATTAAAAATATCAATAATCCCCGTGATCTTCATACCGGAAGGCTTGATTCCAATATATGCCAATATACATGTACTACTTATATTCTCTTACATTAGAAGATATACCCGTGCATTTGTAGAAGATTACTCGTACAACGTACAATATATGAGTTTCAACAATTTTTGCCGCAATAAAACAATGCCATAAGAAATTGAAAATATCAATAATCTCTGAATCAATAATCCCCGAAAACATCAATAATAATAATATTTAAACATGAAGATCGTAATTGATATTATCCAGTCTAAAATACGATGGCAATGAAATTTATTTTATATACATATCTTCATCATTAAAATCAGAAAAGATTTAATAAAAATCTTCTTCCTCATAAACACGTTAAATTTAAATCCGTTGTTAAGCGACATGTTATGATTTGCTTCAAATAAATTGGTGGTCAAAATATCGTCTGAATATCTCTAATGAAGGTTTGGCGACATTTTAAAATATCGCCGAATTTATCACCAAGTAGGACAGTAGAACTGACAGTCCCACTTGGCGATAAATTGACGAACCATCATCAAAATATTATCCCCTAAAAAAAACACAATTTCGTTTATTTAGGGCAATTTATCAATTTCAAAATATTTTTATGGATTTATAAATATTTTTACCAATTTGGTGACATTTTAAAAATTCGCTAAATGGGTTACTAAGTAGGGCGGTTTGACTGACAGACAAATGCTAACGAAACACCATTTCAGTACTTTCTTTTAACAAAACAAATTTAATTTCATTGATTTGCGTCACTTTTATCAATTTGGAGACATTTCCACTAATTTGGTAAAGTTTAAGAAAAGTTACCAAGTTAGCGATATCCAGCCAAATTCGTAGCTCTAAATTCGCAGATCTGAATAAAATATCGTGATCCAGTTTGTATATACTAAATGAAAACACTAAAATATTATTAGAAGATACACCCATTCTACTCTTTTTCTGTTTAAACAATTGGATAAATGAATTTATTGGGCAAACAGAATATAAGTTTATTAGCTAAACACAATATATAAGCTTAAAACCTTTCTATAGGGCTAAAATACATGAAAGTGATGTATGCAGTTCGCAATTAATATAATTAAAAAAAAATCAAACCGTTCATTTATAAGATATATTTTAATATCCATTTATTTATTATTCAAATCGAAAAAGTAATAATAATCATTAACAAACACATTTAATTCCATTCCTTTGTCGAGCAACATGATATAAGATAGAATCTTCCTCATAAAATGCGAAATTAAATAACCATTTTAATTTCTTTATACTTCTAATCGTTGAGTAAAAGCTTGTGAAATATAAAACATGGAGGTAGATTTTTCCATTTAAATTCATGTTTCATACCATTCATGCTTTCAGATGTGACTATTTAATGCAAAAATCCTGCATCAAACTCAAAAATAAAGTTTTAATTCCCTTTCACGTTTTAAACAAACGATTTTTATCCTTTCCGTTTGGATAAATCACGGAATTGGAGAGTAGAACTCCTATAAAAAAAGTTCCGTTTTTCATTAATATCTCGACAACCCCTGGTCTTAGAAACTCGAAACTTGGGCAAAATTTATGGGGGGCTATTTCAAGGCCACCCACAAAATTTCATTAAATTCGGTTCAGACGTTCTTCCGTGATGATGAGACAAACGAAAATTTTGTTTTTTACTAATATCTCGAGAACCACCGGTCACAGAAACTCATAATATGGACTACATTTTAAGAGGGATTATTTCCAGGCTACCTACAAAATTTCATCAAATTCGGTCCAGCCGTTTTCCCGTGATGATGGGACAAACAGACAGACAGACAGATTTTCAATTATATATATATAGACTAGCAGCATAACCGTTCTTCGTACGGAGTCTATATAAATAAAAATGAAAATCTGTCTGTCTGTCTGTCTGTCTGTCTGTTTGTCACACCATCACGGGAGAACGGCTGAACCGAATTTGATGAAATTTTGTGGGTAGCCCAGAAATAGCCCCACTTAAAATTATATCCGTGTTTTGAGTTTCTACGACCAGTGGTTCTCGAGATATTAGTGAAAAACGAAATTTTCGTTTGTCTCATCATCACGGAAAAACGGCTGAACCGAATTTAATGAAATTTTGTGAATAGCCTTAAAATATCCCCCCATAAATTTTGTCCAAGTTTCGAGTTTCTAAGACCTGGGGTTGTCGAGATATTAATGAAAAACGGAACTTTTTCCTAGGAGTTCTACTCCCTAACTCCGTGGTTTATCCCAACGAAAAGCTTGAAAATCGTTTGAAAGTGAATTAAAATTTAATCTCTGAGTTTGATGGGAGATTTTTTGCGTTAATTAGTCACTTTCTGAAAAAATGAATTGTTTGAAACATGATTTAAAGGGGAAATCTATCTCCATGGTTCATGGTTTATTTAAAACAAGCTTTTACGGAACAATGAGAAGTATAGAGAAATCAAAATCGTTATTTAATTTCGCAGTTTATGTTATAAGACATGACATATTTAACATGTTATAAGATTCTATCTTATATCATGTTACTCAGAAACGCAATTAAATTAAATCTGTCTGTTAATTTTAATAATTATTTTTTCGATTTGAATAATAAATAAATGGATATAAAAATATATTTTAGAAAAGAACGATTTGATTTTTCTTATAGCATTTTTGACTGGATAATATCAATTACGGTCTTCAGGTTTAAAAATTATTATTATTTATATTTTCGGGGATTATTGATTCAAGGATTATTGATATTTTCAAGTTATTATGCAATTATTTTATTATGACAAAAATTGTTTAAACTCATATATTGTATGTTGTACGAATCTTCTACAAATACACGTATATATCTCTTAATCTACGAGAATATAAGTAGTACAGGTATATTGGCATATGTTTTGATATATATTGGCATATATTGGAATCAATTACGACCTTCTGGTATAAAGAGTACGGATATTATTGATGTTTTGAATTTATTACGTCATCTCTTTTATTTTGGCAAATATTTTTGAGACGCATATTGTAAAACGGGTAATCTTCTACTAATACATTGGCATATTTTCTGATCTGCGACAATATAATTAGTACGGGGTTGTATATATTCATTCAATTCCTATTTTTTCTTCTGTAAATTTGCTTACAAAAGGGGGCAGGATGTTTTATTCTTCAGATTTGATCGTGAAGATAATTTTGCATAGTGAGAACATATATTCTTAAACTTCTCTTTAGGAGCAATAAATTTAATATTTTAACAGAATTTGCACATGATTGCGAACTATAAGTTTCTTTAAATTATACACTCCGTACGAATAACGCGTGTGCTGTTAGTGGTTAATAAATTTTAACATTTTAGGAGGATATATCATGCTGCTCGGCATCGCAATTAAATTAAATGTGTTTGTTAATGTTTTTATTATTTTTTTTTCGATTTAAATAATAAATAAATGGATAAATGGATATAAAAGTATATCTTATGAATGGACGGTTTGATTTTTCTTTTAATTATATTAATTGCTGACTGCGTACATCAATTTCATTTATTTTGGCAAAGAGTTTTCAAGCTTATATCGTATTTAGCTACTAAACTCATATATTGTGTTTAGCCAATAAATTCATATAGCCGATTGTTGAAACAGAAAAAGAGTAGAGCGGGTATATCTTCTAATATAATTGTAGTGTTTTCATTTAGTATATTGAAACGGGATAAGAATGTTTCATTCAGATCTGCAAATTCAAAGCTACGAATTTGGAGGGATATCGCTAATTTGACAACTTTTCTTAAACTTTGCCAAATTGACGGAAATGTCACCAAATTGATATAAACGACACACAAACAGCTGCGGGCCAACGGCCGTACCGTGCTGAAAACACCGGTTCTCGTTAGATCACCGAAGTCAAGCAGCATCGGGCGCGGTTAGTACTTGGTGGGTGACCACCTCGGAACACCGCGTGCTGTTGGCCATCTCGGGTGCGGTATCCCCGTCGTTTGCGCGCTAAGATTTGCACGCTGCCACAAATGCCGCAGTGTTCATGCGGAGTACGATCACGTTAAACATGTGGGTCCGTAAGTCCTTCCGAGAGGTTGGTGGTAGGGGAAGGAGGGTACGGTCCCTGTGGATGCCTCCCCCACTGGGTTCCGGTCAAAATTGGGTTTCACTTCCCGGCCGTCCATACAGTTACCTTACACCTTTCTGGTAGGTCGGACGGTCTGGGTCTCAACACAAACAGCTGCCATAAACCTTCGGGTTGGTCGTGTGGCTTGGGTCTTCTACATATCAATGAAATTTTTTTTGTTTTGTTAGAAGAGAGTACTGAAATGATGTTTGGTTAGCATTTATCTGTCAGACCAACCATCCTACTTAGTAATACATTTAGCGAATTTTTAAAATGTCACCAAATTGATAAAAATGTTTTCAAATCTATAAAAATATCTTGAAATTGATAAAATTGCGCTACATAAATGATATTAATTGTTTTTTGTTAGGGGATAGTATTGTGATGCTATTTCGTCAATTTGTCGCAAAGTGGAACTGTCAGTTCTACAGTCCCACTTGGCGATAAATTTGGCGATTTTTTAAAATGTCGCTAATTTGACGAAACTGTCGCCAAATGTTCCATAGAAATATAACTATTTAGACGATATTTTTCTAACAATTTATTTGAAGCAAATGATATCATGTCGCTTAGCAACGGATTTAAATCCAATGTGTTTATGCGGCAGACGATTTTTATTAAATCCTTTCCGATTTGAATAATGAAGATATGTATATAAAATAAATTTCATTGCCATTTCATTTTGGACTGGATAATATCAATTATACTCTTCAGGTTTAAACATTATTATTATTGATATTTTCCGGAATTATTGATTCAGTGATTATTGATATTTTTAAGTTATTACGCCATTGTTTTATTGCGGCAAAAATTGCTGACACACGCGTATTGTACGTTGTACGAGTAATCTTCTAGGAATGCACGGGTATATCTTCTAACCTACGAGAATATAAGTAGTACAGGTATATTGGCATATATTTTGACATATATTGGCATATATATATTGGAATCAAGTACAGTCGTCTGGTATGAAGATTACGGGGATTAATTATATATTCAATTTATTACGTCGTCTGTTGTATTTTACCAAAAAACATTTGAGACTCATATTGTAAAACGGGTAATCTTCTACTAATAATCGGACATTATAAGTAGTACGTGTATATCTTCCCATATAATTTTAGCACTTTAATTTTGACATATATTGGAATAAATGACTGTCTTCAGATTTAAAGATTACGGGTTTATTGGTATTTTCAATTTATACATGTAATCTACTAATACAGGTTATATTTTCTAATATTCGCGTATATAATTAGTACGGGTCCCATACAATTTTAACGCTTTTATTTTGCATATATTGATTCAATTTCATATTTTTTTTTTATATTTGCTTACATAAGGGGTCCAAGATGTTTCATTCTTCAGATATGTCCATGAAGATAATTTTGTATAGCGAGAACAGAGATTCTTAAACTTCTTTTTAGGAGCATTATATTAAATATTTTAACAGAATATTTTGATTAAACATGTCATTTAGTATACTATAAGAATTTGGGCATGATTATGAATTTCAAGTTTCTTTATATAATATACTCCGTACGAAGAACGGGTATGCTGCTAGTATATAATATAAATAAACTTATTCGGAAAATTCACAATCATGTGCAAATTCCTATAGTATACTAAATAACATGCTTAAATCAAAATATTCAGTTAAAATATTTAATACAATGCTCCTAAAAAGAAACCCCAGGATCTCTGTTCTCACTATACAAAATTATCTTCACGGTTAGATCTGAAGAATAAAATATCCTGGCCTTTTTAGCAAGCAAATTTATAAAAAGTATGGAATTGAATCAATATATGCAAAATAATAGCGTATTGTATGGGACCCGTACTACCAATACGCGAATATCAGAAGATATAACCTACATTATGACATTACATGTATACATTGAAAATATCAATAAATCCGTAATCTTTAAACCAGTAGGCAGTAATTAATTTCAATATGTGCCCAAATGAAAGTGCTAAAATTATATGGAAAGATAAACCCGTACTACTTATAATGTCATAGATTAGAAGATATGTCCTAGAGTTAGTAAAAGATTACCCGTACTATAATATTTAGTTTGAAAAATTTTTGCCAATATGTAACAGATTACTTAATAAATTAAAAATATCAATAATCCCCGTGATCTTCATACCGGAAGGCTTGATTCCAATATATGCCAATATACATGTACTACTTATATTCTCTTACATTAGAAGATATACCCGTGCATTTGTAGAAGATTACTCGTACAACGTACAATATATGAGTTTCAACAATTTTTGCCGCAATAAAACAATGCCATAAGAAATTGAAAATATCAATAATCTCTGAATCAATAATCCCCGAAAACATCAATAATAATTATATTTAAACATGAAGATCGTAATTGATATTATCCAGTCTAAAATACGATGGCAATGAAATTTATTTTATATACATATCTTCATCATTAAAATCAGAAAAGATTTAATAAAAATCTTCTTCCTCATAAACACGTTAAATTTAAATCCGTTGTTAAGCGACATGTTATGATTTGCTTCAAATAAATTGGTGGTCAAAATATCGTCTGAATATCTCTAATGAAGGTATGGCGACATTTTAAAATATCGCCGAATTTATCACCAAGTAGGACAGTAGAACTGACAGTCCCACTTGGCGATAAATTGACGAACCATCATCAAAATATTATCCCCTAAAAAAAACACAATTTCGTTTATTTAGGGCAATTTATCAATTTCAAAATATTTTTATGGATTTATAAATATTTTTACCAATTTGGTGACATTTTAAAAATTCGCTAAATGGGTTACTAAGTAGGGCGGTTTGACTGACAGACAAATGCTAACGAAACACCATTTCAGTACTTTCTTTTAACAAAACAAATTTAATTTCATTGATTTGCGTCACTTTTATCAATTTGGAGACATTTCCACTAATTTGGTAAAGTTTAAGAAAAGTTACCAAGTTAGCGATATCCAGCCAAATTCGTAGCTCTAAATTCGCAGATCTGAATAAAATATCGTGATCCAGTTTGTATATACTAAATGAAAACACTAAAATATTATTAGAAGATATACCCATTCTACTCTTTTTCTGTTTAAACAATTGGATAAATGAATTTATTGGGTAAACAGAATATAAGTTTATTAGCTAAACACAATATATAAGCTTAAAACCTCTTTGCTAAAATACATGAAAGTGATGTATGCAGTTCGCAATTAATATAATTAAAAAGAAAATCAAACCGTTCATTTATAAGATATATTTTAATATCCATTTATTTATTATTCAAATCGAAAAAATAATAATAATCATTAACAAACACATTTAATTCCATTCCTTTGTCGAGCAACATGATATAAGATAGAATCTTCCTCATAAAATGCGAAATTAAATAACCATTTTAATTTCTTTATACTTCTAATCGTTGAGTAAAAGCTTGTGAAATATAAAACATGGAGGTAGATTTTTCCATTTAAATTCATGTTTCATACCATTCATGCTTTCAGATGTGACTATTTAATGCAAAAATCCTGCATCAAACTCAAAAATAAAGTTTTAATTCCCTTTCACGTTTTAAACAAACGATTTTTATCCTTTCCGTTTGGATAAACCACGGAGTTGGAGAGTAGAACTCCTATAAAAAAAAAATTCCGTTTTTCATTAATATCTCGACAACCCCTGGTCTTAGAAACTCGAAACTTGGGCAAAATTTATGGGGCGCTATTTCAAGGCCACCCACAAAATTTCATTAAATTCGGTTCAGCCGTTCTTCCGTGATGATGAGACAAACGAAAATTTTGTTTTTTACTAATATCTCAAGAACCACCGGTCACAGAAACTCATAATATGGACTACATTTTAAGTGGGATTATTTCCAGGCTACCTACAAAATTTCATCAAATTCGGTCCAGCCGTTTTCCCGTGATGATGGGACAAACAGACAGACAGACAGATTTTCAATTATATATATATAGACTAGCAGCATACCCGTTCTTCGTACGGAGTATATAATATAAAGAAACTTGAAATTCATAATCATGCCCAAATTCTTATAGTATACTAAATGACATGTTTAATCAAAATATTTTGTTAAAATATTTAATATAATGCTCCTAAAAAGAAGATTAAGAATCTCTGTTCTTGCTATATAAAATTATCTTTATGGACATATCTGAAGAATAAAACATCTTGGACCCCTTATGTAAGCAAATATAAAAAAAAATATGGAATTGAATCAATATATGCAAAATAAAAGCGTTAAAATTGTATGGGACCCGTACTAATTATATACGCGAATATTAGAATATATAAACTGTATTAGTAGATTACATGTATAAATTGAAAATACCAATAAACCCGTAATCTTTAAATCTGAAGACAGTCATTAATTCCAATATATGTCAAAATTAAAGTGCTAAAATTATATGGGAAGATATACACGTACTACTTATAATGTCCGATTATTAGTAGAAGATTACCCGTTTTGCAATATGAGTCACAAATGTTTTTTGGTAAAATACAACAGACGACGTAAAAAATTGAATATATAATTAATCCCCTTAATCTTCATACCAGAAGACTGTACTTGATTCCAATATATATGCCAATATATGTCAAAATATATGCCAATATACCTGTACTACGTATATTCTCGTAGGTTAGAAGATATACCCGTGCATTCCTAGAAGATTACTCGTACAACGTACAATATGCGTGTGTCAGCAATTTTTGCCGCAATAAAACAATGGCGTAATAACTTAAAAATATCAATAATCCCTGATTCAATAATTCCGGAAAATATCAATAATAATAATGTTTGAACCTGAAGAGTATAATTGATATTATCCAGTCCAAAATGAAATGGCAATGAAATTTATTTTATATACATATCTTCATTATTCAAATCGGAAAGGATTTAATAAAAATCGTCTGCCGCATAAACACATTGGATTTAAATCCGTTGCTAAGCGACATGATATCATTTGCTTCAAATAAATTGGTAGAAAAAATATCGTCTAAATAGTTATATTTCTATGGAACATTTGGCGACAGTTTCGTCAAATTAGCGACATTTTAAAAAATCGCCAAATTTATCGCCAAGTGGGACTGTAGAACTGACAGTTCCACTTTGCGACAAATTGACGAAATATCATCACAATACTATCCCCTAACAAAAAACAATTAATATCATTTATGTAGCGCAATTTTATCAATTTCAAGATATTTTTATAGATTTGAAAACATTTTTATCAATTTGGTGACATTTTAAAAATTCGCTAAATGTATTACTAAGTAGGATGGTTGATCTCACAGATAAATGCTAACCAAACATCATTTCAGTACTCTCTTCTAACAAAACAAAAAAAAATTTCATTGATATGTAGAAGACCCAAGCCACACGACCAACCCGAAGGTTTATGGCAGCTGTTTGTGTGTCGTTTATATCAATTTGGCGACATTTCCGCCAATTTGGCAAAGTTTAAGAAAAGTTGTCAAATTAGCGATATCCCTCCAAATTCGTAGCTTTGAATTTGCAGATCTGAATGAAACATTCTTATCCCGTTTCAATATACTAAATGAAAACACTACAATTGTATTAGAAGATATACCCGCTCTACTCTTTTTCTGTTTCAAAAATCGGCTATATGAATTTATTGGCTAAACACAATATATGAGTTTAGTAGCTAAATACGATATAAGCTTGAAAACTCTTTGCCAAAATAAATGAAATTGATCGCAGTCAGCAATTAATATAATTAAAAGAAAAATCAAACCGTCCATTCATAAGATATACTTTTATATCCATTTATCCATTTATTTATTATTTAAATTGAAAAAAAATAATAAAAACATTAACAAACACATTTAATTTAATTGCGATGCCGAGCAACATGATATATCCTCCTAAAATGTTAAAATTTATTAACCACTAACAGCACACCCGTTATTCGTACGCAGTGTATAATTTAAAGAAACTTAAAGTTCGCAATCATGTGCAAATTCTGTTAAAATATTAAATTTATTGCTCCTAAAGAGAAGTTTAAAAATATATGTTCTCACTATGCAAAATTATCTTCAGGATCAGATCTGAAGAATAAAACATTCTGGCCCCTTTTGTAAGCAAATTTACAGAAGAAAAAATAGGAATTGAATGAATATATGCAACCCCGTACTAATTATATTGTCGCAGATCAGAAAATATGCCAATGTGTTAGTAGAAGATTACCCGTATTACAATATGCGTCTCAAAAATATTTGCCGAAATAAAAGAGATGACGTAATAAATTGAAAACATCAATAATATCCGTACTCTTTATACCAGAAGGTCGTAATTGATTCCAATATATGCCAATATATATCAAAACATATGTCAATATACCTGTACTACTTATATTCTCGTAGATTAAAAGATATACACGTGTATTTGTAGAAGATTCGTACAACATACAATATATGAGTTTAAACAATTTTTGTCATAATAAAATAATTGCATAATAACTTGAAAATATCAATAATCCTTGAATCAATAAAACCCGAAAATATAAATAATAATAATTTTTAAATCTGAAGACCGTAATTGATATTATCCAGTCGAAAATGCTATAAGAAAAATCAAATCGTTCTTTTCTAAAATATATTTTTATATCCATTTATTTATTATTCAAATCGAAAAAATAATTATTAAAATTAACAGACAGATTTAATTTAATTGCGTTTCTGAGTAACATGATATAAGATAGAATCTTATAACATGTTAAATATGTCATGTCTTATAACATAAACTGCGAAATTAAATAACGATTTTGATTTCTCTATACTTCTCATTGTTCCGTAAAAGCTTGTTTTAAATAAACCATGAACCATGGAGATAGATTTCCCCTTTAAATCATGTTTCAAACAATTCATGTTTTCAGAAAGTGACTAATTAACGCAAAAAATCTCCCATCAAACTCAGAGATTAAATTTTAATTCACTTTCAAACGATTTTCAAGCTTTTCGTTTGGATAAACCACGGAGTTAGGGAGTAGAACTCCTAGGAAAAAGTTCCGTTTTTCATTAATATCTCGACAACCCCAGGTCTTAGAAACTCGAAACTTGGACAAAATTTATGGGGGGATATTTCAAGGTTATTCACCAAATTTCATTAAATTCGGTTCAGCCGTTTTTCCGTGATGATGAGACAAACGAAAATTTCGTTTTTTACTAATATCTCGAGAACCACTGGCCGTAGAAACTCAAAACACGGATATAATTTTAAGTGGGGCTATTTCTGGGCTACCCACAAAATTTCATCAAATTCGGTTCAGCCGTTCTCCCGTGATGGTGTGACAAACAGACAGACAGACAGACAGACAGACAGACAGACAGACAGACAGACAGACAGATTTTCATTTTTATTTATATAGACTAGCAGCATACCCGTTCTTCGTACGGAGTCTATATAAATAAAAATGAAAATCTGTCTGTCTGTCTGTCTGTCTGTCTGTCTGTCTGTTTGTCCCATCATCACGGGAGAACGGCTGAACCGAATTTGATGAAATTTTGTGGGTAGCCCAGAAATGGCCCCACTTAAAATTATATCCGTGTTTTGAGTTTCTACGACCAGTGGTTCTCGAGGTATTAGTGAAAAACGAAATTTTCGTTTGTCTCATCATCACGGAAAAACGGCTGAACCGAATTTAATGAAATTTGGTGAATAGCCTTAAAATATCCCCCCATAAATTTTGTCCAAGTTTCGAGTTTCTAAGACCTGGGGTTGTTGAGATATTAATGAAAAACGGAACTTTTTCCTAGGAGTTCTACTCCCTAACTCCGTGGTTTATCCAAACGAAAAGCTTGAAAATCGTTTGAAAGTGAATAAAATTTAATCTCTGAGTTTGATGGGAGATTTTTTGCGTTAATTAGTCACTTTCTGAAAAAATGAATTGTTTGAAACATGATTTAAAGGGGAAATCTATCTCCATGGTTCATGGTTTATTTCAAACAAGCTTTTACGGAACAATGAGAAGTATAGAGAAATCAAAATCGTTATTTAATTTCGCAGTTTATGTTATAAGACATGACATATTTAACATGTTATAAGATTCTATCTTATATCATGTTACTCAGAAACGCAATTAAATTAAATCTGTCTGTTAATTTTAATAATTATTTTTTCGATTTGAATAATAAATAAATGGATATAAAAATATATTTTAGAAAAGAACGATTTGATTTTTCTTATAGCATTTTTGACTGGATAATATCAATTACGGTCTTCAGGTTTAAAAATTATTATTATTTATATTTTCGGGGATTATTGATTCAAGGATTATTGATATTTTCAAGTTATTATGCAATTATTTTATTATGACAAAAATTGTTTAAACTCATATATTGTATGTTGTACGAATCTTCTACAAATACACGTGTATATCTTTTAATCTACGAGAATATAAGTAGTACAGGTATATTGGCATATGTTTTGATATATATTGGCATATATTGGAATCAATTACGACCTTCTGGTATAAAGAGTACGGATATTATTGATGTTTTCAATTTATTACGTCATCTCTTTTATTTTGGCAAATATTTTTGAGACGCATATTGTAAAACGGGTAATCTTCTACTAATACATTGGCATATTTTCTGATCTGCGACAATATAATTAGTACGGGGTTGCATATATTCATTCAATTCCTATTTTTTCTTCTGTAAATTTGCTTACAAAAGGGGGCAGGATGTTTTATTCTTCAGATCTGATCGTGAAGATAATTTTGCATAGTGAGAACATATATTCTTAAACTTCTATTTAGGAGCAATAAATTTAATATTTTAACAGAATTTGCACATGATTGTGAACTATAAGTTTCTTTAAATTATACACTCCGTACGAATAACGCGTGTGCTGTTAGTGGTTAATAAATTTTAACATTTTAGGAGGATATATCATGTTGCTCGGCATCGCAATTAAATTAAATGTGTTTGTTAATGTTTTTATTATTTTTTTTCGATTTAAATAATAAATAAATGGATAAATGGATATAAAAGTATATCTTATGAATGGACGGTTTGATTTTTCTTTTAATTATATTAATTGCTGACTGCGTACATCAATTTCATTTATTTTGGCAAAGAGTTTTCAAGCATATATCGTATTTAGCTACTAAACTCATATATTGTGTTTAGCCAATAAATTCATATAGCCGATTGTTGAAACAGAAAAAGAGTAGAGCGGGTATATATATCTTCTAATACAATTGTAGTGTTTTCATTTAGTATATTGAAACGGGATAAGAATGTTTCATTCAGATCTGCAAATTCAAAGCTACGAATTTGGAGGGATATCGCTAATTTGACAACTTTTCTTAAACTTTGCCAAATTGACGGAAATGTCGCCAAATTGATATAAACGACACACAAACAGCTGCCATAAACCTTCGGGTTGGTCGTGTGGCTTGGGTCTTCTACATATCAATAAAAAAAATTTTTGTTTTTTTAGAAGAGAGTACTGAAATGATGTTTGGTTAGCATTTATCTGTCAGACCAACCATCCTACTTAATAATACATTTAGCGAATTTTTAAAATGTCACCAAATTGATAAAAATGTTTTCAAATCTATAAAAATATCTTCAAATTGATAAAATTGCGCTACATAAATGATATTAATTGTTTTTTGTTAGGGGATAGTATTGTGATGATATTTCGTCAATTTGTCGCAAAGTGGAACTGTCAGATCTACAGTCCCACTTGGCGATAAGTTTGGCGATTTTTTAAAATGTCGCTAATTTGACGAAACTGTCGCCAAATGCTCCATAGAAATATAACTATTTAGACGATATTTTTTCTACCAATTTATTTGAAGCAAATGATATCATGTCGCTTAGCAACGGATTTAAATCCAATGTGTTTATGCGGCAGACGATTTTTATTAAATCCTTTCCGATTTGAATAATGAAGATATGTATATAAAATAAATTTCATTGCCATTTCATTTTGGACTGGATAATATCAATTATACTCTTCAGGTTTAAACATTATTATTATTGATATTTTCCGGAATTATTGATTCAGGGATTATTGATATTTTTAAGTTATTACGCCATTGTTTTATTGCGGCAAAAATTGCTGACACACGCATATTGTAAGTTGTACGAGTAATCTTCTAGGAATGCACGGGTATATCTTCTAACCTACGAGAATATAAGTAGTACAGGTATATTGGCATATATTTTGACATATATTGGCATATATATTGGAATCAAGTACAGTCTTCTGGTATGAAGATTACGGGGATTAATTATATATTCAATTTATTACGTCGTCTGTTGTATTTTACCAAAAAACATTTGAAACTCATATTGTAAAACGGGTAATCTTCTACTAATAATCGGACATTATAAGTAGTACGTGTATATCTTCCCATATAATTTTAGCACTTTAATTTTGACATATATTGGAATAAATGACTGTCTTCAGATTTAAAGATTACGGGTTTATTGGTATTTTCAATTTATACATGTAATCTACTAATACAGGTTATATTTTCTAATATTCGCGTATATAATTAGTACGGGTCCCATACAATTTTAACGCTTTTATTTTGCATATATTGATTCAATTCCATATTTTTTTTTTATATTTGCTTACATAAGGGGTCCAAGATGTTTCATTCTTCAGATATGTCCATGAAGATAATTTTATATAGCGAGAACAGAGATTCTTAAACTTCTTTTTAGGAGCATTATATTAAATATTTTAACAGAATATTTTGATTAAACATGTCATTTAGTATACTATAAGAATTTGGGCATGATTATGAATTTCAAGTTTCTTTATATTATATACTCCGTACGAAGAACGGGTATGCTGCTAGTCTATATAAATAAAATTGAAAATCTGTCTGTCTGTCTGTCTGTCTGTCTGTCTGTCTGTTTGTTCCATCATCACAGGAGAACGGCTGAACCGAATTTGATGAAATTTTGTGGGTAGCCTAGAAATAGCCCCACTTAAAATTTTGTCTATGGTTGGAATTTCTACGACCAGTGGTTCTCGAGATATTAGTAAAAAACGAAACTATCGTTTGTCTCATCATCACGAGAGAACGGCTGAACCGAATTTAATGAAATTTTGTGGGTTGCCTTAAAATAGCCCCCCATAAATTTTGCCCAAGTTTCAAGTTTCTAAAACCAGGGGTTGTCGAGATATTAATGAAAAACGAAACTTTTTTTATAGGAGTTCTACTCTCCAACTCCGTGGTTTATCCAAACGGAAAGGATAAAAATCGTTTGTTTAAAGCGTCAAAGGGAATTAAAACTTTATTTTTGAGTTTGATGCAGGATTTTTGCATTAAATAGTCACTATCTGAAAGCATGAATTGTTTGAAACATGAATTTAAATGGAAAAATCTACCTCCATGTTTTTACATGTATTAACCTCCATGTATTTCACAAGCTTTTACTCAACGATTAGAAGTATAAAGAAATTAAAATGGTTATTTAATTTCGCATTTTATGAGGAAGATTCTATCTTATATCATGTTGCTCGGCAAAGGAATGGAATTAAATGTGTTTGTTAATGATTATTACTATTTTTTCTATTTGTATAATAAATAAATGGATGTAAAAATATATTTTATAAATGAACGGTTTAATTGTTCTTTTAATTATATATATTGCGGACTGCGTACATTACTTTTATTTATTTTAGCAAAGAGGTTTCAAGCTCATATATTGTGTTTAGCTAATAAACTCATAATAAATGAACGGTTTGATTGTTCTTTTAATTATATATATTGCGAACTGCGTACATCACACTTTTATTTATTTTAGCAAAGATATTTCAAAGCTCATATATTGTGTTTAGCTAATAAACTCATATATTGTGTTTACCCAATAAATTCATTTAGCCGATTGTTGAAGCAGAAAAAAAGTAGAACGGATGTATGTATCTTCTAATACAATTTTAGTGTTTTCATTTAGTATATATACAGACGGGATATGGATATTTTATTCTTCAGATCTGCAAATTTAGAGCTACGAATTTAGCGGAATATCTCTAAATAACTTGGTAACTTTTCTTAAACTGTACCAAATTAGAGGAAATATCTCCAAATTAATAAAAATGACCCAAATCAATGAAATTAAATTTGTTTTTTTAGAATAGAGTACTGAAATGATGTTTCTGTAGCATTTGTCGGTCAGTCCATCCATCCTACTTAGTAACGCATTTAACTAATTTTTTTAATATCACTAAATTGATAAAAATATTTGTAAATCCATAAAAATATCATGGAGACGAAAATGTCGCCAAACCTTCCATGGAGATCACATTATTCAGACAACATGATTTCCATCAATTTATTTGAAGCAGATGATATCATGTCGCTTAGCAACGGATCCAATGTGTTATGTGTCATACGATTTTTATTAAATCTAATAAAAATATGTATATAAAATAAATTTCATTGACATTGCATTTTTGACTGGATAATATCAATTACGGTCTTCAGGTTTAAACATCATTATTATTGATATTTCGGGGACAGTTGATTCAGGAATTATTGATATTTTCAAATTATTATGCCATTGTTTCATTATGACGAAAATTGATGAAACTCATATATAGTACGTTGTAAAAGTAATCTTCTACAAATGCACGGTATATCTACGACAATATAAGTAGTACAGGTATATTGGCAAAATTTTTATATATATTGGCAAAATTTTTATATATATTGGCATATATTGGAATCAATTACGACCTTCTGGTATTAAGATTACGGGGATTTTTGATACTTTCAATTTATTACGTCATCTTTTTTATTTTGGTAAATATTTTTAAGACTCATATTACAATATGTTTAAGCTTCTACTAACACACTGGCATATTTTCTAATTTGCGACAATATAAGTAGTACGTGGTTGCATGTATTGATTCAATTCTTTTTTTTGTGTGTGAATTTGTTTACAAAAGGGGCCAGGATATTTTATTCTTTAGATTTGCCCGTGAAGATCATTTTGCATAGTGAGAACAGATATTCTTAAATTTCTCTTTATGAGCAATAAATTTAATATTTTATCAGAATTTGCACATGTTTGCGAATTATAAGTTTTTTTATATTATATACTCCGTACGAAGGGCGGGTATGCTGCTAGTCTATATAAATAAAAATGAAAATCTGTCTGTCTGTCTGTCTGTCTGTCTGTTTGTCACACCATCACGGGAGAACGGCTGAACCGAATTTGATGAAATTTTGTGGGTAGCCCAGAAATAGCCCCACTTAAAATTATATCCGTGTTTTGAGTTTCTACGACCAGTGGTTCTCGAGATATTAGTAAAAAACGAAATTTTCGTTTGTCTCATCATCACGGAAAAACGGCTGAACCGAATTTAATGAAATTTGGTGGATAGCCTTGAAATATCCCCCCATAAATTTTGTCCAAGTTTCGAGTTTCTAAGACCTGGGGTTGTCGAGATATTAATAAAAAAACGGAACTTTTTCCTAGGAGTTCTACTCCCTAACTCCGTGGTTTATCCAAACGAAAAGCTTGAAAATCGTTTGAAAGTGAATTAAAATTTAATCTCTGAGTTTGATGGGAGATTTTTTGCGTTAATTAGTCACTTTCTGAAAACATGAATTGTTTGAAACATGATTTAAAGGGGAAATCTATCTCCATGGTTCATGGTTTATTTAAAACAAGCTTTTACGGAACAATGAGAAGTATAGAGAAATCAAAATCGTTATTTAATTTCGCAGTTTATGTTATAAGACATGACATATTTAACATGTTATAAGATTCTATCTTATACCATGTTACTCAGAAACGCAATTAAATTAAATCTGTCTGTTAATTTTAATAATTATTTTTTCGATTTGAATAATAAATAAATGGATATAAAAATATATTTTAGAAAAGAACGATTTGATTTTTCTTATAGCATTTTTGACTGGATAATATCAATTACGGTCTTCAGGTTTAAAAATTATTATTATTTATATTTTCGGGGATTATTGATTCAAGGATTATTGATATTTTCAAGTTATTATGCAATTATTTTATTATGACAAAAATTGTTTAAACTCATATATTGTATGTTGTACGAATCTTCTACAAATACACGTGTATATCTTTTAATCTACGAGAATATAAGTAGTACAGGTATATTGACATATGTTTTGATATATATTGGCATATATTGGAATCAATTACGACCTACTGGTATAAAGAGTACGGATATTATTGATGTTTTCAATTTATTACGTCATCTCTTTTATTTTGGCAAATATTTTTGAGACGCATATTGTAATACGGGTAATCTTCTACTAACACATTGGCATATTTTCTGATCTGCGACAATATAATTAGTACGGGGTTGCATATATTCATTCAATTCCTATTTTTTCTTCTGTAAATTTGCTTACAAAAGGGGGCAGGATGTTTTATTCTTCAGATCTGATCGTGAAGATAATTTTGCATAGTGAGAACATATATTCTTAAACTTCTCTTTAGGAGCAATAAATTTAATATTTTAACAGAATTTGCACATGATTGCGAACTTTAAGTTTCTTTAAATTATAAACTCCGTACGAATAACGGGTGTGCTGTTAGTGGTTAATAAATTTTAACATTTTAGGAGGATATATCATGTTGCTCGGCATCGCAATTAAATTAAATGTGTTTGTTAATGTTTTTATTATTTTTTTTCGATTTAAATAATAAATAAATGGATAAATGGATATAAAAGTATATCTTATGAATGGACGGTTTGATTTTTCTTTTAATTATATTAATTGCTGACTGCGTACATCAGTTTCATTTATTTTGGCAAAGAGTTTTCAAGCTTATATCGTATTTAGCTACTAAACTCATATATTGTGTTTAGCCAATAAATTCATATAGCCGATTGTTGAAACAGAAAAAGAGTAGAGCGGGTATATATATCTTCTAATACAATTGTAGTGTTTTCATTTAGTATATTGAAACGGGATAAGAATGTTTCATTCAGATCTGCAAATTCAAAGCTACGAATTTGGAGGGATATCGCTAATTTGACAACTTTTCTTAAACTTTGCCAAATTGACGGAAATGTCGCCAAATTGATATAAACGACACACAAACAGCTGCCATAAACCTTCGGGTTGGTCGTGTGGCTTGGGTCTTCTACATATCAATAAAAAAAATTTTTGTTTTGTTAGAAGAGAGTACTGAAATGATGTTTGGTTAGCATTTATCTGTCAGACCAACCATCCTACTTAATAATACATTTAGCGAATTTTTAAAATGTCACCAAATTGATAAAAATGTTTTCAAATCTATAAAAATATCTTCAAATTGATAAAATTGCGCTACATAAATGATATTAATTGTTTTTTGTTAGGGGATAGTATTGTGATGATATTTCGTCAATTTGTCGCAAAGTGGAACTGTCAGATCTACAGTCCCACTTGGCGATAAGTTTGGCGATTTTTTAAAATGTCGCTAATTTGACGAAACTGTCGCCAAATGTTCCATAGAAATATAACTATTTAGACGATATTTTTTCTACCAATTTATTTGAAGCAAATGATATCATGTCGCTTAGCAACGGATTTAAATCCAATGTGTTTATGCGGCAGACGATTTTTATTAAATCCTTTCCGATTTGAATAATGAAGATATGTATATAAAATAAATTTCATTGCCATTTCATTTTGGACTGGATAATATCAATTATACTCTTCAGGTTTAAACATTATTATTATTGATATTTTCCGGAATTATTGATTCAGGGATTATTGATATTTTTAAGTTATTACGCCATTGTTTTATTGCGGCAAAAATTGCTGACACACGCATATTGTAAGTTGTACGAGTAATCTTCTAGGAATGCACGGGTATATCTTCTAACCTACGAGAATATAAGTAGTACAGGTATATTGGCATATATTTTGACATATATTGGCATATATATTGGAATCAAGTACAGTCTACTGGTATGAAGATTAAGGGGATTAATTATATATTCAATTTATTACGTCGTCAGTTGTATTTTACCAAAAAACATTTGAGACTCATATTGCAAAACGGGTAATCTTCTACTAATAATCGGACATTATAAGTAGTACGTGTATATCTTCCCATATAATTTTAGCACTTTAATTTTGACATATATTGGAATAAATGACTGTCTTCAGATTTAAAGATTACGGTTTTATTGGTATTTTCAATTTATACATGTAATCTTCTAATACAGGTTATATTTTCTAATATTCGCGTATATAATTAGTACGGGTCCCATACAATTTTAACGCTTTTATTTTGCATATATTGATTCAATTCCTTATTTTTTTTTATATTTGCTTACATAAGGGGTCCAAGATGTTTTATTCTTCAGATATGTCCATGAAGATAATTTTATATAGCGAGAACAGAGATTCTTAAACTTCTTTTTAGGAGCATTATATTAAATATTTTAACAGAATATTTTGATTAAACATGTCATTTAGTATACTATAAGAATTTGGGCATGATTAAGAATTTCAAGTTCGGGTATGCTGCTAGTATATAATATAAATAAACTTAAAATTCACAATCATGTGCAAATTCCTATAGTATACTAAATAACATGCTTAAATCAAAATATTCAGTTAAAATATTTAATACAATGCTCCTAAAAAGAAACCCCAGGATCTCTGTTCTCACTATACAAAATTATCTTCACGGTTAGATCTGAAGAATAAAATATCCTGGCCTTTTTAGCAAGCAAATTTATAAAAAGTATGGAATTGAATCAATATATGCAAAATAATAGCGTATTGTATGGGACCCGTACTACCAATACGCGAATATCAGAAGATATAACCTACATTATGACATTACATGTATACATTGAAAATATCAATAAATCCGTAATCTTTAAACCAGTAGGCAGTAATTAATTTCAATATGTGTCCAAATGAAAGTGCTAAAATTATATGGAAAGATAAACCCGTACTACTTATAATGTCATAGATTAGAAGATATGTCCTAGTGTTAGTAAAAGATTACCCGTACTATAATATTTAGTTTGAAAAATTTTTGCCAATATGTAACAGATTACTTAATAAATTAAAAATATCAATAATCCCCGTGATCTTCATACCGGAAGGCTTGATTCCAATATATGCCAATATACATGTACTACTTATATTCTCTTACATTAGAAGATATACCCGTGCATTTGTAGAAGATTACTCGTACAACGTACAATATATGAGTTTCAACAATTTTTGCCGCAATAAAACAATGCCATAAGAAATTGAAAATATCAATAATCTCTGAATCAATAATCCCCGAAAACATCAATAATAATAATATTTAAACATGAAGATCGTAATTGATATTATCCAGTCTAAAATACGATGGCAATGAAATTTATTTTATATACATATCTTCATCATTAAAATCAGAAAAGATTTAATAAAAATCTTCTTCCTCATAAACACGTTAAATTTAAATCCGTTGTTAAGCGGCATGTTATGATTTGCTTCAAATAAATTGGTGGTCAAAATATCGTCTGAATATCTCTAATGAAGGTTTGGCGACATTTTAAAATATCGCCGAATTTATCACCAAGTAGGACAGTAGAACTGACAGTCCCACTTGGCGATAAATTGACGAACCATCATCAAAATATTATCCCCTAAAAAAAACACAATTTCGTTTATTTAGGGCAATTTATCAATTTCAAAATATTTTTATGGATTTATAAATATTTTTACCAATTTGGTGACATTTTAAAAATTCGCTAAATGGGTTACTAAGTAGGGCGGTTTGACTGACAGACAAATGCTAACGAAACACCATTTCAGTACTTTCTTTTAACAAAACAAATTTAATTTCATTGATTTGCGTCACTTTTATCAATTTGGAGACATTTCCACTAATTTGGTAAAGTTTAAGAAAAGTTACCAAGTTAGCGATATCCAGCCAAATTCGTAGCTCTAAATTCGCAGATCTGAATAAAATATCGTGATCCAGTTTGTATATACTAAATGAAAACACTAAAATATTATTAGAAGATACACCCATTCTACTCTTTTTCTGTTTAAACAATTGGATAAATGAATTTATTGGGCAAACAGAATATAAGTTTATTAGCTAAACACAATATATAAGCTTAAAACCTTTCTATAGGGCTAAAATACATGAAAGTGATGTATGCAGTTCGCAATTAATATAATTAAAAAAAATCAAACCGTTCATTTATAAGATATATTTTAATATCCATTTATTTATTATTCAAATGGAAAAAGTAATAATAATCATTAACAAACACATTTAATTCCATTCCTTTGTCGAGCAACATGATATAAGATAGAATCTTCCTCATAAAATGCGAAATTAAATAACCATTTTAATTTCTTTATACTTCTAATCGTTGAGTAAAAGCTTGTGAAATATAAAACATGGAGGTAGATTTTTCCATTTAAATTCATGTTTCATACCATTCATGCTTTCAGATGTGACTATTTAATGCAAAAATCCTGCATCAAACTCAAAAATAAAGTTTTAATTCCCTTTCACGTTTTAAACAAACGATTTTTATCCTTTCCGTTTGGATAAATCACGGAATTGGAGAGTAGAACTCCTATAAAAAAAGTTCCGTTTTTCATTAATATCTCGACAACCCCTGGTCTTAGAAACTCGAATCTTGGGCAAAATTTATGGGGGGCTATTTCAAGGCCACCCACAAAATTTCATTAAATTCGGTTCAGACGTTCTTCCGTGATGATGAGACAAACGAAAATTTTGTTTTTTACTAATATCTCGAGAACCACCGGTCACAGAAACTCATAATATGGACTACATTTTAAGAGGGATTATTTCCAGGCTACCTACAAAATTTCATCAAATTCGGTCCAGCCGTTTTCCCGTGATGATGGGACAAACAGACAGACAGACAGATTTTCAATTATATATATATAGACTAGCAGCATAACCGTTCTTCGTACGGAGTCTATATAAATAAAAATGAAAATCTGTCTGTCTGTCTGTCTGTCTGTCTGTTTGTCACACCATCACGGGAGAACGGCTGAACCGAATTTGATGAAATTTTGTGGGTAGCCCAGAAATAGCCCCACTTAAAATTATATCCGTGTTTTGAGTTTCTACGACCAGTGGTTCTCGAGATATTAGTGAAAAACGAAATTTTCGTTTGTCTCATCATCACGGAAAAACGGCTGAACCGAATTTAATGAAATTTTGTGAATAGCCTTAAAATATCCCCCCATAAATTTTGTCCAAGTTTCGAGTTTCTAAGACCTGGGGTTGTCGAGATATTAATGAAAAACGGAACTTTTTCCTAGGAGTTCTACTCCCTAACTCCGTGGTTTATCCCAACGAAAAGCTTGAAAATCGTTTGAAAGTGAATTAAAATTTAATCTCTGAGTTTGATGGGAGATTTTTTGCGTTAATTAGTCACTTTCTGAAAAAATGAATTGTTTGAAACATGATTTAAAGGGGAAATCTATCTCCATGGTTCATGGTTTATTTAAAACAAGCTTTTACGGAACAATGAGAAGTATAGAGAAATCAAAATCGTTATTTAATTTCGCAGTTTATGTTATAAGACATGACATATTTAACATGTTATAAGATTCTATCTTATATCATGTTACTCAGAAACGCAATTAAATTAAATCTGTCTGTTAATTTTAATAATTATTTTTTCGATTTGAATAATAAATAAATGGATATAAAAATATATTTTAGAAAAGAACGATTTGATTTTTCTTATAGCATTTTTGACTGGATAATATCAATTACGGTCTTCAGGTTTAAAAATTATTATTATTTATATTTTCGGGGATTATTGATTCAAGGATTATTGATATTTTCAAGTTATTATGCAATTATTTTATTATGACAAAAATTGTTTAAACTCATATATTGTATGTTGTACGAATCTTCTACAAATACACGTATATATCTCTTAATCTACGAGAATATAAGTAGTACAGGTATATTGGCATATGTTTTGATATATATTGGCATATATTGGAATCAATTACGACCTTCTGGTATAAAGAGTACGGATATTATTGATGTTTTGAATTTATTACGTCATCTCTTTTATTTTGGCAAATATTTTTGAGACGCATATTGTAAAACGGGTAATCTTCTACTAATACATTGGCATATTTTCTGATCTGCGACAATATAATTAGTACGGGGTTGTATATATTCATTCAATTCCTATTTTTTCTTCTGTAAATTTGCTTACAAAAGGGGGCAGGATGTTTTATTCTTCAGATTTGATCGTGAAGATAATTTTGCATAGTGAGAACATATATTCTTAAACTTCTCTTTAGGAGCAATAAATTTAATATTTTAACAGAATTTGCACATGATTGCGAACTATAAGTTTCTTTAAATTATACACTCCGTACGAATAACGCGTGTGCTGTTAGTGGTTAATAAATTTTAACATTTTAGGAGGATATATCATGTTGCTCGGCATCGCAATTAAATTAAATGTGTTTGTTAATGTTTTTATTACTTTTTTTCGATTTAAATAATAAATAAATGGATAAATGGATATAAAAGTATATCTTATGAATGGACGGTTTGATTTTTTTTTAATTATATTAATTGCTGACTGCGTACATCAATTTCATTTATTTTGGCAAAGAGTTTTCAAGCTTATATCGTATTTAGCTACTAAACTCATATATTGTGTTTAGCCAATAAATTCATATAGCCGATTGTTGAAACAGAAAAAGAGTAGAGCGGGTATATCTTCTAATACAATTGTAGTGTTTTCATTTAGTATATTGAAACGGGATAAGAATGTTTCATTCAGATCTGCAAATTCAAAGCTACGAATTTGGAGGGATATCGCTAATTTGACAACTTTTCTTAAACTTTGCCAAATTGACGGAAATGTCACCAAATTGATATAAACGACACACAAACAGCTGCGGGCCAACGGCCGTACCGTGCTGAAAACACCGGTTCTCGTTAGATCACCGAAGTCAAGCAGCATCGGGCGCGGTTAGTACTTGGTGGGTGACCACCTCGGAACACCGCGTGCTGTTGGCCATCTCGGGTGCGGTATCCCCGTCGTTTGCGCGCTAAGATTTGCACGCTGCCACAAATGCCGCAGTGTTCATGCGGAGTACGATCACGTTAAACATGTGGGTCCGTAAGTCCTTCCGAGAGGTTGGTGGTAGGGGAAGGAGGGTACGGTCCCTGTGGATGCCTCCCCCACTGGGTTCCGGTCAAAATTGGGTGGCACTTCCCGGCCGTCCATACAGTTACCTTACACCTTTCTGGTAGGTCGGACGGTCTGGGTCTCAACACAAACAGCTGCCATAAACCTTCGGGTTGGTCGTGTGGCTTGGGTCTTCTACATATCAATGAAATTTTTTTTGTTTTGTTAGAAGAGAGTACTGAAATGATGTTTGGTTAGCATTTATCTGTCAGACCAACCATCCTACTTAGTAATACATTTAGCGAATTTTTAAAATGTCACCAAATTGATAAAAATGTTTTCAAATCTATAAAAATATCTTGAAATTGATAAAATTGCGCTACATAAATGATATTAATTGTTTTTTGTTAGGGGATAGTATTGTGATGCTATTTCGTCAATTTGTCGCAAAGTGGAACTGTCAGTTCTACAGTCCCACTTGGCGATAAATTTGGCGATTTTTTAAAATGTCGCTAATTTGACGAAACTGTCGCCAAATGTTCCATAGAAATATAACTATTTAGACGATATTTTTCTAACAATTTATTTGAAGCAAATGATATCATGTCGCTTAGCAACGGATTTAAATCCAATGTGTTTATGCGGCAGACGATTTTTATTAAATCCTTTCCGATTTGAATAATGAAGATATGTATATAAAATAAATTTCATTGCCATTTCATTTTGGACTGGATAATATCAATTATACTCTTCAGGTTTAAACATTATTATTATTGATATTTTCCGGAATTATTGATTCAGTGATTATTGATATTTTTAAGTTATTACGCCATTGTTTTATTGCGGCAAAAATTGCTGACACACGCGTATTGTACGTTGTACGAGTAATCTTCTAGGAATGCACGGGTATATCTTCTAACCTACGAGAATATAAGTAGTACAGGTATATTGGCATATATTTTGACATATATTGGCATATATATATTGGAATCAAGTACAGTCGTCTGGTATGAAGATTACGGGGATTAATTATATATTCAATTTATTACGTCGTCTGTTGTATTTTACCAAAAAACATTTGAGACTCATATTGTAAAACGGGTAATCTTCTACTAATAATCGGACATTATAAGTAGTACGTGTATATCTTCCCATATAATTTTAGCACTTTAATTTTGACATATATTGGAATAAATGACTGTCTTCAGATTTAAAGATTACGGGTTTATTGGTATTTTCAATTTATACATGTAATCTACTAATACAGGTTATATTTTCTAATATTCGCGTATATAATTAGTACGGGTCCCATACAATTTTAACGCTTTTATTTTGCATATATTGATTCAATTCCATATTTTTTTTTTATATTTGCTTACATAAGGGGTCCAAGATGTTTCATTCTTCAGATATGTCCATGAAGATAATTTTGTATAGCGAGAACAGAGATTCTTAAACTTCTTTTTAGGAGCATTATATTAAATATTTTAACAGAATATTTTGATTAAACATGTCATTTAGTATACTATAAGAATTTGGGCATGATTATGAATTTCAAGTTTCTTTATATAATATACTCCGTACGAAGAACGGGTATGCTGCTAGTATATAATATAAATAAACTTATTCGGAAAATTCACAATCATGTGCAAATTCCTATAGTATACTAAATAACATGCTTAAATCAAAATATTCAGTTAAAATATTTAATACAATGCTCCTAAAAAGAAACCCCAGGATCTCTGTTCTCACTATACAAAATTATCTTCACGGTTAGATCTGAAGAATAAAATATCCTGGCCTTTTTAGCAAGCAAATTTATAAAAAGTATGGAATTGAATCAATATATGCAAAATAATAGCGTATTGTATGGGACCCGTACTACCAATACGCGAATATCAGAAGATATAACCTACATTATGACATTACATGTATACATTGAAAATATCAATAAATCCGTAATCTTTAAACCAGTAGGCAGTAATTAATTTCAATATGTGCCCAAATGAAAGTGCTAAAATTATATGGAAAGATAAACCCGTACTACTTATAATGTCATAGATTAGAAGATATGTCCTAGAGTTAGTAAAAGATTACCCGTACTATAATATTTAGTTTGAAAAATTTTTGCCAATATGTAACAGATTACTTAATAAATTAAAAATATCAATAATCCCCGTGATCTTCATACCGGAAGGCTTGATTCCAATATATGCCAATATACATGTACTACTTATATTCTCTTACATTAGAAGATATACCCGTGCATTTGTAGAAGATTACTCGTACAACGTACAATATATGAGTTTCAACAATTTTTGCCGCAATAAAACAATGCCATAAGAAATTGAAAATATCAATAATCTCTGAATCAATAATCCCCGAAAACATCAATAATAATTATATTTAAACATGAAGATCGTAATTGATATTATCCAGTCTAAAATACGATGGCAATGAAATTTATTTTATATACATATCTTCATCATTAAAATCAGAAAAGATTTAATAAAAATCTTCTTCCTCATAAACACGTTAAATTTAAATCCGTTGTTAAGCGACATGTTATGATTTGCTTCAAATAAATTGGTGGTCAAAATATCGTCTGAATATCTCTAATGAAGGTATGGCGACATTTTAAAATATCGCCGAATTTATCACCAAGTAGGACAGTAGAACTGACAGTCCCACTTGGCGATAAATTGACGAACCATCATCAAAATATTATCCCCTAAAAAAAACACAATTTCGTTTATTTAGGGCAATTTATCAATTTCAAAATATTTTTATGGATTTATAAATATTTTTGCCAATTTGGTGACATTTTAAAAATTCGCTAAATGGGTTACTAAGTAGGGCGGTTTGACTGACAGACAAATGCTAACGAAACACCATTTCAGTACTTTCTTTTAACAAAACAAATTTAATTTCATTGATTTGCGTCACTTTTATCAATTTGGAGACATTTCCACTAATTTGGTAAAGTTTAAGAAAAGTTACCAAGTTAGCGATATCCAGCCAAATTCGTAGCTCTAAATTCGCAGATCTGAATAAAATATCGTGATCCAGTTTGTATATACTAAATGAAAACACTAAAATATTATTAGAAGATATACCCATTCTACTCTTTTTCTGTTTAAACAATTGGATAAATGAATTTATTGGGTAAACAGAATATAAGTTTATTAGCTAAACACAATATATAAGCTTAAAACCTCTTTGCTAAAATACATGAAAGTGATGTATGCAGTTCGCAATTAATATAATTAAAAAGAAAATCAAACCGTTCATTTATAAGATATATTTTAATATCCATTTATTTATTATTCAAATCGAAAAAATAATAATAATCATTAACAAACACATTTAATTCCATTCCTTTGTCGAGCAACATGATATAAGATAGAATCTTCCTCATAAAATGCGAAATTAAATAACCATTTTAATTTCTTTATACTTCTAATCGTTGAGTAAAAGCTTGTGAAATATAAAACATGGAGGTAGATTTTTCCATTTAAATTCATGTTTCATACCATTCATGCTTTCAGATGTGACTATTTAATGCAAAAATCCTGCATCAAACTCAAAAATAAAGTTTTAATTCCCTTTCACGTTTTAAACAAACGATTTTTATCCTTTCCGTTTGGATAAACCACGGAGTTGGAGAGTAGAACTCCTATAAAAAAAAATTCCGTTTTTCATTAATATCTCGACAACCCCTGGTCTTAGAAACTCGAAACTTGGGCAAAATTTATGGGGCGCTATTTCAAGGCCACCCACAAAATTTCATTAAATTCGGTTCAGCCGTTCTTCCGTGATGATGAGACAAACGAAAATTTTGTTTTTTACTAATATCTCAAGAACCACCGGTCACAGAAACTCATAATATGGACTACATTTTAAGTGGGATTATTTCCAGGCTACCTACAAAATTTCATCAAATTCGGTCCAGCCGTTTTCCCGTGATGATGGGACAAACAGACAGACAGACAGATTTTCAATTATATATATATAGACTAGCAGCATACCCGTTCTTCGTACGGAGTCTATATAAATAAAAATGAAAATCTGTCTGTCTGTCTGTCTGTCTGTCTGTCTGTCTGTTTGTCCCATCATCACGGGAGAACGGCTGAACCGAATTTGATGAAATTTTGTGGGTAGCCCAGAAATGGCCCCACTTAAAATTATATCCGTGTTTTGAGTTTCTACGACCAGTGGTTCTCGAGGTATTAGTGAAAAACGAAATTTTCGTTTGTCTCATCATCACGGAAAAACGGCTGAACCGAATTTAATGAAATTTTGTGAATAGCCTTAAAATATCCCCCCATAAATTTTGTCCAAGTTTCGAGTTTCTAAGACCTGGGGTTGTTGAGATATTAATGAAAAACGGAACTTTTTCCTAGGAGTTCTACTCCCTAACTCCGTGGTTTATCCAAACGAAAAGCTTGAAAATCGTTTGAAAGTGAATAAAATTTAATCTCTGAGTTTGATGGGAGATTTTTTGCGTTAATTAGTCACTTTCTGAAAAAATGAATTGTTTGAAACATGATTTAAAGGGGAAATCTATCTCCATGGTTCATGGTTTATTTCAAACAAGCTTTTACGGAACAATGAGAAGTATAGAGAAATCAAAATCGTTATTTAATTTCGCAGTTTATGTTATAAGACATGACATATTTAACATGTTATAAGATTCTATCTTATATCATGTTACTCAGAAACGCAATTAAATTAAATCTGTCTGTTAATTTTAATAATTATTTTTTCGATTTGAATAATAAATAAATGGATATAAAAATATATTTTAGAAAAGAACGATTTGATTTTTCTTATAGCATTTTTGACTGGATAATATCAATTACGGTCTTCAGGTTTAAAAATTATTATTATTTATATTTTCGGGGATTATTGATTCAAGGATTATTGATATTTTCAAGTTATTATGCAATTATTTTATTATGACAAAAATTGTTTAAACTCATATATTGTATGTTGTACGAATCTTCTACAAATACACGTGTATATCTTTTAATCTACGAGAATATAAGTAGTACAGGTATATTGGCATATGTTTTGATATATATTGGCATATATTGGAATCAATTACGACCTTCTGGTATAAAGAGTACGGATATTATTGATGTTTTCAATTTATTACGTCATCTCTTTTATTTTGGCAAATATTTTTGAGACGCATATTGTAAGACGGGTAATCTTCTACTAATACATTGGCATATTTTCTGATCTGCGACAATATAATTAGTACGGGGTTGCATATATTCATTCAATTCCTATTTTTTCTTCTGTAAATTTGCTTACAAAAGGGGGCAGGATGTTTTATTCTTCAGATCTGATCGTGAAGATAATTTTGCATAGTGAGAACATATATTCTTAAACTTCTATTTAGGAGCAATAAATTTAATATTTTAACAGAATTTGCACATGATTGTGAACTATAAGTTTCTTTAAATTATACACTCCGTACGAATAACGCGTGTGCTGTTAGTGGTTAATAAATTTTAACATTTTAGGAGGATATATCATGTTGCTCGGCATCGCAATTAAATTAAATGTGTTTGTTAATGTTTTTATTATTTTTTTTCGATTTAAATAATAAATAAATGGATAAATGGATATAAAAGTATATCTTATGAATGGACGGTTTGATTTTTCTTTTAATTATATTAATTGCTGACTGCGTACATCAATTTCATTTATTTTGGCAAAGAGTTTTCAAGCATATATCGTATTTAGCTACTAAACTCATATATTGTGTTTAGCCAATAAATTCATATAGCCGATTGTTGAAACAGAAAAAGAGTAGAGCGGGTATATATATCTTCTAATACAATTGTAGTGTTTTCATTTAGTATATTGAAACGGGATAAGAATGTTTCATTCAGATCTGCAAATTCAAAGCTACGAATTTGGAGGGATATCGCTAATTTGACAACTTTTCTTAAACTTTGCCAAATTGACGGAAATGTCGCCAAATTGATATAAACGACACACAAACAGCTGCCATAAACCTTCGGGTTGGTCGTGTGGCTTGGGTCTTCTACATATCAATAAAAAAAATTTTTGTTTTGTTAGAAGAGAGTACTGAAATGATGTTTGGTTAGCATTTATCTGTCAGACCAACCATCCTACTTAATAATACATTTAGCGAATTTTTAAAATGTCACCAAATTGATAAAAATGTTTTCAAATCTATAAAAATATCTTCAAATTGATAAAATTGCGCTACATAAATGATATTAATTGTTTTTTGTTAGGGGATAGTATTGTGATGATATTTCGTCAATTTGTCGCAAAGTGGAACTGTCAGATCTACAGTCCCACTTGGCGATAAGTTTGGCGATTTTTTAAAATGTCGCTAATTTGACGAAACTGTCGCCAAATGTTCCATAGAAATATAACTATTTAGACGATATTTTTTCTACCAATTTATTTGAAGCAAATGATATCATGTCGCTTAGCAACGGATTTAAATCCAATGTGTTTATGCGGCAGACGATTTTTATTAAATCCTTTCCGATTTGAATAATGAAGATATGTATATAAAATAAATTTCATTGCCATTTCATTTTGGACTGGATAATATCAATTATACTCTTCAGGTTTAAACATTATTATTATTGATATTTTCCGGAATTATTGATTCAGGGATTATTGATATTTTTAAGTTATTACGCCATTGTTTTATTGCGGCAAAAATTGCTGACACACGCATATTGTAAGTTGTACGAGTAATCTTCTAGGAATGCACGGGTATATCTTACCTACGAGAATATAAGTAGTACAGGTATATTGGCATATATTTTGACATATATTGGCATATATATTGGAATCAAGTACAGTCTTCTGGTATGAAGATTACGGGGATTAATTATATATTCAATTTATTACGTCGTCTGTTGTATTTTACCAAAAAACATTTGAAACTCATATTGTAAAACGGGTAATCTTCTACTAATAATCGGACATTATAAGTAGTACGTGTATATCTTCCCATATAATTTTAGCACTTTAATTTTGACATATATTGGAATAAATGACTGTCTTCAGATTTAAAGATTACGGGTTTATTGGTATTTTCAATTTATACATGTAATCTACTAATACAGGTTATATTTTCTAATATTCGCGTATATAATTAGTACGGGTCCCATACAATTTTAACGCTTTTATTTTGCATATATTGATTCAATTCCATATTTTTTTTTTATATTTGCTTACATAAGGGGTCCAAGATGTTTCATTCTTCAGATATGTCCATGAAGATAATTTTATATAGCGAGAACAGAGATTCTTAAACTTCTTTTTAGGAGCATTATATTAAATATTTTAACAGAATATTTTGATTAAACATGTCATTTAGTATACTATAAGAATTTGGGCATGATTATGAATTTCAAGTTTCTTTATATTATATACTCCGTACGAAGAACGGGTATGCTGCTAGTCTATATAAATAAAATTGAAAATCTGTCTGTCTGTCTGTCTGTCTGTCTGTCTGTCTGTTTGTTCCATCATCACAGGAGAACGGCTGAACCGAATTTGATGAAATTTTGTGGGTAGCCTAGAAATAGCCCCACTTAAAATTTTGTCTATGGTTGGAATTTCTACGACCAGTGGTTCTCGAGATATTAGTAAAAAACGAAACTATCGTTTGTCTCATCATCACGAGAGAACGGCTGAACCGAATTTAATGAAATTTTGTGGGTTGCCTTAAAATAGCCCCCCATAAATTTTGCCCAAGTTTCAAGTTTCTAAAACCAGGGGTTGTCGAGATATTAATGAAAAACGAAACTTTTTTTATAGGAGTTCTACTCTCCAACTCCGTGGTTTATCCAAACGGAAAGGATAAAAATCGTTTGTTTAAAGCGTCAAAGGGAATTAAAACTTTATTTTTGAGTTTGATGCAGGATTTTTGCATTAAATAGTCACTATCTGAAAGCATGAATTGTTTGAAACATGAATTTAAATGGAAAAATCTACCTCCATGTTTTTACATGTATTAACCTCCATGTATTTCGCAAGCTTTTACTCAACGATTAGAAGTATAAAGAAATTAAAATGGTTATTTAATTTCGCATTTTATGAGGAAGATTCTATCTTATATCATGTTGCTCGGCAAAGGAATGGAATTAAATGTGTTTGTTAATGATTATTACTATTTTTTCTATTTGTATAATAAATAAATGGATGTAAAAATATATTTTATAAATGAACGGTTTAATTGTTCTTTTAATTATATATATTGCGGACTGCGTACATTACTTTTATTTATTTTAGCAAAGAGGTTTCAAGCTCATATATTGTGTTTAGCTAATAAACTCATAATAAATGAACGGTTTGATTGTTCTTTTAATTATATATATTGCGAACTGCGTACATCACACTTTTATTTATTTTAGCAAAGATATTTCAAAGCTCATATATTGTGTTTAGCTAATAAACTCATATATTGTGTTTACCCAATAAATTCATTTAGCCGATTGTTGAAGCAGAAAAAAAGTAGAACGGATGTATGTATCTTCTAATACAATTTTAGTGTTTTCATTTAGTATATATACAGACGGGATATGGATATTTTATTCTTCAGATCTGCAAATTTAGAGCTACGAATTTAGCGGAATATCTCTAAATAACTTGGTAACTTTTCTTAAACTGTACCAAATTAGAGGAAATATCTCCAAATTAATAAAAATGACCCAAATCAATGAAATTAAATTTGTTTTTTTAGAATAGAGTACTGAAATGATGTTTCTGTAGCATTTGTCGGTCAGTCCATCCATCCTACTTAGTAACGCATTTAACTAATTTTTTTAATATCACTAAATTGATAAAAATATTTGTAAATCCATAAAAATATCATGGAGACGAAAATGTCGCCAAACCTTCCATGGAGATCACATTATTCAGACAACATGATTTCCATCAATTTATTTGAAGCAGATGATATCATGTCGCTTAGCAACGGATCCAATGTGTTATGTGTCATACGATTTTTATTAAATCTAATAAAAATATGTATATAAAATAAATTTCATTGACATTGCATTTTTGACTGGATAATATCAATTACGGTCTTCAGGTTTAAACATCATTATTATTGATATTTCGGGGACAGTTGATTCAGGAATTATTGATATTTTCAAATTATTATGCCATTGTTTCATTATGACGAAAATTGATGAAACTCATATATAGTACGTTGTAAAAGTAATCTTCTACAAATGCACGGTATATCTACGACAATATAAGTAGTACAGGTATATTGGCAAAATTTTTATATATATTGGCAAAATTTTTATATATATTGGCATATATTGGAATCAATTACGACCTTCTGGTATTAAGATTACGGGGATTTTTGATACTTTCAATTTATTACGTCATCTTTTTTATTTTGGTAAATATTTTTAAGACTCATATTACAATATGTTTAAGCTTCTACTAACACACTGGCATATTTTCTAATTTGCGACAATATAAGTAGTACGTGGTTGCATGTATTGATTCAATTCTTTTTTTTGTGTGTGAATTTGTTTACAAAAGGGGCCAGGATATTTTATTCTTTAGATTTGCCCGTGAAGATCATTTTGCATAGTGAGAACAGATATTCTTAAATTTCTCTTTATGAGCAATAAATTTAATATTTTATCAGAATTTGCACATGTTTGCGAATTATAAGTTTTTTTATATTATATACTCCGTACGAAGGGCGGGTATGCTGCTAGTCTATATAAATAAAAATGAAAATCTGTCTGTCTGTCTGTCTGTCTGTCTGTTTGTCACACCATCACGGGAGAACGGCTGAACCGAATTTGATGAAATTTTGTGGGTAGCCCAGAAATAGCCCCACTTAAAATTATATCCGTGTTTTGAGTTTCTACGACCAGTGGTTCTCGAGATATTAGTAAAAAACGAAATTTTCGTTTGTCTCATCATCACGGAAAAACGGCTGAACCGAATTTAATGAAATTTGGTGGATAGCCTTGAAATATCCCCCCATAAATTTTGTCCAAGTTTCGAGTTTCTAAGACCTGGGGTTGTCGAGATATTAATAAAAAAACGGAACTTTTTCCTAGGAGTTCTACTCCCTAACTCCGTGGTTTATCCAAACGAAAAGCTTGAAAATCGTTTGAAAGTGAATTAAAATTTAATCTCTGAGTTTGATGGGAGATTTTTTGCGTTAATTAGTCACTTTCTGAAAACATGAATTGTTTGAAACATGATTTAAAGGGGAAATCTATCTCCATGGTTCATGGTTTATTTAAAACAAGCTTTTACGGAACAATGAGAAGTATAGAGAAATCAAAATCGTTATTTAATTTCGCAGTTTATGTTATAAGACATGACATATTTAACATGTTATAAGATTCTATCTTATACCATGTTACTCAGAAACGCAATTAAATTAAATCTGTCTGTTAATTTTAATAATTATTTTTTCGATTTGAATAATAAATAAATGGATATAAAAATATATTTTAGAAAAGAACGATTTGATTTTTCTTATAGCATTTTTGACTGGATAATATCAATTACGGTCTTCAGGTTTAAAAATTATTATTATTTATATTTTCGGGGATTATTGATTCAAGGATTATTGATATTTTCAAGTTATTATGCAATTATTTTATTATGACAAAAATTGTTTAAACTCATATATTGTATGTTGTACGAATCTTCTACAAATACACGTGTATATCTTTTAATCTACGAGAATATAAGTAGTACAGGTATATTGACATATGTTTTGATATATATTGGCATATATTGGAATCAATTACGACCTACTGGTATAAAGAGTACGGATATTATTGATGTTTTCAATTTATTACGTCATCTCTTTTATTTTGGCAAATATTTTTGAGACGCATATTGTAATACGGGTAATCTTCTACTAACACATTGGCATATTTTCTGATCTGCGACAATATAATTAGTACGGGGTTGCATATATTCATTCAATTCCTATTTTTTCTTCTGTAAATTTGCTTACAAAAGGGGGCAGGATGTTTTATTCTTCAGATCTGATCGTGAAGATAATTTTGCATAGTGAGAACATATATTCTTAAACTTCTCTTTAGGAGCAATAAATTTAATATTTTAACAGAATTTGCACATGATTGCGAACTTTAAGTTTCTTTAAATTATAAACTCCGTACGAATAACGGGTGTGCTGTTAGTGGTTAATAAATTTTAACATTTTAGGAGGATATATCATGTTGCTCGGCATCGCAATTAAATTAAATGTGTTTGTTAATGTTTTTATTATTTTTTTTCGATTTAAATAATAAATAAATGGATAAATGGATATAAAAGTATATCTTATGAATGGACGGTTTGATTTTTCTTTTAATTATATTAATTGCTGACTGCGTACATCAGTTTCATTTATTTTGGCAAAGAGTTTTCAAGCTTATATCGTATTTAGCTACTAAACTCATATATTGTGTTTAGCCAATAAATTCATATAGCCGATTGTTGAAACAGAAAAAGAGTAGAGCGGGTATATATATCTTCTAATACAATTGTAGTGTTTTCATTTAGTATATTGAAACGGGATAAGAATGTTTCATTCAGATCTGCAAATTCAAAGCTACGAATTTGGAGGGATATCGCTAATTTGACAACTTTTCTTAAACTTTGCCAAATTGACGGAAATGTCGCCAAATTGATATAAACGACACACAAACAGCTGCCATAAACCTTCGGGTTGGTCGTGTGGCTTGGGTCTTCTACATATCAATAAAAAAAAATTTTGTTTTGTTAGAAGAGAGTACTGAAATGATGTTTGGTTAGCATTTATCTGTCAGACCAACCATCCTACTTAATAATACATTTAGCGAATTTTTAAAATGTCACCAAATTGATAAAAATGTTTTCAAATCTATAAAAATATCTTCAAATTGATAAAATTGCGCTACATAAATGATATTAATTGTTTTTTGTTAGGGGATAGTATTGTGATGATATTTCGTCAATTTGTCGCAAAGTGGAACTGTCAGATCTACAGTCCCACTTGGCGATAAGTTTGGCGATTTTTTAAAATGTCGCTAATTTGACGAAACTGTCGCCAAATGTTCCATAGAAATATAACTATTTAGACGATATTTTTTCTACCAATTTATTTGAAGCAAATGATATCATGTCGCTTAGCAACGGATTTAAATCCAATGTGTTTATGCGGCAGACGATTTTTATTAAATCCTTTCCGATTTGAATAATGAAGATATGTATATAAAATAAATTTCATTGCCATTTCATTTTGGACTGGATAATATCAATTATACTCTTCAGGTTTAAACATTATTATTATTGATATTTTCCGGAATTATTGATTCAGGGATTATTGATATTTTTAAGTTATTACGCCATTGTTTTATTGCGGCAAAAATTGCTGACACACGCATATTGTAAGTTGTACGAGTAATCTTCTAGGAATGCACGGGTATATCTTCTAACCTACGAGAATATAAGTAGTACAGGTATATTGGCATATATTTTGACATATATTGGCATATATATTGGAATCAAGTACAGTCTACTGGTATGAAGATTAAGGGGATTAATTATATATTCAATTTATTACGTCGTCAGTTGTATTTTACCAAAAAACATTTGAGACTCATATTGCAAAACGGGTAATCTTCTACTAATAATCGGACATTATAAGTAGTACGTGTATATCTTCCCATATAATTTTAGCACTTTAATTTTGACATATATTGGAATAAATGACTGTCTTCAGATTTAAAGATTACGGTTTTATTGGTATTTTCAATTTATACATGTAATCTTCTAATACAGGTTATATTTTCTAATATTCGCGTATATAATTAGTACGGGTCCCATACAATTTTAACGCTTTTATTTTGCATATATTGATTCAATTCCTTATTTTTTTTTATATTTGCTTACATAAGGGGTCCAAGATGTTTTATTCTTCAGATATGTCCATGAAGATAATTTTATATAGCGAGAACAGAGATTCTTAAACTTCTTTTTAGGAGCATTATATTAAATATTTTAACAGAATATTTTGATTAAACATGTCATTTAGTATACTATAAGAATTAGGGCATGATTAAGGATTTCAAGTTCGGGTATGCTGCTAGTATATAATATAAATAAACTTAAAATTCACAATCATGTGCAAATTCCTATAGTATACTAAATAACATGCTTAAATCAAAATATTCAGTTAAAATATTTAATACAATGCTCCTAAAAAGAAACCCCAGGATCTCTGTTCTCACTATACAAAATTATCTTCACGGTTAGATCTGAAGAATAAAATATCCTGGCCTTTTTAGCAAGCAAATTTATAAAAAGTATGGAATTGAATCAATATATGCAAAATAATAGCGTATTGTATGGGACCCGTACTACCAATACGCGAATATCAGAAGATATAACCTACATTATGACATTACATGTATACATTGAAAATATCAATAAATCCGTAATCTTTAAACCAGTAGGCAGTAATTAATTTCAATATGTGTCCAAATGAAAGTGCTAAAATTATATGGAAAGATAAACCCGTACTACATATAATGTCATAGATTAGAAGATATGTCCTAGTGTTAGTAAAAGATTACCCGTACTATAATATTTAGTTTGAAAAATTTTTGCCAATATGTAACAGATTACTTAATAAATTAAAAATATCAATAATCCCCGTGATCTTCATACCGGAAGGCTTGATTCCAATATATGCCAATATACATGTACTACTTATATTCTCTTACATTAGAAGATATACCCGTGCATTTGTAGAAGATTACTCGTACAACGTACAATATATGAGTTTCAACAATTTTTGCCGCAATAAAACAATGCCATAAGAAATTGAAAATATCAATAATCTCTGAATCAATAATCCCCGAAAACATCAATAATAATAATATTTAAACATGAAGATCGTAATTGATATTATCCAGTCTAAAATACGATGGCAATGAAATTTATTTTATATACATATCTTCATCATTAAAATCAGAAAAGATTTAATAAAAATCTTCTTCCTCATAAACACGTTAAATTTAAATCCGTTGTTAAGCGACATGTTATGATTTGCTTCAAATATTTGGTGGTCAAAATATCGTCTGAATATCTCTAATGAAGGTTTGGCGACATTTTAAAATATCGCCGAATTTATCACCAAGTAGGACAGTAGAACTGACAGTCCCACTTGGCGATAAATTGACGAACCATCATCAAAATATTATCCCCTAAAAAAACACAATTTCGTTTATTTAGGGCAATTTATCAATTTCAAAATATTTTTATGGATTTATAAATATTTTTACCAATTTGGTGACATTTTAAAAATTCGCTAAATGGGTTACTAAGTAGGGCGGTTTGACTGACAGACAAATGCTAACGAAACACCATTTCAGTACTTTCTTTTAACAAAACAAATTTAATTTCATTGATTTGCGTCACTTTTATCAATTTGGAGACATTTCCACTAATTTGGTAAAGTTTAAGAAAAGTTACCAAGTTAGCGATATCCAGCCAAATTCGTAGCTCTAAATTCGCAGATCTGAATAAAATATCGTGATCCAGTTTGTATATACTAAATGAAAACACTAAAATATTATTAGAAGATACACCCATTCTACTCTTTTTCTGTTTAAACAATTGGATAAATGAATTTATTGGGCAAACAGAATATAAGTTTATTAGCTAAACACAATATATAAGATTAAAACCTTTCTATAGGGCTAAAATACATGAAAGTGATGTATGCAGTTCGCAATTAATATAATTAAAAAAAAATCAAACCGTTCATTTATAAGATATATTTTAATATCCATTTATTCATTATTCAAATCGAAAAAGTAATAATAATCATTAACAAACACATTTAATTCCATTCCTTTGTCGAGCAACATGATATAAGATAGAATCTTCCTCATAAAATGCGAAATTAAATAACCATTTTAATTTCTTTATACTTCTAATCGTTGAGTAAAAGCTTGTGAAATATAAAACATGGAGGTAGATTTTTCCATTTAAATTCATGTTTCATACCATTCATGCTTTCAGATGTGACTATTTAATGCAAAAATCCTGCATCAAACTCAAAAATAAAGTTTTAATTCCCTTTCACGTTTTAAACAAACGATTTTTATCCTTTCCGTTTGGATAAATCACGGAATTGGAGAGTAGAACTCCTATAAAAAAAGTTCCGTTTTTCATTAATATCTCGACAACCCCTGGTCTTAGAAACTCGAAACTTGGGCAAAATTTATGGGGGGCTATTTCAAGGCCACCCACAAAATTTCATTAAATTCGGTTCAGACGTTCTTCCGTGATGATGAGACAAACGAAAATTTTGTTTTTTACTAATATCTCGAGAACCACCGGTCACAGAAACTCATAATATGGACTACATTTTAAGAGGGATTATTTCCAGGCTACCTACAAAATTTCATCAAATTCGGTCCAGCCGTTTTCCCGTGATGATGGGACAAACAGACAGACAGACAGATTTTCAATTATATATATACAGACTAGCAGCATAACCGTTCTTCGTACGGAGTCTATATAAATAAAAATGAAAATCTGTCTGTCTGTCTGTCTGTCTGTCTGTCTGTCTGTCTGTTTGTCACACCATCACGGGAGAACGGCTGAACCGAATTTGATGAAATTTTGTGGGTAGCCCAGAAATAGCCCCACTTAAAATTATATCCGTGTTTTGAGTTTCTACGACCAGTGGTTCTCGAGATATTAGTGAAAAACGAAATTTTCGTTTGTCTCATCATCACGGAAAAACGGCTGAACCGAATTTAATGAAATTTTGTGAATAGCCTTAAAATATCCCCCCATAAATTTTGTCCAAGTTTCGAGTTTCTAAGACCTGGGGTTGTCGAGATATTAATGAAAAACGGAACTTTTTCCTAGGAGTTCTACTCCCTAACTCCGTGGTTTATCCCAACGAAAAGCTTGAAAATCGTTTGAAAGTGAATTAAAATTTAATCTCTGAGTTTGATGGGAGATTTTTTGCGTTAATTAGTCACTTTCTGAAAAAATGAATTGTTTGAAACATGATTTAAAGGGGAAATCTATCTCCATGGTTCATGGTTTATTTAAAACAAGCTTTTACGGAACAATGAGAAGTATAGAGAAATCAAAATCGTTATTTAATTTCGCAGTTTATGTTATAAGACATGACATATTTAACATGTTATAAGATTCTATCTTATATCATGTTACTCAGAAACGCAATTAAATTAAATCTGTCTGTTAATTTTAATAATTATTTTTTCGATTTGAATAATAAATAAATGGATATAAAAATATATTTTAGAAAAGAACGATTTGATTTTTCTTATAGCATTTTTGACTGGATAATATCAATTACGGTCTTCAGGTTTAAAAATTATTATTATTTATATTTTCGGGGATTATTGATTCAAGGATTATTGATATTTTCAAGTTATTATGCAATTATTTTATTATGACAAAAATTGTTTAAACTCATATATTGTATGTTGTACGAATCTTCTACAAATACACGTATATATCTCTTAATCTACGAGAATATAAGTAGTACAGGTATATTGGCATATGTTTTGATATATATTGGCATATATTGGAATCAATTACGACCTTCTGGTATAAAGAGTACGGATATTATTGATGTTTTGAATTTATTACGTCATCTCTTTTATTTTGGCAAATATTTTTGAGACGCATATTGTAAAACGGGTAATCTTCTACTAATACATTGGCATATTTTCTGATCTGCGACAATATAATTAGTACGGGGTTGTATATATTCATTCAATTCCTATTTTTTCTTCTGTAAATTTGCTTACAAAAGGGGGCAGGATGTTTTATTCTTCAGATTTGATCGTGAAGATAATTTTGCATAGTGAGAACATATATTCTTAAACTTCTCTTTAGGAGCAATAAATTTAATATTTTAACAGAATTTGCACATGATTGCGAACTATAAGTTTCTTTAAATTATACACTCCGTACGAATAACGCGTGTGCTGTTAGTGGTTAATAAATTTTAACATTTTAGGAGGATATATCATGTTGCTCGGCATCGCAATTAAATTAAATGTGTTTGTTAATGTTTTTATTATTTTTTTCGATTTAAATAATAAATAAATGGATAAATGGATATAAAAGTATATCTTATGAATGGACGGTTTGATTTTTCTTTTAATTATATTAATTGCTGACTGCGTACATCAATTTCATTTATTTTGGCAAAGAGTTTTCAAGCTTATATCGTATTTAGCTACTAAACTCATATATTGTGTTTAGCCAATAAATTCATATAGCCGATTGTTGAAACAGAAAAAGAGTAGAGCGGGTATATCTTCTAATACAATTGTAGTGTTTTCATTTAGTATATTGAAACGGGATAAGAATGTTTCATTCAGATCTGCAAATTCAAAGCTACGAATTTGGAGGGATATCGCTAATTTGACAACTTTTCTTAAACTTTGCCAAATTGACGGAAATGTCACCAAATTGATATAAACGACACACAAACAGCTGCGGGCCAACGGCCGTACCGTGCTGAAAACACCGGTTCTCGTTAGATCACCGAAGTCAAGCAGCATCGGGCGCGGTTAGTACTTGGTGGGTGACCACCTCGGAACACCGCGTGCTGTTGGCCATCTCGGGTGCGGTATCCCCGTCGTTTGCGCGCTAAGATTTGCACGCTGCCACAAATGCCGCAGTGTTCATGCGGAGTACGATCACGTTAAACATGTGGGTCCGTAAGTCCTTCCGAGAGGTTGGTGGTAGGGGAAGGAGGGTACGGTCACTGTGGATGCCTCCCCCACTGGGTTCCGGTCAAAATTGGGTGGCACTTCCCGGCCGTCCATACAGTTACCTTACACCTTTCTGGTAGGTCGGACGGTCTGGGTCTCAACACAAACAGCTGCCATAAACCTTCGGGTTGGTCGTGTGGCTTGGGTCTTCTACATATCAATGAAATTTTTTTTGTTTTGTTAGAAGAGAGTACTGAAATGATGTTTGGTTAGCATTTATCTGTCAGACCAACCATCCTACTTAGTAATACATTTAGCGAATTTTTAAAATGTCACCAAATTGATAAAAATGTTTTCAAATCTATAAAAATATCTTGAAATTGATAAAATTGCGCTACATAAATGATATTAATTGTTTTTTGTTAGGGGATAGTATTGTGATGCTATTTCGTCAATTTGTCGCAAAGTGGAACTGTCAGTTCTACAGTCCCACTTGGCGATAAATTTGGCGATTTTTTAAAATGTCGCTAATTTGACGAAACTGTCGCCAAATGTTCCATAGAAATATAACTATTTAGACGATATTTTTCTAACAATTTATTTGAAGCAAATGATATCATGTCGCTTAGCAACGGATTTAAATCCAATGTGTTTATGCGGCAGACGATTTTTATTAAATCCTTTCCGATTTGAATAATGAAGATATGTATATAAAATAAATTTCATTGCCATTTCATTTTGGACTGGATAATATCAATTATACTCTTCAGGTTTAAACATTATTATTATTGATATTTTCCGGAATTATTGATTCAGTGATTATTGATATTTTTAAGTTATTACGCCATTGTTTTATTGCGGCAAAAATTGCTGACACACGCGTATTGTACGTTGTACGAGTAATCTTCTAGGAATGCACGGGTATATCTTCTAACCTACGAGAATATAAGTAGTACAGGTATATTGGCATATATTTTGACATATATTGGCATATATATATTGGAATCAAGTACAGTCGTCTGGTATGAAGATTACGGGGATTAATTATATATTCAATTTATTACGTCGTCTGTTGTATTTTACCAAAAAACATTTGAGACTCATATTGTAAAACGGGTAATCTTCTACTAATAATCGGACATTATAAGTAGTACGTGTATATCTTCCCATATAATTTTAGCACTTTAATTTTGACATATATTGGAATAAATGACTGTCTTCAGATTTAAAGATTACGGGTTTATTGGTATTTTCAATTTATACATGTAATCTACTAATACAGGTTATATTTTCTAATATTCGCGTATATAATTAGTACGGGTCCCATACAATTTTAACGCTTTTATTTTGCATATATTGATTCAATTCCATATTTTTTTTTTATATTTGCTTACATAAGGGGTCCAAGATGTTTCATTCTTCAGATATGTCCATGAAGATAATTTTGTATAGCGAGAACAGAGATTCTTAAACTTCTTTTTAGGAGCATTATATTAAATATTTTAACAGAATATTTTGATTAAACATGTCATTTAGTATACTATAAGAATTTGGGCATGATTATGAATTTCAAGTTTCTTTATATAATATACTCCGTACGAAGAACGGGTATGCTGCTAGTATATAATATAAATAAACTTATTCGGAAAATTCACAATCATGTGCAAATTCCTATAGTATACTAAATAACATGCTTAAATCAAAATATTCAGTTAAAATATTTAATACAATGCTCCTAAAAAGAAACCCCAGGATCTCTGTTCTCACTATACAAAATTATCTTCACGGTTAGATCTGAAGAATAAAATATCCTGGCCTTTTTAGCAAGCAAATTTATAAAAAGTATGGAATTGAATCAATATATGCAAAATAATAGCGTATTGTATGGGACCCGTACTACCAATACGCGAATATCAGAAGATATAACCTACATTATGACATTACATGTATACATTGAAAATATCAATAAATCCGTAATCTTTAAACCAGTAGGCAGTAATTAATTTCAATATGTGCCCAAATGAAAGTGCTAAAATTATATGGAAAGATAAACCCGTACTACTTATAATGTCATAGATTAGAAGATATGTCCTAGAGTTAGTAAAAGATTACCCGTACTATAATATTTAGTTTGAAAAATTTTTGCCAATATGTAACAGATTACTTAATAAATTAAAAATATCAATAATCCCCGTGATCTTCATACCGGAAGGCTTGATTCCAATATATGCCAATATACATGTACTACTTATATTCTCTTACATTAGAAGATATACCCGTGCATTTGTAGAAGATTACTCGTACAACGTACAATATATGAGTTTCAACAATTTTTGCCGCAATAAAACAATGCCATAAGAAATTGAAAATATCAATAATCTCTGAATCAATAATCCCCGAAAACATCAATAATAATTATATTTAAACATGAAGATCGTAATTGATATTATCCAGTCTAAAATACGATGGCAATGAAATTTATTTTATATACATATCTTCATCATTAAAATCAGAAAAGATTTAATAAAAATCTTCTTCCTCATAAACACGTTAAATTTAAATCCGTTGTTAAGCGACATGTTATGATTTGCTTCAAATAAATTGGTGGTCAAAATATCGTCTGAATATCTCTAATGAAGGTATGGCGACATTTTAAAATATCGCCGAATTTATCACCAAGTAGGACAGTAGAACTGACAGTCCCACTTGGCGATAAATTGACGAACCATCATCAAAATATTATCCCCTAAAAAAAACACAATTTCGTTTATTTAGGGCAATTTATCAATTTCAAAATATTTTTATGGATTTATAAATATTTTTACCAATTTGGTGACATTTTAAAAATTCGCTAAATGGGTTACTAAGTAGGGCGGTTTGACTGACAGACAAATGCTAACGAAACACCATTTCAGTACTTTCTTTTAACAAAACAAATTTAATTTCATTGATTTGCGTCACTTTTATCAATTTGGAGACATTTCCACTAATTTGGTAAAGTTTAAGAAAAGTTACCAAGTTAGCGATATCCAGCCAAATTCGTAGCTCTAAATTCGCAGATCTGAATAAAATATCGTGATCCAGTTTGTATATACTAAATGAAAACACTAAAATATTATTAGAAGATATACCCATTCTACTCTTTTTCTGTTTAAACAATTGGATAAATGAATTTATTGGGTAAACAGAATATAAGTTTATTAGCTAAACACAATATATAAGCTTAAAACCTCTTTGCTAAAATACATGAAAGTGATGTATGCAGTTCGCAATTAATATAATTAAAAAGAAAATCAAACCGTTCATTTATAAGATATATTTTAATATCCATTTATTTATTATTCAAATCGAAAAAATAATAATAATCATTAACAAACACATTTAATTCCATTCCTTTGTCGAGCAACATGATATAAGATCTTCCTCATAAAATGCGAAATTAAATAACCATTTTAATTTCTTTATACTTCTAATCGTTGAGTAAAAGCTTGTGAAATATAAAACATGGAGGTAGATTTTTCCATTTAAATTCATGTTTCATACCATTCATGCTTTCAGATGTGACTATTTAATGCAAAAATCCTGCATCAAACTCAAAAATAAAGTTTTAATTCCCTTTCACGTTTTAAACAAACGATTTTTATCCTTTCCGTTTGGATAAACCACGGAGTTGGAGAGTAGAACTCCTATAAAAAAAAATTCCGTTTTTCATTAATATCTCGACAACCCCTGGTCTTAGAAACTCGAAACTTGGGCAAAATTTATGGGGCGCTATTTCAAGGCCACCCACAAAATTTCATTAAATTCGGTTCAGCCGTTCTTCCGTGATGATGAGACAAACGAAAATTTTGTTTTTTACTAATATCTCAAGAACCACCGGTCACAGAAACTCATAATATGGACTACATTTTAAGTGGGATTATTTCCAGGCTACCTACAAAATTTCATCAAATTCGGTCCAGCCGTTTTCCCGTGATGATGGGACAAACAGACAGACAGACAGATTTTCAATTATATATATATAGACTAGCAGCATACCCGTTCTTCGTACGGAGTCTATATAAATAAAAATGAAAATCTGTCTGTCTGTCTGTCTGTCTGTCTGTCTGTCTGTTTGTCCCATCATCACGGGAGAACGGCTGAACCGAATTTGATGAAATTTTGTGGGTAGCCCAGAAATGGCCCCACTTAAAATTATATCCGTGTTTTGAGTTTCTACGACCAGTGGTTCTCGAGGTATTAGTGAAAAACGAAATTTTCGTTTGTCTCATCATCACGGAAAAACGGCTGAACCGAATTTAATGAAATTTTGTGAATAGCCTTAAAATATCCCCCCATAAATTTTGTCCAAGTTTCGAGTTTCTAAGACCTGGGGTTGTTGAGATATTAATGAAAAACGGAACTTTTTCCTAGGAGTTCTACTCCCTAACTCCGTGGTTTATCCAAACGAAAAGCTTGAAAATCGTTTGAAAGTGAATAAAATTTAATCTCTGAGTTTGATGGGAGATTTTTTGCGTTAATTAGTCACTTTCTGAAAAAATGAATTGTTTGAAACATGATTTAAAGGGGAAATCTATCTCCATGGTTCATGGTTTATTTCAAACAAGCTTTTACGGAACAATGAGAAGTATAGAGAAATCAAAATCGTTATTTAATTTCGCAGTTTATGTTATAAGACATGACATATTTAACATGTTATAAGATTCTATCTTATATCATGTTACTCAGAAACGCAATTAAATTAAATCTGTCTGTTAATTTTAATAATTATTTTTTCGATTTGAATAATAAATAAATGGATATAAAAATATATTTTAGAAAAGAACGATTTGATTTTTCTTATAGCATTTTTGACTGGATAATATCAATTACGGTCTTCAGGTTTAAAAATTATTATTATTTATATTTTCGGGGATTATTGATTCAAGGATTATTGATATTTTCAAGTTATTATGCAATTATTTTATTATGACAAAAATTGTTTAAACTCATATATTGTATGTTGTACGAATCTTCTACAAATACACGTGTATATCTTTTAATCTACGAGAATATAAGTAGTACAGGTATATTGGCATATGTTTTGATATATATTGGCATATATTGGAATCAATTACGACCTTCTGGTATAAAGAGTACGGATATTATTGATGTTTTCAATTTATTACGTCATCTCTTTTATTTTGGCAAATATTTTTGAGACGCTTATTGTAAGACGGGTAATCTTCTACTAATACATTGGCATATTTTCTGATCTGCGACAATATAATTAGTACGGGGTTGCATATATTCATTCAATTCCTATTTTTTCTTCTGTAAATTTGCTTACAAAAGGGGGCAGGATGTTTTATTCTTCAGATCTGATCGTGAAGATAATTTTGCATAGTGAGAACATATATTCTTAAACTTCTATTTAGGAGCAATAAATTTAATATTTTAACAGAATTTGCACATGATTGTGAACTATAAGTTTCTTTAAATTATACACTCCGTACGAATAACGCGTGTGCTGTTAGTGGTTAATAAATTTTAACATTTTAGGAGGATATATCATGTTGCTCGGCATCGCAATTAAATTAAATGTGTTTGTTAATGTTTTTATTATTTTTTTTCGATTTAAATAATAAATAAATGGATAAATGGATATAAAAGTATATCTTATGAATGGACGGTTTGATTTTTCTTTTAATTATATTAATTGCTGACTGCGTACATCAATTTCATTTATTTTGGCAAAGAGTTTTCAAGCATATATCGTATTTAGCTACTAAACTCATATATTGTGTTTAGCCAATAAATTCATATAGCCGATTGTTGAAACAGAAAAAGAGTAGAGCGGGTATATATATCTTCTAATACAATTGTAGTGTTTTCATTTAGTATATTGAAACGGGATAAGAATGTTTCATTCAGATCTGCAAATTCAAAGCTACGAATTTGGAGGGATATCGCTAATTTGACAACTTTTCTTAAACTTTGCCAAATTGACGGAAATGTCGCCAAATTGATATAAACGACACACAAACAGCTGCCATAAACCTTCGGGTTGGTCGTGTGGCTTGGGTCTTCTACATATCAATAAAAAAAATTTTTGTTTTGTTAGAAGAGAGTACTGAAATGATGTTTGGTTAGCATTTATCTGTCAGACCAACCATCCTACTTAATAATACATTTAGCGAATTTTTAAAATGTCACCAAATTGATAAAAATGTTTTCAAATCTATAAAAATATCTTCAAATTGATAAAATTGCGCTACATAAATGATATTAATTGTTTTTTGTTAGGGGATAGTATTGTGATGATATTTCGTCAATTTGTCGCAAAGTGGAACTGTCAGATCTACAGTCCCACTTGGCGATAAGTTTGGCGATTTTTTAAAATGTCGCTAATTTGACGAAACTGTCGCCAAATGTTCCATAGAAATATAACTATTTAGACGATATTTTTTCTACCAATTTATTTGAAGCAAATGATATCATGTCGCTTAGCAACGGATTTAAATCCAATGTGTTTATGCGGCAGACGATTTTTATTAAATCCTTTCCGATTTGAATAATGAAGATATGTATATAAAATAAATTTCATTGCCATTTCATTTTGGACTGGATAATATCAATTATACTCTTCAGGTTTAAACATTATTATTATTGATATTTTCCGGAATTATTGATTCAGGGATTATTGATATTTTTAAGTTATTACGCCATTGTTTTATTGCGGCAAAAATTGCTGACACACGCATATTGTAAGTTGTACGAGTAATCTTCTAGGAATGCACGGGTATATCTTCTAACCTACGAGAATATAAGTAGTACAGGTATATTGGCATATATTTTGACATATATTGGCATATATATTGGAATCAAGTACAGTCTTCTGGTATGAAGATTACGGGGATTAATTATATATTCAATTTATTACGTCGTCTGTTGTATTTTACCAAAAAACATTTGAAACTCATATTGTAAAACGGGTAATCTTCTACTAATAATCGGACATTATAAGTAGTACGTGTATATCTTCCCATATAATTTTAGCACTTTAATTTTGACATATATTGGAATAAATGACTGTCTTCAGATTTAAAGATTACGGGTTTATTGGTATTTTCAATTTATACATGTAATCTACTAATACAGGTTATATTTTCTAATATTCGCGTATATAATTAGTACGGGTCCCATACAATTTTAACGCTTTTATTTTGCATATATTGATTCAATTCCATATTTTTTTTTTATATTTGCTTACATAAGGGGTCCAAGATGTTTCATTCTTCAGATATGTCCATGAAGATAATTTTATATAGCGAGAACAGAGATTCTTAAACTTCTTTTTAGGAGCATTATATTAAATATTTTAACAGAATATTTTGATTAAACATGTCATTTAGTATACTATAAGAATTTGGGCATGATTATGAATTTCAAGTTTCTTTATATTATATACTCCGTACGAAGAACGGGTATGCTGCTAGTCTATATAAATAAAATTGAAAATCTGTCTGTCTGTCTGTCTGTCTGTCTGTCTGTCTGTTTGTTCCATCATCACAGGAGAACGGCTGAACCGAATTTGATGAAATTTTGTGGGTAGCCTAGAAATAGCCCCACTTAAAATTTTGTCTATGGTTGGAATTTCTACGACCAGTGGTTCTCGAGATATTAGTAAAAAACGAAACTATCGTTTGTCTCATCATCACGAGAGAACGGCTGAACCGAATTTAATGAAATTTTGTGGGTTGCCTTAAAATAGCCCCCCATAAATTTTGCCCAAGTTTCAAGTTTCTAAAACCAGGGGTTGTCGAGATATTAATGAAAAACGAAACTTTTTTTATAGGAGTTCTACTCTCCAACTCCGTGGTTTATCCAAACGGAAAGGATAAAAATCGTTTGTTTAAAGCGTCAAAGGGAATTAAAACTTTATTTTTGAGTTTGATGCAGGATTTTTGCATTAAATAGTCACTATCTGAAAGCATGAATTGTTTGAAACATGAATTTAAATGGAAAAATCTACCTCCATGTTTTTACATGTATTAACCTCCATGTATTTCACAAGCTTTTACTCAACGATTAGAAGTATAAAGAAATTAAAATGGTTATTTAATTTCGCATTTTATGAGGAAGATTCTATCTTATATCATGTTGCTCGGCAAAGGAATGGAATTAAATGTGTTTGTTAATGATTATTACTATTTTTTCTATTTGTATAATAAATAAATGGATGTAAAAATATATTTTATAAATGAACGGTTTGATTGTTCTTTTAATTATATATATTGCGAACTGCGTACATCACACTTTTATTTATTTTAGCAAAGATATTTCAAAGCTCATATATTGTGTTTAGCTAATAAACTCATATATTGTGTTTACCCAATAAATTCATTTAGCCGATTGTTGAAGCAGAAAAAAAGTAGAACGGATGTATGTATCTTCTAATACAATTTTAGTGTTTTCATTTAGTATATATACAGACGGGATATGGATATTTTATTCTTCAGATCTGCAAATTTAGAGCTACGAATTTAGCGGAATATCTCTAAATAACTTGGTAACTTTTCTTAAACTGTACCAAATTAGAGAAAATATCTCCAAATTAATAAAAATGACCCAAATCAATGAAATTAAATTTGTTTTTTTAGAATAGAGTACTGAAATGATGTTTCTGTAGCATTTGTCGGTCAGTCCATCCATCCTACTTAGTAACGCATTTAACTAATTTTTTTAATATCACTAAATTGATAAAAATATTTGTAAATCCATAAAAATATCATGGAGACGAAAATGTCGCCAAACCTTCCATGGAGATCACATTATTCAGACAACATGATTTCCATCAATTTATTTGAAGCAGATGATATCATGCGCTTAGCAACGGATCCAATGTGTTATGTGTCATACGATTTTTATTAAATCTAATAAAAATATGTATATAAAATAAATTTCATTGACATTGCATTTTTGACTGGATAATATCAATTACGGTCTTCAGGTTTAAACATCATTATTATTGATATTTCGGGGACAGTTGATTCAGGAATTATTGATATTTTCAAATTATTATGCCATTGTTTCATTATGACGAAAATTGATGAAACTCATATATAGTACGTTGTAAAAGTAATCTTCTACAAATGCACGGTATATCTACGACAATATAAGTAGTACAGGTATATTGGCAAAATTTTTATATATATTGGCAAAATTTTTATATATATTGGCATATATTGGAATCAATTACGACCTTCTGGTATTAAGATTACGGGGATTTTTGATACTTTCAATTTATTACGTCATCTTTTTTATTTTGGTAAATATTTTTAAGACTCATATTACAATATGTTTAAACTTCTACTAACACACTGGCATATTTTCTAATTTGCGACAATATAAGTAGTACGTGGTTGCATGTATTGATTCAATTCTTTTTTTTGTGTGTGAATTTGTTTACAAAAGGGGCCAGGATATTTTATTCTTTAGATTTGCCCGTGAAGATCATTTTGCATAGTGAGAACAGATATTCTTAAATTTCTCTTTATGAGCAATAAATTTAATATTTTATCAGAATTTGCACATGTTTGCGAATTATAAGTTTTTTTATATTATATACTCCGTACGAAGGGCGGGTATGCTGCTAGTCTATATAAATAAAAATGAAAATCTGTCTGTCTGTCTGTCTGTCTGTCTGTTTGTCACACCATCACGGGAGAACGGCTGAACCGAATTTGATGAAATTTTGTGGGTAGCCCAGAAATAGCCCCACTTAAAATTATATCCGTGTTTTGAGTTTCTACGACCAGTGGTTCTCGAGATATTAGTAAAAAACGAAATTTTCGTTTGTCTCATCATCACGGAAAAACGGCTGAACCGAATTTAATGAAATTTGGTGGATAGCCTTGAAATATCCCCCCATAAATTTTGTCCAAGTTTCGAGTTTCTAAGACCTGGGGTTGTCGAGATATTAATAAAAAAACGGAACTTTTTCCTAGGAGTTCTACTCCCTAACTCCGTGGTTTATCCAAACGAAAAGCTTGAAAATCGTTTGAAAGTGAATTAAAATTTAATCTCTGAGTTTGATGGGAGATTTTTTGCGTTAATTAGTCACTTTCTGAAAACATGAATTGTTTGAAACATGATTTAAAGGGGAAATCTATCTCCATGGTTCATGGTTTATTTAAAACAAGCTTTTACGGAACAATGAGAAGTATAGAGAAATCAAAATCGTTATTTAATTTCGCAGTTTATGTTATAAGACATGACATATTTAACATGTTATAAGATTCTATCTTATACCATGTTACTCAGAAACGCAATTAAATTAAATCTGTCTGTTAATTTTAATAATTATTTTTTCGATTTGAATAATAAATAAATGGATATAAAAATATATTTTAGAAAAGAACGATTTGATTTTTCTTATAGCATTTTTGACTGGATAATATCAATTACGGTCTTCAGGTTTAAAAATTATTATTATTTATATTTTCGGGGATTATTGATTCAAGGATTATTGATATTTTCAAGTTATTATGCAATTATTTTATTATGACAAAAATTGTTTAAACTCATATATTGTATGTTGTACGAATCTTCTACAAATACACGTGTATATCTTTTAATCTACGAGAATATAAGTAGTACAGGTATATTGACATATGTTTTGATATATATTGGCATATATTGGAATCAATTACGACCTACTGGTATAAAGAGTACGGATATTATTGATGTTTTCAATTTATTACGTCATCTCTTTTATTTTGGCAAATATTTTTGAGACGCATATTGTAATACGGGTAATCTTCTACTAACACATTGGCATATTTTCTGATCTGCGACAATATAATTAGTACGGGGTTGCATATATTCATTCAATTCCTATTTTTTCTTCTGTAAATTTGCTTACAAAAGGGGGCAGGATGTTTTATTCTTCAGATCTGATCGTGAAGATAATTTTGCATAGTGAGAACATATATTCTTAAACTTCTCTTTAGGAGCAATAAATTTAATATTTTAACAGAATTTGCACATGATTGCGAACTTTAAGTTTCTTTAAATTATAAACTCCGTACGAATAACGGGTGTGCTGTTAGTGGTTAATAAATTTTAACATTTTAGGAGGATATATCATGTTGCTCGGCATCGCAATTAAATTAAATGTGTTTGTTAATGTTTTTATTATTTTTTTTCGATTTAAATAATAAATAAATGGATAAATGGATATAAAAGTGTATCTTATGAATGGACGGTTTGATTTTTCTTTTAATTATATTAATTGCTGACTGCGTACATCAGTTTCATTTATTTTGGCAAAGAGTTTTCAAGCTTATATCGTATTTAGCTACTAAACTCATATATTGTGTTTAGCCAATAAATTCATATAGCCGATTGTTGAAACAGAAAAAGAGTAGAGCGGGTATATATATCTTCTAATACAATTGTAGTGTTTTCATTTAGTATATTGAAACGGGATAAGAATGTTTCATTCAGATCTGCAAATTCAAAGCTACGAATTTGGAGGGATATCGCTAATTTGACAACTTTTCTTAAACTTTGCCAAATTGACGGAAATGTCGCCAAATTGATATAAACGACACACAAACAGCTGCCATAAACCTTCGGGTTGGTCGTGTGGCTTGGGTCTTCTACATATCAATAAAAAAAATTTTTGTTTTGTTAGAAGAGAGTACTGAAATGATGTTTGGTTAGCATTTATCTGTCAGACCAACCATCCTACTTAATAATACATTTAGCGAATTTTTAAAATGTCACCAAATTGATAAAAATGTTTTCAAATCTATAAAAATATCTTCAAATTGATAAAATTGCGCTACATAAATGATATTAATTGTTTTTTGTTAGGGGATAGTATTGTGATGATATTTCGTCAATTTGTCGCAAAGTGGAACTGTCAGATCTACAGTCCCACTTGGCGATAAGTTTGGCGATTTTTTAAAATGTCGCTAATTTGACGAAACTGTCGCCAAATGTTCCATAGAAATATAACTATTTAGACGATATTTTTTCTACCAATTTATTTGAAGCAAATGATATCATGTCGCTTAGCAACGGATTTAAATCCAATGTGTTTATGCGGCAGACGATTTTTATTAAATCCTTTCCGATTTGAATAATGAAGATATGTATATAAAATAAATTTCATTGCCATTTCATTTTGGACTGGATAATATCAATTATACTCTTCAGGTTTAAACATTATTATTATTGATATTTTCCGGAATTATTGATTCAGGGATTATTGATATTTTTAAGTTATTACGCCATTGTTTTATTGCGGCAAAAATTGCTGACACACGCATATTGTAAGTTGTACGAGTAATCTTCTAGGAATGCACGGGTATATCTTCTAACCTACGAGAATATAAGTAGTACAGGTATATTGGCATATATTTTGACATATATTGGCATATATATTGGAATCAAGTACAGTCTACTGGTATGAAGATTAAGGGGATTAATTATATATTCAATTTATTACGTCGTCAGTTGTATTTTACCAAAAAACATTTGAGACTCATATTGCAAAACGGGTAATCTTCTACTAATAATCGGACATTATAAGTAGTACGTGTATATCTTCCCATATAATTTTAGCACTTTAATTTTGACATATATTGGAATAAATGACTGTCTTCAGATTTAAAGATTACGGTTTTATTGGTATTTTCAATTTATACATGTAATCTTCTAATACAGGTTATATTTTCTAATATTCGCGTATATAATTAGTACGGGTCCCATACAATTTTAACGCTTTTATTTTGCATATATTGATTCAATTCCTTATTTTTTTTTATATTTGCTTACATAAGGGGTCCAAGATGTTTTATTCTTCAGATATGTCCATGAAGATAATTTTATATAGCGAGAACAGAGATTCTTAAACTTCTTTTTAGGAGCATTATATTAAATATTTTAACAGAATATTTTGATTAAACATGTCATTTAGTATACTATAAGAATTTGGGCATGATTAAGAATTTCAAGTTCGGGTATGCTGCTAGTATATAATATAAATAAACTTAAAATTCACAATCATGTGCAAATTCCTATAGTATACTAAATAACATGCTTAAATCAAAATATTCAGTTAAAATATTTAATACAATGCTCCTAAAAAGAAACCCCAGGATCTCTGTTCTCACTATACAAAATTATCTTCACGGTTAGATCTGAAGAATAAAATATCCTGGCCTTTTTAGCAAGCAAATTTATAAAAAGTATGGAATTGAATCAATATATGCAAAATAATAGCGTATTGTATGGGACCCGTACTACCAATACGCGAATATCAGAAGATATAACCTACATTATGACATTACATGTATACATTGAAAATATCAATAAATCCGTAATCTTTAAACCAGTAGGCAGTAATTAATTTCAATATGTGTCCAAATGAAAGTGCTAAAATTATATGGAAAGATAAACCCGTACTACTTATAATGTCATAGATTAGAAGATATGTCCTAGTGTTAGTAAAAGATTACCCGTACTATAATATTTAGTTTGAAAAATTTTTGCCAATATGTAACAGATTACTTAATAAATTAAAAATATCAATAATCCCCGTGATCTTCATACCGGAAGGCTTGATTCCAATATATGCCAATATACATGTACTACTTATATTCTCTTACATTAGAAGATATACCCGTGCATTTGTAGAAGATTACTCGTACAACGTACAATATATGAGTTTCAACAATTTTTGCCGCAATAAAACAATGCCATAAGAAATTGAAAATATCAATAATCTCTGAATCAATAATCCCCGAAAACATCAATAATAATAATATTTAAACATGAAGATCGTAATTGATATTATCCAGTCTAAAATACGATGGCAATGAAATTTATTTTATATACATATCTTCATCATTAAAATCAGAAAAGATTTAATAAAAATCTTCTTCCTCATAAACACGTTAAATTTAAATCCGTTGTTAAGCGACATGTTATGATTTGCTTCAAATAAATTGGTGGTCAAAATATCGTCTGAATATCTCTAATGAAGGTTTGGCGACATTTTAAAATATCGCCGAATTTATCACCAAGTAGGACAGTAGAACTGACAGTCCCACTTGGCGATAAATTGACGAACCATCATCAAAATATTATCCCCTAAAAAAAACACAATTTCGTTTATTTAGGGCAATTTATCAATTTCAAAATATTTTTATGGATTTATAAATATTTTTACCAATTTGGTGACATTTTAAAAATTCGCTAAATGGGTTACTAAGTAGGGCGGTTTGACTGACAGACAAATGCTAACGAAACACCATTTCAGTACTTTCTTTTAACAAAACAAATTTAATTTCATTGATTTGCGTCACTTTTATCAATTTGGAGACATTTCCACTAATTTGGTAAAGTTTAAGAAAAGTTACCAAGTTAGCGATATCCAGCCAAATTCGTAGCTCTAAATTCGCAGATCTGAATAAAATATCGTGATCCAGTTTGTATATACTAAATGAAAACACTAAAATATTATTAGAAGATACACCCATTCTACTCTTTTTCTGTTTAAACAATTGGATAAATGAATTTATTGGGCAAACAGAATATAAGTTTATTAGCTAAACACAATATATAAGCTTAAAACCTTTCTATAGGGCTAAAATACATGAAAGTGATGTATGCAGTTCGCAATTAATATAATTAAAAAAAAATCAAACCGTTCATTTATAAGATATATTTTAATATCCATTTATTTATTATTCAAATCGAAAAAGTAATAATAATCATTAACAAACACATTTAATTCCATTCCTTTGTCGAGCAACATGATATAAGATAGAATCTTCCTCATAAAATGCGAAATTAAATAACCATTTTAATTTCTTTATACTTCTAATCGTTGAGTAAAAGCTTGTGAAATATAAAACATGGAGGTAGATTTTTCCATTTAAATTCATGTTTCATACCATTCATGCTTTCAGATGTGACTATTTAATGCAAAAATCCTGCATCAAACTCAAAAATAAAGTTTTAATTCCCTTTCACGTTTTAAACAAACGATTTTTATCCTTTCCGTTTGGATAAATCACGGAATTGGAGAGTAGAACTCCTATAAAAAAAGTTTCGTTTTTCATTAATATCTCGACAACCCCTGGTCTTAGAAACTCGAAACTTGGGCAAAATTTATGGGGGGCTATTTCAAGGCCACCCACAAAATTTCATTAAATTCGGTTCAGACGTTCTTCCGTGATGATGAGACAAACGAAAATTTTGTTTTTTACTAATATCTCGAGAACCACCGGTCACAGAAACTCATAATATGGACTACATTTTAAGAGGGATTATTTCCAGGCTACCTACAAAATTTCATCAAATTCGGTCCAGCCGTTTTCCCGTGATGATGGGACAAACAGACAGACAGACAGATTTTCAATTATATATATATAGACTAGCAGCATAACCGTTCTTCGTACGGAGTCTATATAAATAAAAATGAAAATCTGTCTGTCTGTCTGTCTGTCTGTCTGTTTGTCACACCATCACGGGAGAACGGCTGAACCGAATTTGATGAAATTTTGTGGGTAGCCCAGAAATAGCCCCACTTAAAATTATATCCGTGTTTTGAGTTTCTACGACCAGTGGTTCTCGAGATATTAGTGAAAAACGAAATTTTCGTTTGTCTCATCATCACGGAAAAACGGCTGAACCGAATTTAATGAAATTTTGTGAATAGCCTTAAAATATCCCCCCATAAATTTTGTCCAAGTTTCGAGTTTCTAAGACCTGGGGTTGTCGAGATATTAATGAAAAACGGAACTTTTTCCTAGGAGTTCTACTCCCTAACTCCGTGGTTTATCCCAACGAAAAGCTTGAAAATCGTTTGAAAGTGAATTAAAATTTAATCTCTGAGTTTGATGGGAGATTTTTTGCGTTAATTAGTCACTTTCTGAAAAAATGAATTGTTTGAAACATGATTTAAAGGGGAAATCTATCTCCATGGTTCATGGTTTATTTAAAACAAGCTTTTACGGAACAATGAGAAGTATAGAGAAATCAAAATCGTTATTTAATTTCGCAGTTTATGTTATAAGACATGACATATTTAACATGTTATAAGATTCTATCTTATATCATGTTACTCAGAAACGCAATTAAATTAAATCTGTCTGTTAATTTTAATAATTATTTTTTCGATTTGAATAATAAATAAATGGATATAAAAATATATTTTAGAAAAGAACGATTTGATTTTTCTTATAGCATTTTTGACTGGATAATATCAATTACGGTCTTCAGGTTTAAAAATTATTATTATTTATATTTTCGGGGATTATTGATTCAAGGATTATTGATATTTTCAAGTTATTATGCAATTATTTTATTATGACAAAAATTGTTTAAACTCATATATTGTATGTTGTACGAATCTTCTACAAATACACGTATATATCTCTTAATCTACGAGAATATAAGTAGTACAGGTATATTGGCATATGTTTTGATATATATTGGCATATATTGGAATCAATAACGACCTTCTGGTATAAAGAGTACGGATATTATTGATGTTTTGAATTTATTACGTCATCTCTTTTATTTTGGCAAATATTTTTGAGACGCATATTGTAAAACGGGTAATCTTCTACTAATACATTGGCATATTTTCTGATCTGCGACAATATAATTAGTACGGGGTTGTATATATTCATTCAATTCCTATTTTTTCTTCTGTAAATTTGCTTACAAAAGGGGGCAGGATGTTTTATTCTTCAGATTTGATCGTGAAGATAATTTTGCATAGTGAGAACATATATTCTTAAACTTCTCTTTAGGAGCAATAAATTTAATATTTTAACAGAATTTGCACATGATTGCGAACTATAAGTTTCTTTAAATTATACACTCCGTACGAATAACGCGTGTGCTGTTAGTGGTTAATAAATTTTAACATTTTAGGAGGATATATCATGCTGCTCGGCATCGCAATTAAATTAAATGTGTTTGTTAATGTTTTTATTATTTTTTTTTCGATTTAAATAATAAATAAATGGATAAATGGATATAAAAGTATATCTTATGAATGGACGGTTTGATTTTTCTTTTAATTATATTAATTGCTGACTGCGTACATCAATTTCATTTATTTTGGCAAAGAGTTTTCAAGCTTATATCGTATTTAGCTACTAAACTCATATATTGTGTTTAGCCAATAAATTCATATAGCCGATTGTTGAAACAGAAAAAGAGTAGAGCGGGTATATCTTCTAATACAATTGTAGTGTTTTCATTTAGTATATTGAAACGGGATAAGAATGTTTCATTCAGATCTGCAAATTCAAAGCTACGAATTTGGAGGGATATCGCTAATTTGACAACTTTTCTTAAACTTTGCCAAATTGACGGAAATGTCACCAAATTGATATAAACGACACACAAACAGCTGCGGGCCAACGGCCGTACCGTGCTGAAAACACCGGTTCTCGTTAGATCACCGAAGTCAAGCAGCATCGGGCGCGGTTAGTACTTGGTGGGTGACCACCTCGGAACACCGCGTGCTGTTGGCCATCTCGGGTGCGGTATCCCCGTCGTTTGCGCGCTAAGATTTGCACGCTGCCACAAATGCCGCAGTGTTCATGCGGAGTACGATCACGTTAAACATGTGGGTCCGTAAGTCCTTCCGAGAGGTTGGTGGTAGGGGAAGGAGGGTACGGTCCCTGTGGATGCCTCCCCCACTGGGTTCCGGTCAAAATTGGGTGGCACTTCCCGGCCGTCCATACAGTTACCTTACACCTTTCTGGTAGGTCGGACGGTCTGGGTCTCAACACAAACAGCTGCCATAAACCTTCGGGTTGGTCGTGTGGCTTGGGTCTTCTACATATCAATGAAATTTTTTTTGTTTTGTTAGAAGAGAGTACTGAAATGATGTTTGGTTAGCATTTATCTGTCAGACCAACCATCCTACTTAGTAATACATTTAGCGAATTTTTAAAATGTCACCAAATTGATAAAAATGTTTTCAAATCTATAAAAATATCTTGAAATTGATAAAATTGCGCTACATAAATGATATTAATTGTTTTTTGTTAGGGGATAGTATTGTGATGCTATTTCGTCAATTTGTCGCAAAGTGGAACTGTCAGTTCTACAGTCCCACTTGGCGATAAATTTGGCGATTTTTTAAAATGTCGCTAATTTGACGAAACTGTCGCCAAATGTTCCATAGAAATATAACTATTTAGACGATATTTTTCTAACAATTTATTTGAAGCAAATGATATCATGTCGCTTAGCAACGGATTTAAATCCAATGTGTTTATGCGGCAGACGATTTTTATTAAATCCTTTCCGATTTGAATAATGAAGATATGTATATAAAATAAATTTCATTGCCATTTCATTTTGGACTGGATAATATCAATTATACTCTTCAGGTTTAAACATTATTATTATTGATATTTTCCGGAATTATTGATTCAGTGATTATTGATATTTTTAAGTTATTACGCCATTGTTTTATTGCGGCAAAAATTGCTGACACACGCGTATTGTACGTTGTACGAGTAATCTTCTAGGAATGCACGGGTATATCTTCTAACCTACGAGAATATAAGTAGTACAGGTATATTGGCATATATTTTGACATATATTGGCATATATATATTGGAATCAAGTACAGTCGTCTGGTATGAAGATTACGGGGATTAATTATATATTCAATTTATTACGTCGTCTGTTGTATTTTACCAAAAAACATTTGAGACTCATATTGTAAAACGGGTAATCTTCTACTAATAATCGGACATTATAAGTAGTACGTGTATATCTTCCCATATAATTTTAGCACTTTAATTTTGACATATATTGGAATAAATGACTGTCTTCAGATTTAAAGATTACGGGTTTATTGGTATTTTCAATTTATACATGTAATCTACTAATACAGGTTATATTTTCTAATATTCGCGTATATAATTAGTACGGGTCCCATACAATTTTAACGCTTTTATTTTGCATATATTGATTCAATTCCATATTTTTTTTTTATATTTGCTTACATAAGGGGTCCAAGATGTTTCATTCTTCAGATATGTCCATGAAGATAATTTTGTATAGCGAGAACAGAGATTCTTAAACTTCTTTTTAGGAGCATTATATTAAATATTTTAACAGAATATTTTGATTAAACATGTCATTTAGTATACTATAAGAATTTGGGCATGATTATGAATTTCAAGTTTCTTTATATAATATACTCCGTACGAAGAACGGGTATGCTGCTAGTATATAATATAAATAAACTTAAAATTCACAATCATGTGCAAATTCCTATAGTATACTAAATAACATGCTTAAATCAAAATATTCAGTTAAAATATTTAATACAATGCTCCTAAAAAGAAACCCCAGGATCTCTGTTCTCACTATACAAAATTATCTTCACGGTTAGATCTGAAGAATAAAATATCCTGGCCTTTTTAGCAAGCAAATTTATAAAAAGTATGGAATTGAATCAATATATGCAAAATAATAGCGTATTGTATGGGACCCGTACTACCAATACGCGAATATCAGAAGATATAACCTACATTATGACATTACATGTATACATTGAAAATATCAATAAATCCGTAATCTTTAAACCAGTAGGCAGTAATTAATTTCAATATGTGCCCAAATGAAAGTGCTAAAATTATATGGAAAGATAAACCCGTACTACTTATAATGTCATAGATTAGAAGATATGTCCTAGAGTTAGTAAAAGATTACCCGTACTATAATATTTAGTTTGAAAAATTTTTGCCAATATGTAACAGATTACTTAATAAATTAAAAATATCAATAATCCCCGTGATCTTCATACCGGAAGGCTTGATTCCAATATATGCCAATATACATGTACTACTTATATTCTCTTACATTAGAAGATATACCCGTGCATTTGTAGAAGATTACTCGTACAACGTACAATATATGAGTTTCAACAATTTTTGCCGCAATAAAACAATGCCATAAGAAATTGAAAATATCAATAATCTCTGAATCAATAATCCCCGAAAACATCAATAATAATTATATTTAAACATGAAGATCGTAATTGATATTATCCAGTCTAAAATACGATGGCAATGAAATTTATTTTATATACATATCTTCATCATTAAAATCAGAAAAGATTTAATAAAAATCTTCTTCCTCATAAACACGTTAAATTTAAATCCGTTGTTAAGCGACATGTTATGATTTGCTTCAAATAAATTGGTGGTCAAAATATCGTCTGAATATCTCTAATGAAGGTATGGCGACATTTTAAAATATCGCCGAATTTATCACCAAGTAGGACAGTAGAACTGACAGTCCCACTTGGCGATAAATTGACGAACCATCATCAAAATATTATCCCCTAAAAAAAACACAATTTCGTTTATTTAGGGCAATTTATCAATTTCAAAATATTTTTATGGATTTATAAATATTTTTACCAATTTGGTGACATTTTAAAAATTCGCTAAATGGGTTACTAAGTAGGGCGGTTTGACTGACAGACAAATGCTAACGAAACACCATTTCAGTACTTTCTTTTAACAAAACAAATTTAATTTCATTGATTTGCGTCACTTTTATCAATTTGGAGACATTTCCACTAATTTGGTAAAGTTTAAGAAAAGTTACCAAGTTAGCGATATCCAGCCAAATTCGTAGCTCTAAATTCGCAGATCTGAATAAAATATCGTGATCCAGTTTGTATATACTAAATGAAAACACTAAAATATTATTAGAAGATATACCCATTCTACTCTTTTTCTGTTTAAACAATTGGATAAATGAATTTATTGGGTAAACAGAATATAAGTTTATTAGCTAAACACAATATATAAGCTTAAAACCTCTTTGCTAAAATACATGAAAGTGATGTATGCAGTTCGCAATTAATATAATTAAAAAGAAAATCAAACCGTTCATTTATAAGATATATTTTAATATCCATTTATTTATTATTCAAATCGAAAAAATAATAATAATCATTAACAAACACATTTAATTCCATTCCTTTGTCGAGCAACATGATATAAGATAGAATCTTCCTCATAAAATGCGAAATTAAATAACCATTTTAATTTCTTTATACTTCTAATCGTTGAGTAAAAGCTTGTGAAATATAAAACATGGAGGTAGATTTTTCCATTTAAATTCATGTTTCATACCATTCATGCTTTCAGATGTGACTATTTAATGCAAAAATCCTGCATCAAACTCAAAAATAAAGTTTTAATTCCCTTTCACGTTTTAAACAAACGATTTTTATCCTTTCCGTTTGGATAAACCACGGAGTTGGAGAGTAGAACTCCTATAAAAAAAAATTCCGTTTTTCATTAATATCTCGACAACCCCTGGTCTTAGAAACTCGAAACTTGGGCAAAATTTATGGGGCGCTATTTCAAGGCCACCCACAAAATTTCATTAAATTCGGTTCAGCCGTTCTTCCGTGATGATGAGACAAACGAAAATTTTGTTTTTTACTAATATCTCAAGAACCACCGGTCACAGAAACTCATAATATGGACTACATTTTAAGTGGGATTATTTCCAGGCTACCTACAAAATTTCATCAAATTCGGTCCAGCCGTTTTCCCGTGATGATGGGACAAACAGACAGACAGACAGATTTTCAATTATATATATATAGACTAGCAGCATACCCGTTCTTCGTACGGAGTCTATATAAATAAAAATGAAAATCTGTCTGTCTGTCTGTCTGTCTGTCTGTCTGTCTGTTTGTCCCATCATCACGGGAGAACGGCTGAACCGAATTTGATGAAATTTTGTGGGTAGCCCAGAAATGGCCCCACTTAAAATTATATCCGTGTTTTGAGTTTCTACGACCAGTGGTTCTCGAGGTATTAGTGAAAAACGAAATTTTCGTTTGTCTCATCATCACGGAAAAACGGCTGAACCGAATTTAATGAAATTTTGTGAATAGCCTTAAAATATCCCCCCATAAATTTTGTCCAAGTTTCGAGTTTCTAAGACCTGGGGTTGTTGAGATATTAATGAAAAACGGAACTTTTTCCTAGGAGTTCTACTCCCTAACTCCGTGGTTTATCCAAACGAAAAGCTTGAAAATCGTTTGAAAGTGAATAAAATTTAATCTCTGAGTTTGATGGGAGATTTTTTGCGTTAATTAGTCACTTTCTGAAAAAATGAATTGTTTGAAACATGATTTAAAGGGGAAATCTATCTCCATGGTTCATGGTTTATTTCAAACAAGCTTTTACGGAACAATGAGAAGTATAGAGAAATCAAAATCGTTATTTAATTTCGCAGTTTATGTTATAAGACATGACATATTTAACATGTTATAAGATTCTATCTTATATCATGTTACTCAGAAACGCAATTAAATTAAATCTGTCTGTTAATTTTAATAATTATTTTTTCGATTTGAATAATAAATAAATGGATATAAAAATATATTTTAGAAAAGAACGATTTGATTTTTCTTATAGCATTTTTGACTGGATAATATCAATTACGGTCTTCAGGTTTAAAAATTATTATTATTTATATTTTCGGGGATTATTGATTCAAGGATTATTGATATTTTCAAGTTATTATGCAATTATTTTATTATGACAAAAATTGTTTAAACTCATATATTGTATGTTGTACGAATCTTCTACAAATACACGTGTATATCTTTTAATCTACGAGAATATAAGTAGTACAGGTATATTGGCATATGTTTTGATATATATTGGCATATATTGGAATCAATTACGACCTTCTGGTATAAAGAGTACGGATATTATTGATGTTTTCAATTTATTACGTCATCTCTTTTATTTTGGCAAATATTTTTGAGACGCTTATTGTAAGACGGGTAATCTTCTACTAATACATTGGCATATTTTCTGATCTGCGACAATATAATTAGTACGGGGTTGCATATATTCATTCAATTCCTATTTTTTCTTCTGTAAATTTGCTTACAAAAGGGGGCAGGATGTTTTATTCTTCAGATCTGATCGTGAAGATAATTTTGCATAGTGAGAACATATATTCTTAAACTTCTATTTAGGAGCAATAAATTTAATATTTTAACAGAATTTGCACATGATTGTGAACTATAAGTTTCTTTAAATTATACACTCCGTACGAATAACGCGTGTGCTGTTAGTGGTTAATAAATTTTAACATTTTAGGAGGATATATCATGTTGCTCGGCATCGCAATTAAATTAAATGTGTTTGTTAATGTTTTTATTATTTTTTTTCGATTTAAATAATAAATAAATGGATAAATGGATATAAAAGTATATCTTATGAATGGACGGTTTGATTTTTCTTTTAATTATATTAATTGCTGACTGCGTACATCAATTTCATTTATTTTGGCAAAGAGTTTTCAAGCATATATCGTATTTAGCTACTAAACTCATATATTGTGTTTAGCCAATAAATTCATATAGCCGATTGTTGAAACAGAAAAAGAGTAGAGCGGGTATATATATCTTCTAATACAATTGTAGTGTTTTCATTTAGTATATTGAAACGGGATAAGAATGTTTCATTCAGATCTGCAAATTCAAAGCTACGAATTTGGAGGGATATCGCTAATTTGACAACTTTTCTTAAACTTTGCCAAATTGACGGAAATGTCGCCAAATTGATATAAACGACACACAAACAGCTGCCATAAACCTTCGGGTTGGTCGTGTGGCTTGGGTCTTCTACATATCAATAAAAAAAATTTTTGTTTTGTTAGAAGAGAGTACTGAAATGATGTTTGGTTAGCATTTATCTGTCAGACCAACCATCCTACTTAATAATACATTTAGCGAATTTTTAAAATGTCACCAAATTGATAAAAATGTTTTCAAATCTATAAAAATATCTTCAAATTGATAAAATTGCGCTACATAAATGATATTAATTGTTTTTTGTTAGGGGATAGTATTGTGATGATATTTCGTCAATTTGTCGCAAAGTGGAACTGTCAGATCTACAGTCCCACTTGGCGATAAGTTTGGCGATTTTTTAAAATGTCGCTAATTTGACGAAACTGTCGCCAAATGTTCCATAGAAATATAACTATTTAGACGATATTTTTTCTACCAATTTATTTGAAGCAAATGATATCATGTCGCTTAGCAACGGATTTAAATCCAATGTGTTTATGCGGCAGACGATTTTTATTAAATCCTTTCCGATTTGAATAATGAAGATATGTATATAAAATAAATTTCATTGCCATTTCATTTTGGACTGGATAATATCAATTATACTCTTCAGGTTTAAACATTATTATTATTGATATTTTCCGGAATTATTGATTCAGGGATTATTGATATTTTTAAGTTATTACGCCATTGTTTTATTGCGGCAAAAATTGCTGACACACGCATATTGTAAGTTGTACGAGTAATCTTCTAGGAATGCACGGGTATATCTTCTAACCTACGAGAATATAAGTAGTACAGGTATATTGGCATATATTTTGACATATATTGGCATATATATTGGAATCAAGTACAGTCTTCTGGTATGAAGATTACGGGGATTAATTATATATTCAATTTATTACGTCGTCTGTTGTATTTTACCAAAAAACATTTGAAACTCATATTGTAAAACGGGTAATCTTCTACTAATAATCGGACATTATAAGTAGTACGTGTATATCTTCCCATATAATTTTAGCACTTTAATTTTGACATATATTGGAATAAATGACTGTCTTCAGATTTAAAGATTACGGGTTTATTGGTATTTTCAATTTATACATGTAATCTACTAATACAGGTTATATTTTCTAATATTCGCGTATATAATTAGTACGGGTCCCATACAATTTTAACGCTTTTATTTTGCATATATTGATTCAATTCCATATTTTTTTTTTATATTTGCTTACATAAGGGGTCCAAGATGTTTCATTCTTCAGATATGTCCATGAAGATAATTTTATATAGCGAGAACAGAGATTCTTAAACTTCTTTTTAGGAGCATTATATTAAATATTTTAACAGAATATTTTGATTAAACATGTCATTTAGTATACTATAAGAATTTGGGCATGATTATGAATTTCAAGTTTCTTTATATTATATACTCCGTACGAAGAACGGGTATGCTGCTAGTCTATATAAATAAAATTGAAAATCTGTCTGTCTGTCTGTCTGTCTGTCTGTCTGTCTGTTTGTTCCATCATCACAGGAGAACGGCTGAACCGAATTTGATGAAATTTTGTGGGTAGCCTAGAAATAGCCCCACTTAAAATTTTGTCTATGGTTGGAATTTCTACGACCAGTGGTTCTCGAGATATTAGTAAAAAACGAAACTATCGTTTGTCTCATCATCACGAGAGAACGGCTGAACCGAATTTAATGAAATTTTGTGGGTTGCCTTAAAATAGCCCCCCATAAATTTTGCCCAAGTTTCAAGTTTCTAAAACCAGGGGTTGTCGAGATATTAATGAAAAACGAAACTTTTTTTATAGGAGTTCTACTCTCCAACTCCGTGGTTTATCCAAACGGAAAGGATAAAAATCGTTTGTTTAAAGCGTCAAAGGGAATTAAAACTTTATTTTTGAGTTTGATGCAGGATTTTTGCATTAAATAGTCACTATCTGAAAGCATGAATTGTTTGAAACATGAATTTAAATGGAAAAATCTACCTCCATGTTTTTACATGTATTAACCTCCATGTATTTCACAAGCTTTTACTCAACGATTAGAAGTATAAAGAAATTAAAATGGTTATTTAATTTCGCATTTTATGAGGAAGATTCTATCTTATATCATGTTGCTCGGCAAAGGAATGGAATTAAATGTGTTTGTTAATGATTATTACTATTTTTTCTATTTGTATAATAAATAAATGGATGTAAAAATATATTTTATAAATGAACGGTTTGATTGTTCTTTTAATTATATATATTGCGAACTGCGTACATCACACTTTTATTTATTTTAGCAAAGATATTTCAAAGCTCATATATTGTGTTTAGCTAATAAACTCATATATTGTGTTTACCCAATAAATTCATTTAGCCGATTGTTGAAGCAGAAAAAAAGTAGAACGGATGTATGTATCTTCTAATACAATTTTAGTGTTTTCATTTAGTATATATACAGACGGGATATGGATATTTTATTCTTCAGATCTGCAAATTTAGAGCTACGAATTTAGCGGAATATCTCTAAATAACTTGGTAACTTTTCTTAAACTGTACCAAATTAGAGAAAATATCTCCAAATTAATAAAAATGACCCAAATCAATGAAATTAAATTTGTTTTTTTAGAATAGAGTACTGAAATGATGTTTCTGTAGCATTTGTCGGTCAGTCCATCCATCCTACTTAGTAACGCATTTAACTAATTTTTTTAATATCACTAAATTGATAAAAATATTTGTAAATCCATAAAAATATCATGGAGACGAAAATGTCGCCAAACCTTCCATGGAGATCACATTATTCAGACAACATGATTTCCATCAATTTATTTGAAGCAGATGATATCATGCGCTTAGCAACGGATCCAATGTGTTATGTGTCATACGATTTTTATTAAATCTAATAAAAATATGTATATAAAATAAATTTCATTGACATTGCATTTTTGACTGGATAATATCAATTACGGTCTTCAGGTTTAAACATCATTATTATTGATATTTCGGGGACAGTTGATTCAGGAATTATTGATATTTTCAAATTATTATGCCATTGTTTCATTATGACGAAAATTGATGAAACTCATATATAGTACGTTGTAAAAGTAATCTTCTACAAATGCACGGTATATCTACGACAATATAAGTAGTACAGGTATATTGGCAAAATTTTTATATATATTGGCAAAATTTTTATATATATTGGCATATATTGGAATCAATTACGACCTTCTGGTATTAAGATTACGGGGATTTTTGATACTTTCAATTTATTACGTCATCTTTTTTATTTTGGTAAATATTTTTAAGACTCATATTACAATATGTTTAAACTTCTACTAACACACTGGCATATTTTCTAATTTGCGACAATATAAGTAGTACGTGGTTGCATGTATTGATTCAATTCTTTTTTTTGTGTGTGAATTTGTTTACAAAAGGGGCCAGGATATTTTATTCTTTAGATTTGCCCGTGAAGATCATTTTGCATAGTGAGAACAGATATTCTTAAATTTCTCTTTATGAGCAATAAATTTAATATTTTATCAGAATTTGCACATGTTTGCGAATTATAAGTTTTTTTATATTATATACTCCGTACGAAGGGCGGGTATGCTGCTAGTCTATATAAATAAAAATGAAAATCTGTCTGTCTGTCTGTCTGTCTGTCTGTTTGTCACACCATCACGGGAGAACGGCTGAACCGAATTTGATGAAATTTTGTGGGTAGCCCAGAAATAGCCCCACTTAAAATTATATCCGTGTTTTGAGTTTCTACGACCAGTGGTTCTCGAGATATTAGTAAAAAACGAAATTTTCGTTTGTCTCATCATCACGGAAAAACGGCTGAACCGAATTTAATGAAATTTGGTGGATAGCCTTGAAATATCCCCCCATAAATTTTGTCCAAGTTTCGAGTTTCTAAGACCTGGGGTTGTCGAGATATTAATAAAAAAACGGAACTTTTTCCTAGGAGTTCTACTCCCTAACTCCGTGGTTTATCCAAACGAAAAGCTTGAAAATCGTTTGAAAGTGAATTAAAATTTAATCTCTGAGTTTGATGGGAGATTTTTTGCGTTAATTAGTCACTTTCTGAAAACATGAATTGTTTGAAACATGATTTAAAGGGGAAATCTATCTCCATGGTTCATGGTTTATTTAAAACAAGCTTTTACGGAACAATGAGAAGTATAGAGAAATCAAAATCGTTATTTAATTTCGCAGTTTATGTTATAAGACATGACATATTTAACATGTTATAAGATTCTATCTTATACCATGTTACTCAGAAACGCAATTAAATTAAATCTGTCTGTTAATTTTAATAATTATTTTTTCGATTTGAATAATAAATAAATGGATATAAAAATATATTTTAGAAAAGAACGATTTGATTTTTCTTATAGCATTTTTGACTGGATAATATCAATTACGGTCTTCAGGTTTAAAAATTATTATTATTTATATTTTCGGGGATTATTGATTCAAGGATTATTGATATTTTCAAGTTATTATGCAATTATTTTATTATGACAAAAATTGTTTAAACTCATATATTGTATGTTGTACGAATCTTCTACAAATACACGTGTATATCTTTTAATCTACGAGAATATAAGTAGTACAGGTATATTGACATATGTTTTGATATATATTGGCATATATTGGAATCAATTACGACCTACTGGTATAAAGAGTACGGATATTATTGATGTTTTCAATTTATTACGTCATCTCTTTTATTTTGGCAAATATTTTTGAGACGCATATTGTAATACGGGTAATCTTCTACTAACACATTGGCATATTTTCTGATCTGCGACAATATAATTAGTACGGGGTTGCATATATTCATTCAATTCCTATTTTTTCTTCTGTAAATTTGCTTACAAAAGGGGGCAGGATGTTTTATTCTTCAGATCTGATCGTGAAGATAATTTTGCATAGTGAGAACATATATTCTTAAACTTCTCTTTAGGAGCAATAAATTTAATATTTTAACAGAATTTGCACATGATTGCGAACTTTAAGTTTCTTTAAATTATAAACTCCGTACGAATAACGGGTGTGCTGTTAGTGGTTAATAAATTTTAACATTTTAGGAGGATATATCATGTTGCTCGGCATCGCAATTAAATTAAATGTGTTTGTTAATGTTTTTATTATTTTTTTTCGATTTAAATAATAAATAAATGGATAAATGGATATAAAAGTGTATCTTATGAATGGACGGTTTGATTTTTCTTTTAATTATATTAATTGCTGACTGCGTACATCAGTTTCATTTATTTTGGCAAAGAGTTTTCAAGCTTATATCGTATTTAGCTACTAAACTCATATATTGTGTTTAGCCAATAAATTCATATAGCCGATTGTTGAAACAGAAAAAGAGTAGAGCGGGTATATATATCTTCTAATACAATTGTAGTGTTTTCATTTAGTATATTGAAACGGGATAAGAATGTTTCATTCAGATCTGCAAATTCAAAGCTACGAATTTGGAGGGATATCGCTAATTTGACAACTTTTCTTAAACTTTGCCAAATTGACGGAAATGTCGCCAAATTGATATAAACGACACACAAACAGCTGCCATAAACCTTCGGGTTGGTCGTGTGGCTTGGGTCTTCTACATATCAATAAAAAAAATTTTTGTTTTGTTAGAAGAGAGTACTGAAATGATGTTTGGTTAGCATTTATCTGTCAGACCAACCATCCTACTTAATAATACATTTAGCGAATTTTTAAAATGTCACCAAATTGATAAAAATGTTTTCAAATCTATAAAAATATCTTCAAATTGATAAAATTGCGCTACATAAATGATATTAATTGTTTTTTGTTAGGGGATAGTATTGTGATGATATTTCGTCAATTTGTCGCAAAGTGGAACTGTCAGATCTACAGTCCCACTTGGCGATAAGTTTGGCGATTTTTTAAAATGTCGCTAATTTGACGAAACTGTCGCCAAATGTTCCATAGAAATATAACTATTTAGACGATATTTTTTCTACCAATTTATTTGAAGCAAATGATATCATGTCGCTTAGCAACGGATTTAAATCCAATGTGTTTATGCGGCAGACGATTTTTATTAAATCCTTTCCGATTTGAATAATGAAGATATGTATATAAAATAAATTTCATTGCCATTTCATTTTGGACTGGATAATATCAATTATACTCTTCAGGTTTAAACATTATTATTATTGATATTTTCCGGAATTATTGATTCAGGGATTATTGATATTTTTAAGTTATTACGCCATTGTTTTATTGCGGCAAAAATTGCTGACACACGCATATTGTAAGTTGTACGAGTAATCTTCTAGGAATGCACGGGTATATCTTCTAACCTACGAGAATATAAGTAGTACAGGTATATTGGCATATATTTTGACATATATTGGCATATATATTGGAATCAAGTACAGTCTACTGGTATGAAGATTAAGGGGATTAATTATATATTCAATTTATTACGTCGTCAGTTGTATTTTACCAAAAAACATTTGAGACTCATATTGCAAAACGGGTAATCTTCTACTAATAATCGGACATTATAAGTAGTACGTGTATATCTTCCCATATAATTTTAGCACTTTAATTTTGACATATATTGGAATAAATGACTGTCTTCAGATTTAAAGATTACGGTTTTATTGGTATTTTCAATTTATACATGTAATCTTCTAATACAGGTTATATTTTCTAATATTCGCGTATATAATTAGTACGGGTCCCATACAATTTTAACGCTTTTATTTTGCATATATTGATTCAATTCCTTATTTTTTTTTATATTTGCTTACATAAGGGGTCCAAGATGTTTTATTCTTCAGATATGTCCATGAAGATAATTTTATATAGCGAGAACAGAGATTCTTAAACTTCTTTTTAGGAGCATTATATTAAATATTTTAACAGAATATTTTGATTAAACATGTCATTTAGTATACTATAAGAATTTGGGCATGATTAAGAATTTCAAGTTCGGGTATGCTGCTAGTATATAATATAAATAAACTTAAAATTCACAATCATGTGCAAATTCCTATAGTATACTAAATAACATGCTTAAATCAAAATATTCAGTTAAAATATTTAATACAATGCTCCTAAAAAGAAACCCCAGGATCTCTGTTCTCACTATACAAAATTATCTTCACGGTTAGATCTGAAGAATAAAATATCCTGGCCTTTTTAGCAAGCAAATTTATAAAAAGTATGGAATTGAATCAATATATGCAAAATAATAGCGTATTGTATGGGACCCGTACTACCAATACGCGAATATCAGAAGATATAACCTACATTATGACATTACATGTATACATTGAAAATATCAATAAATCCGTAATCTTTAAACCAGTAGGCAGTAATTAATTTCAATATGTGTCCAAATGAAAGTGCTAAAATTATATGGAAAGATAAACCCGTACTACTTATAATGTCATAGATTAGAAGATATGTCCTAGTGTTAGTAAAAGATTACCCGTACTATAATATTTAGTTTGAAAAATTTTTGCCAATATGTAACAGATTACTTAATAAATTAAAAATATCAATAATCCCCGTGATCTTCATACCGGAAGGCTTGATTCCAATATATGCCAATATACATGTACTACTTATATTCTCTTACATTAGAAGATATACCCGTGCATTTGTAGAAGATTACTCGTACAACGTACAATATATGAGTTTCAACAATTTTTGCCGCAATAAAACAATGCCATAAGAAATTGAAAATATCAATAATCTCTGAATCAATAATCCCCGAAAACATCAATAATAATAATATTTAAACATGAAGATCGTAATTGATATTATCCAGTCTAAAATACGATGGCAATGAAATTTATTTTATATACATATCTTCATCATTAAAATCAGAAAAGATTTAATAAAAATCTTCTTCCTCATAAACACGTTAAATTTAAATCCGTTGTTAAGCGACATGTTATGATTTGCTTCAAATAAATTGGTGGTCAAAATATCGTCTGAATATCTCTAATGAAGGTTTGGCGACATTTTAAAATATCGCCGAATTTATCACCAAGTAGGACAGTAGAACTGACAGTCCCACTTGGCGATAAATTGACGAACCATCATCAAAATATTATCCCCTAAAAAAAACACAATTTCGTTTATTTAGGGCAATTTATCAATTTCAAAATATTTTTATGGATTTATAAATATTTTTACCAATTTGGTGACATTTTAAAAATTCGCTAAATGGGTTACTAAGTAGGGCGGTTTGACTGACAGACAAATGCTAACGAAACACCATTTCAGTACTTTCTTTTAACAAAACAAATTTAATTTCATTGATTTGCGTCACTTTTATCAATTTGGAGACATTTCCACTAATTTGGTAAAGTTTAAGAAAAGTTACCAAGTTAGCGATATCCAGCCAAATTCGTAGCTCTAAATTCGCAGATCTGAATAAAATATCGTGATCCAGTTTGTATATACTAAATGAAAACACTAAAATATTATTAGAAGATACACCCATTCTACTCTTTTTCTGTTTAAACAATTGGATAAATGAATTTATTGGGCAAACAGAATATAAGTTTATTAGCTAAACACAATATATAAGCTTAAAACCTTTCTATAGGGCTAAAATACATGAAAGTGATGTATGCAGTTCGCAATTAATATAATTAAAAAAAAATCAAACCGTTCATTTATAAGATATATTTTAATATCCATTTATTTATTATTCAAATCGAAAAAGTAATAATAATCATTAACAAACACATTTAATTCCATTCCTTTGTCGAGCAACATGATATAAGATAGAATCTTCCTCATAAAATGCGAAATTAAATAACCATTTTAATTTCTTTATACTTCTAATCGTTGAGTAAAAGCTTGTGAAATATAAAACATGGAGGTAGATTTTTCCATTTAAATTCATGTTTCATACCATTCATGCTTTCAGATGTGACTATTTAATGCAAAAATCCTGCATCAAACTCAAAAATAAAGTTTTAATTCCCTTTCACGTTTTAAACAAACGATTTTTATCCTTTCCGTTTGGATAAATCACGGAATTGGAGAGTAGAACTCCTATAAAAAAAGTTTCGTTTTTCATTAATATCTCGACAACCCCTGGTCTTAGAAACTCGAAACTTGGGCAAAATTTATGGGGGGCTATTTCAAGGCCACCCACAAAATTTCATTAAATTCGGTTCAGACGTTCTTCCGTGATGATGAGACAAACGAAAATTTTGTTTTTTACTAATATCTCGAGAACCACCGGTCACAGAAACTCATAATATGGACTACATTTTAAGAGGGATTATTTCCAGGCTACCTACAAAATTTCATCAAATTCGGTCCAGCCGTTTTCCCGTGATGATGGGACAAACAGACAGACAGACAGATTTTCAATTATATATATATAGACTAGCAGCATAACCGTTCTTCGTACGGAGTCTATATAAATAAAAATGAAAATCTGTCTGTCTGTCTGTCTGTCTGTCTGTTTGTCACACCATCACGGGAGAACGGCTGAACCGAATTTGATGAAATTTTGTGGGTAGCCCAGAAATAGCCCCACTTAAAATTATATCCGTGTTTTGAGTTTCTACGACCAGTGGTTCTCGAGATATTAGTGAAAAACGAAATTTTCGTTTGTCTCATCATCACGGAAAAACGGCTGAACCGAATTTAATGAAATTTTGTGAATAGCCTTAAAATATCCCCCCATAAATTTTGTCCAAGTTTCGAGTTTCTAAGACCTGGGGTTGTCGAGATATTAATGAAAAACGGAACTTTTTCCTAGGAGTTCTACTCCCTAACTCCGTGGTTTATCCCAACGAAAAGCTTGAAAATCGTTTGAAAGTGAATTAAAATTTAATCTCTGAGTTTGATGGGAGATTTTTTGCGTTAATTAGTCACTTTCTGAAAAAATGAATTGTTTGAAACATGATTTAAAGGGGAAATCTATCTCCATGGTTCATGGTTTATTTAAAACAAGCTTTTACGGAACAATGAGAAGTATAGAGAAATCAAAATCGTTATTTAATTTCGCAGTTTATGTTATAAGACATGACATATTTAACATGTTATAAGATTCTATCTTATATCATGTTACTCAGAAACGCAATTAAATTAAATCTGTCTGTTAATTTTAATAATTATTTTTTCGATTTGAATAATAAATAAATGGATATAAAAATATATTTTAGAAAAGAACGATTTGATTTTTCTTATAGCATTTTTGACTGGATAATATCAATTACGGTCTTCAGGTTTAAAAATTATTATTATTTATATTTTCGGGGATTATTGATTCAAGGATTATTGATATTTTCAAGTTATTATGCAATTATTTTATTATGACAAAAATTGTTTAAACTCATATATTGTATGTTGTACGAATCTTCTACAAATACACGTATATATCTCTTAATCTACGAGAATATAAGTAGTACAGGTATATTGGCATATGTTTTGATATATATTGGCATATATTGGAATCAATAACGACCTTCTGGTATAAAGAGTACGGATATTATTGATGTTTTGAATTTATTACGTCATCTCTTTTATTTTGGCAAATATTTTTGAGACGCATATTGTAAAACGGGTAATCTTCTACTAATACATTGGCATATTTTCTGATCTGCGACAATATAATTAGTACGGGGTTGTATATATTCATTCAATTCCTATTTTTTCTTCTGTAAATTTGCTTACAAAAGGGGGCAGGATGTTTTATTCTTCAGATTTGATCGTGAAGATAATTTTGCATAGTGAGAACATATATTCTTAAACTTCTCTTTAGGAGCAATAAATTTAATATTTTAACAGAATTTGCACATGATTGCGAACTATAAGTTTCTTTAAATTATACACTCCGTACGAATAACGCGTGTGCTGTTAGTGGTTAATAAATTTTAACATTTTAGGAGGATATATCATGCTGCTCGGCATCGCAATTAAATTAAATGTGTTTGTTAATGTTTTTATTATTTTTTTTTCGATTTAAATAATAAATAAATGGATAAATGGATATAAAAGTATATCTTATGAATGGACGGTTTGATTTTTCTTTTAATTATATTAATTGCTGACTGCGTACATCAATTTCATTTATTTTGGCAAAGAGTTTTCAAGCTTATATCGTATTTAGCTACTAAACTCATATATTGTGTTTAGCCAATAAATTCATATAGCCGATTGTTGAAACAGAAAAAGAGTAGAGCGGGTATATCTTCTAATACAATTGTAGTGTTTTCATTTAGTATATTGAAACGGGATAAGAATGTTTCATTCAGATCTGCAAATTCAAAGCTACGAATTTGGAGGGATATCGCTAATTTGACAACTTTTCTTAAACTTTGCCAAATTGACGGAAATGTCACCAAATTGATATAAACGACACACAAACAGCTGCGGGCCAACGGCCGTACCGTGCTGAAAACACCGGTTCTCGTTAGATCACCGAAGTCAAGCAGCATCGGGCGCGGTTAGTACTTGGTGGGTGACCACCTCGGAACACCGCGTGCTGTTGGCCATCTCGGGTGCGGTATCCCCGTCGTTTGCGCGCTAAGATTTGCACGCTGCCACAAATGCCGCAGTGTTCATGCGGAGTACGATCACGTTAAACATGTGGGTCCGTAAGTCCTTCCGAGAGGTTGGTGGTAGGGGAAGGAGGGTACGGTCCCTGTGGATGCCTCCCCCACTGGGTTCCGGTCAAAATTGGGTGGCACTTCCCGGCCGTCCATACAGTTACCTTACACCTTTCTGGTAGGTCGGACGGTCTGGGTCTCAACACAAACAGCTGCCATAAACCTTCGGGTTGGTCGTGTGGCTTGGGTCTTCTACATATCAATGAAATTTTTTTTGTTTTGTTAGAAGAGAGTACTGAAATGATGTTTGGTTAGCATTTATCTGTCAGACCAACCATCCTACTTAGTAATACATTTAGCGAATTTTTAAAATGTCACCAAATTGATAAAAATGTTTTCAAATCTATAAAAATATCTTGAAATTGATAAAATTGCGCTACATAAATGATATTAATTGTTTTTTGTTAGGGGATAGTATTGTGATGCTATTTCGTCAATTTGTCGCAAAGTGGAACTGTCAGTTCTACAGTCCCACTTGGCGATAAATTTGGCGATTTTTTAAAATGTCGCTAATTTGACGAAACTGTCGCCAAATGTTCCATAGAAATATAACTATTTAGACGATATTTTTCTAACAATTTATTTGAAGCAAATGATATCATGTCGCTTAGCAACGGATTTAAATCCAATGTGTTTATGCGGCAGACGATTTTTATTAAATCCTTTCCGATTTGAATAATGAAGATATGTATATAAAATAAATTTCATTGCCATTTCATTTTGGACTGGATAATATCAATTATACTCTTCAGGTTTAAACATTATTATTATTGATATTTTCCGGAATTATTGATTCAGTGATTATTGATATTTTTAAGTTATTACGCCATTGTTTTATTGCGGCAAAAATTGCTGACACACGCGTATTGTACGTTGTACGAGTAATCTTCTAGGAATGCACGGGTATATCTTCTAACCTACGAGAATATAAGTAGTACAGGTATATTGGCATATATTTTGACATATATTGGCATATATATATTGGAATCAAGTACAGTCGTCTGGTATGAAGATTACGGGGATTAATTATATATTCAATTTATTACGTCGTCTGTTGTATTTTACCAAAAAACATTTGAGACTCATATTGTAAAACGGGTAATCTTCTACTAATAATCGGACATTATAAGTAGTACGTGTATATCTTCCCATATAATTTTAGCACTTTAATTTTGACATATATTGGAATAAATGACTGTCTTCAGATTTAAAGATTACGGGTTTATTGGTATTTTCAATTTATACATGTAATCTACTAATACAGGTTATATTTTCTAATATTCGCGTATATAATTAGTACGGGTCCCATACAATTTTAACGCTTTTATTTTGCATATATTGATTCAATTCCATATTTTTTTTTTATATTTGCTTACATAAGGGGTCCAAGATGTTTCATTCTTCAGATATGTCCATGAAGATAATTTTGTATAGCGAGAACAGAGATTCTTAAACTTCTTTTTAGGAGCATTATATTAAATATTTTAACAGAATATTTTGATTAAACATGTCATTTAGTATACTATAAGAATTTGGGCATGATTATGAATTTCAAGTTTCTTTATATAATATACTCCGTACGAAGAACGGGTATGCTGCTAGTATATAATATAAATAAACTTAAAATTCACAATCATGTGCAAATTCCTATAGTATACTAAATAACATGCTTAAATCAAAATATTCAGTTAAAATATTTAATACAATGCTCCTAAAAAGAAACCCCAGGATCTCTGTTCTCACTATACAAAATTATCTTCACGGTTAGATCTGAAGAATAAAATATCCTGGCCTTTTTAGCAAGCAAATTTATAAAAAGTATGGAATTGAATCAATATATGCAAAATAATAGCGTATTGTATGGGACCCGTACTACCAATACGCGAATATCAGAAGATATAACCTACATTATGACATTACATGTATACATTGAAAATATCAATAAATCCGTAATCTTTAAACCAGTAGGCAGTAATTAATTTCAATATGTGCCCAAATGAAAGTGCTAAAATTATATGGAAAGATAAACCCGTACTACTTATAATGTCATAGATTAGAAGATATGTCCTAGAGTTAGTAAAAGATTACCCGTACTATAATATTTAGTTTGAAAAATTTTTGCCAATATGTAACAGATTACTTAATAAATTAAAAATATCAATAATCCCCGTGATCTTCATACCGGAAGGCTTGATTCCAATATATGCCAATATACATGTACTACTTATATTCTCTTACATTAGAAGATATACCCGTGCATTTGTAGAAGATTACTCGTACAACGTACAATATATGAGTTTCAACAATTTTTGCCGCAATAAAACAATGCCATAAGAAATTGAAAATATCAATAATCTCTGAATCAATAATCCCCGAAAACATCAATAATAATTATATTTAAACATGAAGATCGTAATTGATATTATCCAGTCTAAAATACGATGGCAATGAAATTTATTTTATATACATATCTTCATCATTAAAATCAGAAAAGATTTAATAAAAATCTTCTTCCTCATAAACACGTTAAATTTAAATCCGTTGTTAAGCGACATGTTATGATTTGCTTCAAATAAATTGGTGGTCAAAATATCGTCTGAATATCTCTAATGAAGGTATGGCGACATTTTAAAATATCGCCGAATTTATCACCAAGTAGGACAGTAGAACTGACAGTCCCACTTGGCGATAAATTGACGAACCATCATCAAAATATTATCCCCTAAAAAAAACACAATTTCGTTTATTTAGGGCAATTTATCAATTTCAAAATATTTTTATGGATTTATAAATATTTTTACCAATTTGGTGACATTTTAAAAATTCGCTAAATGGGTTACTAAGTAGGGCGGTTTGACTGACAGACAAATGCTAACGAAACACCATTTCAGTACTTTCTTTTAACAAAACAAATTTAATTTCATTGATTTGCGTCACTTTTATCAATTTGGAGACATTTCCACTAATTTGGTAAAGTTTAAGAAAAGTTACCAAGTTAGCGATATCCAGCCAAATTCGTAGCTCTAAATTCGCAGATCTGAATAAAATATCGTGATCCAGTTTGTATATACTAAATGAAAACACTAAAATATTATTAGAAGATATACCCATTCTACTCTTTTTCTGTTTAAACAATTGGATAAATGAATTTATTGGGTAAACAGAATATAAGTTTATTAGCTAAACACAATATATAAGCTTAAAACCTCTTTGCTAAAATACATGAAAGTGATGTATGCAGTTCGCAATTAATATAATTAAAAAGAAAATCAAACCGTTCATTTATAAGATATATTTTAATATCCATTTATTTATTATTCAAATCGAAAAAATAATAATAATCATTAACAAACACATTTAATTCCATTCCTTTGTCGAGCAACATGATATAAGATAGAATCTTCCTCATAAAATGCGAAATTAAATAACCATTTTAATTTCTTTATACTTCTAATCGTTGAGTAAAAGCTTGTGAAATATAAAACATGGAGGTAGATTTTTCCATTTAAATTCATGTTTCATACCATTCATGCTTTCAGATGTGACTATTTAATGCAAAAATCCTGCATCAAACTCAAAAATAAAGTTTTAATTCCCTTTCACGTTTTAAACAAACGATTTTTATCCTTTCCGTTTGGATAAACCACGGAGTTGGAGAGTAGAACTCCTATAAAAAAAAATTCCGTTTTTCATTAATATCTCGACAACCCCTGGTCTTAGAAACTCGAAACTTGGGCAAAATTTATGGGGCGCTATTTCAAGGCCACCCACAAAATTTCATTAAATTCGGTTCAGCCGTTCTTCCGTGATGATGAGACAAACGAAAATTTTGTTTTTTACTAATATCTCAAGAACCACCGGTCACAGAAACTCATAATATGGACTACATTTTAAGTGGGATTATTTCCAGGCTACCTACAAAATTTCATCAAATTCGGTCCAGCCGTTTTCCCGTGATGATGGGACAAACAGACAGACAGACAGATTTTCAATTATATATATATAGACTAGCAGCATACCCGTTCTTCGTACGGAGTCTATATAAATAAAAATGAAAATCTGTCTGTCTGTCTGTCTGTCTGTCTGTCTGTCTGTTTGTCCCATCATCACGGGAGAACGGCTGAACCGAATTTGATGAAATTTTGTGGGTAGCCCAGAAATGGCCCCACTTAAAATTATATCCGTGTTTTGAGTTTCTACGACCAGTGGTTCTCGAGGTATTAGTGAAAAACGAAATTTTCGTTTGTCTCATCATCACGGAAAAACGGCTGAACCGAATTTAATGAAATTTGGTGAATAGCCTTAAAATATCCCCCCATAAATTTTGTCCAAGTTTCGAGTTTCTAAGACCTGGGGTTGTTGAGATATTAATGAAAAACGGAACTTTTTCCTAGGAGTTCTACTCCCTAACTCCGTGGTTTATCCAAACGAAAAGCTTGAAAATCGTTTGAAAGTGAATAAAATTTAATCTCTGAGTTTGATGGGAGATTTTTTGCGTTAATTAGTCACTTTCTGAAAAAATGAATTGTTTGAAACATGATTTAAAGGGGAAATCTATCTCCATGGTTCATGGTTTATTTCAAACAAGCTTTTACGGAACAATGAGAAGTATAGAGAAATCAAAATCGTTATTTAATTTCGCAGTTTATGTTATAAGACATGACATATTTAACATGTTATAAGATTCTATCTTATATCATGTTACTCAGAAACGCAATTAAATTAAATCTGTCTGTTAATTTTAATAATTATTTTTTCGATTTGAATAATAAATAAATGGATATAAAAATATATTTTAGAAAAGAACGATTTGATTTTTCTTATAGCATTTTTGACTGGATAATATCAATTACGGTCTTCAGGTTTAAAAATTATTATTATTTATATTTTCGGGGATTATTGATTCAAGGATTATTGATATTTTCAAGTTATTATGCAATTATTTTATTATGACAAAAATTGTTTAAACTCATATATTGTATGTTGTACGAATCTTCTACAAATACACGTGTATATCTTTTAATCTACGAGAATATAAGTAGTACAGGTATATTGGCATATGTTTTGATATATATTGGCATATATTGGAATCAATTACGACCTTCTGGTATAAAGAGTACGGATATTATTGATGTTTTCAATTTATTACGTCATCTCTTTTATTTTGGCAAATATTTTTGAGACGCATATTGTAAAACGGGTAATCTTCTACTAATACATTGGCATATTTTCTGATCTGCGACAATATAATTAGTACGGGGTTGCATATATTCATTCAATTCCTATTTTTTCTTCTGTAAATTTGCTTACAAAAGGGGGCAGGATGTTTTATTCTTCAGATCTGATCGTGAAGATAATTTTGCATAGTGAGAACATATATTCTTAAACTTCTATTTAGGAGCAATAAATTTAATATTTTAACAGAATTTGCACATGATTGTGAACTATAAGTTTCTTTAAATTATACACTCCGTACGAATAACGCGTGTGCTGTTAGTGGTTAATAAATTTTAACATTTTAGGAGGATATATCATGTTGCTCGGCATCGCAATTAAATTAAATGTGTTTGTTAATGTTTTTATTATTTTTTTTCGATTTAAATAATAAATAAATGGATAAATGGATATAAAAGTATATCTTATGAATGGACGGTTTGATTTTTCTTTTAATTATATTAATTGCTGACTGCGTACATCAATTTCATTTATTTTGGCAAAGAGTTTTCAAGCATATATCGTATTTAGCTACTAAACTCATATATTGTGTTTAGCCAATAAATTCATATAGCCGATTGTTGAAACAGAAAAAGAGTAGAGCGGGTATATATATCTTCTAATACAATTGTAGTGTTTTCATTTAGTATATTGAAACGGGATAAGAATGTTTCATTCAGATCTGCAAATTCAAAGCTACGAATTTGGAGGGATATCGCTAATTTGACAACTTTTCTTAAACTTTGCCAAATTGACGGAAATGTCGCCAAATTGATATAAACGACACACAAACAGCTGCCATAAACCTTCGGGTTGGTCGTGTGGCTTGGGTCTTCTACATATCAATAAAAAAAATTTTTGTTTTTTTAGAAGAGAGTACTGAAATGATGTTTGGTTAGCATTTATCTGTCAGACCAACCATCCTACTTAATAATACATTTAGCGAATTTTTAAAATGTCACCAAATTGATAAAAATGTTTTCAAATCTATAAAAATATCTTCAAATTGATAAAATTGCGCTACATAAATGATATTAATTGTTTTTTGTTAGGGGATAGTATTGTGATGATATTTCGTCAATTTGTCGCAAAGTGGAACTGTCAGATCTACAGTCCCACTTGGCGATAAGTTTGGCGATTTTTTAAAATGTCGCTAATTTGACGAAACTGTCGCCAAATGTTCCATAGAAATATAACTATTTAGACGATATTTTTTCTACCAATTTATTTGAAGCAAATGATATCATGTCGCTTAGCAACGGATTTAAATCCAATGTGTTTATGCGGCAGACGATTTTTATTAAATCCTTTCCGATTTGAATAATGAAGATATGTATATAAAATAAATTTCATTGCCATTTCATTTTGGACTGGATAATATCAATTATACTCTTCAGGTTTAAACATTATTATTATTGATATTTTCCGGAATTATTGATTCAGGGATTATTGATATTTTTAAGTTATTACGCCATTGTTTTATTGCGGCAAAAATTGCTGACACACGCATATTGTAAGTTGTACGAGTAATCTTCTAGGAATGCACGGGTATATCTTCTAACCTACGAGAATATAAGTAGTACAGGTATATTGGCATATATTTTGACATATATTGGCATATATATTGGAATCAAGTACAGTCTTCTGGTATGAAGATTACGGGGATTAATTATATATTCAATTTATTACGTCGTCTGTTGTATTTTACCAAAAAACATTTGAAACTCATATTGTAAAACGGGTAATCTTCTACTAATAATCGGACATTATAAGTAGTACGTGTATATCTTCCCATATAATTTTAGCACTTTAATTTTGACATATATTGGAATAAATGACTGTCTTCAGATTTAAAGATTACGGGTTTATTGGTATTTTCAATTTATACATGTAATCTACTAATACAGGTTATATTTTCTAATATTCGCGTATATAATTAGTACGGGTCCCATACAATTTTAACGCTTTTATTTTGCATATATTGATTCAATTCCATATTTTTTTTTTATATTTGCTTACATAAGGGGTCCAAGATGTTTCATTCTTCAGATATGTCCATGAAGATAATTTTATATAGCGAGAACAGAGATTCTTAAACTTCTTTTTAGGAGCATTATATTAAATATTTTAACAGAATATTTTGATTAAACATGTCATTTAGTATACTATAAGAATTTGGGCATGATTATGAATTTCAAGTTTCTTTATATTATATACTCCGTACGAAGAACGGGTATGCTGCTAGTCTATATAAATAAAATTGAAAATCTGTCTGTCTGTCTGTCTGTCTGTCTGTCTGTCTGTTTGTTCCATCATCACAGGAGAACGGCTGAACCGAATTTGATGAAATTTTGTGGGTAGCCTAGAAATAGCCCCACTTAAAATTTTGTCTATGGTTGGAATTTCTACGACCAGTGGTTCTCGAGATATTAGTAAAAAACGAAACTATCGTTTGTCTCATCATCACGAGAGAACGGCTGAACCGAATTTAATGAAATTTTGTGGGTTGCCTTAAAATAGCCCCCCATAAATTTTGCCCAAGTTTCAAGTTTCTAAAACCAGGGGTTGTCGAGATATTAATGAAAAACGAAACTTTTTTTATAGGAGTTCTACTCTCCAACTCCGTGGTTTATCCAAACGGAAAGGATAAAAATCGTTTGTTTAAAGCGTCAAAGGGAATTAAAACTTTATTTTTGAGTTTGATGCAGGATTTTTGCATTAAATAGTCACTATCTGAAAGCATGAATTGTTTGAAACATGAATTTAAATGGAAAAATCTACCTCCATGTTTTTACATGTATTAACCTCCATGTATTTCACAAGCTTTTACTCAACGATTAGAAGTATAAAGAAATTAAAATGGTTATTTAATTTCGCATTTTATGAGGAAGATTCTATCTTATATCATGTTGCTCGGCAAAGGAATGGAATTAAATGTGTTTGTTAATGATTATTACTATTTTTTCTATTTGTATAATAAATAAATGGATGTAAAAATATATTTTATAAATGAACGGTTTAATTGTTCTTTTAATTATATATATTGCGGACTGCGTACATTACTTTTATTTATTTTAGCAAAGAGGTTTCAAGCTCATATATTGTGTTTAGCTAATAAACTCATAATAAATGAACGGTTTGATTGTTCTTTTAATTATATATATTGCGAACTGCGTACATCACACTTTTATTTATTTTAGCAAAGATATTTCAAAGCTCATATATTGTGTTTAGCTAATAAACTCATATATTGTGTTTACCCAATAAATTCATTTAGCCGATTGTTGAAGCAGAAAAAAAGTAGAACGGATGTATGTATCTTCTAATACAATTTTAGTGTTTTCATTTAGTATATATACAGACGGGATATGGATATTTTATTCTTCAGATCTGCAAATTTAGAGCTACGAATTTAGCGGAATATCTCTAAATAACTTGGTAACTTTTCTTAAACTGTACCAAATTAGAGGAAATATCTCCAAATTAATAAAAATGACCCAAATCAATGAAATTAAATTTGTTTTTTTAGAATAGAGTACTGAAATGATGTTTCTGTAGCATTTGTCGGTCAGTCCATCCATCCTACTTAGTAACGCATTTAACTAATTTTTTTAATATCACTAAATTGATAAAAATATTTGTAAATCCATAAAAATATCATGGAGACGAAAATGTCGCCAAACCTTCCATGGAGATCACATTATTCAGACAACATGATTTCCATCAATTTATTTGAAGCAGATGATATCATGTCGCTTAGCAACGGATCCAATGTGTTATGTGTCATACGATTTTTATTAAATCTAATAAAAATATGTATATAAAATAAATTTCATTGACATTGCATTTTTGACTGGATAATATCAATTACGGTCTTCAGGTTTAAACATCATTATTATTGATATTTCGGGGACAGTTGATTCAGGAATTATTGATATTTTCAAATTATTATGCCATTGTTTCATTATGACGAAAATTGATGAAACTCATATATAGTACGTTGTAAAAGTAATCTTCTACAAATGCACGGTATATCTACGACAATATAAGTAGTACAGGTATATTGGCAAAATTTTTATATATATTGGCAAAATTTTTATATATATTGGCATATATTGGAATCAATTACGACCTTCTGGTATTAAGATTACGGGGATTTTTGATACTTTCAATTTATTACGTCATCTTTTTTATTTTGGTAAATATTTTTAAGACTCATATTACAATATGTTTAAGCTTCTACTAACACACTGGCATATTTTCTAATTTGCGACAATATAAGTAGTACGTGGTTGCATGTATTGATTCAATTCTTTTTTTTGTGTGTGAATTTGTTTACAAAAGGGGCCAGGATATTTTATTCTTTAGATTTGCCCGTGAAGATCATTTTGCATAGTGAGAACAGATATTCTTAAATTTCTCTTTATGAGCAATAAATTTAATATTTTATCAGAATTTGCACATGTTTGCGAATTATAAGTTTTTTTATATTATATACTCCGTACGAAGGGCGGGTATGCTGCTAGTCTATATAAATAAAAATGAAAATCTGTCTGTCTGTCTGTCTGTCTGTCTGTTTGTCACACCATCACGGGAGAACGGCTGAACCGAATTTGATGAAATTTTGTGGGTAGCCCAGAAATAGCCCCACTTAAAATTATATCCGTGTTTTGAGTTTCTACGACCAGTGGTTCTCGAGATATTAGTAAAAAACGAAATTTTCGTTTGTCTCATCATCACGGAAAAACGGCTGAACCGAATTTAATGAAATTTGGTGGATAGCCTTGAAATATCCCCCCATAAATTTTGTCCAAGTTTCGAGTTTCTAAGACCTGGGGTTGTCGAGATATTAATAAAAAAACGGAACTTTTTCCTAGGAGTTCTACTCCCTAACTCCGTGGTTTATCCAAACGAAAAGCTTGAAAATCGTTTGAAAGTGAATTAAAATTTAATCTCTGAGTTTGATGGGAGATTTTTTGCGTTAATTAGTCACTTTCTGAAAACATGAATTGTTTGAAACATGATTTAAAGGGGAAATCTATCTCCATGGTTCATGGTTTATTTAAAACAAGCTTTTACGGAACAATGAGAAGTATAGAGAAATCAAAATCGTTATTTAATTTCGCAGTTTATGTTATAAGACATGACATATTTAACATGTTATAAGATTCTATCTTATACCATGTTACTCAGAAACGCAATTAAATTAAATCTGTCTGTTAATTTTAATAATTATTTTTTCGATTTGAATAATAAATAAATGGATATAAAAATATATTTTAGAAAAGAACGATTTGATTTTTCTTATAGCATTTTTGACTGGATAATATCAATTACGGTCTTCAGGTTTAAAAATTATTATTATTTATATTTTCGGGGATTATTGATTCAAGGATTATTGATATTTTCAAGTTATTATGCAATTATTTTATTATGACAAAAATTGTTTAAACTCATATATTGTATGTTGTACGAATCTTCTACAAATACACGTGTATATCTTTTAATCTACGAGAATATAAGTAGTACAGGTATATTGACATATGTTTTGATATATATTGGCATATATTGGAATCAATTACGACCTACTGGTATAAAGAGTACGGATATTATTGATGTTTTCAATTTATTACGTCATCTCTTTTATTTTGGCAAATATTTTTGAGACGCATATTGTAATACGGGTAATCTTCTACTAACACATTGGCATATTTTCTGATCTGCGACAATATAATTAGTACGGGGTTGCATATATTCATTCAATTCCTATTTTTTCTTCTGTAAATTTGCTTACAAAAGGGGGCAGGATGTTTTATTCTTCAGATCTGATCGTGAAGATAATTTTGCATAGTGAGAACATATATTCTTAAACTTCTCTTTAGGAGCAATAAATTTAATATTTTAACAGAATTTGCACATGATTGCGAACTTTAAGTTTCTTTAAATTATAAACTCCGTACGAATAACGGGTGTGCTGTTAGTGGTTAATAAATTTTAACATTTTAGGAGGATATATCATGTTGCTCGGCATCGCAATTAAATTAAATGTGTTTGTTAATGTTTTTATTATTTTTTTTCGATTTAAATAATAAATAAATGGATAAATGGATATAAAAGTATATCTTATGAATGGACGGTTTGATTTTTCTTTTAATTATATTAATTGCTGACTGCGTACATCAGTTTCATTTATTTTGGCAAAGAGTTTTCAAGCTTATATCGTATTTAGCTACTAAACTCATATATTGTGTTTAGCCAATAAATTCATATAGCCGATTGTTGAAACAGAAAAAGAGTAGAGCGGGTATATATATCTTCTAATACAATTGTAGTGTTTTCATTTAGTATATTGAAACGGGATAAGAATGTTTCATTCAGATCTGCAAATTCAAAGCTACGAATTTGGAGGGATATCGCTAATTTGACAACTTTTCTTAAACTTTGCCAAATTGACGGAAATGTCGCCAAATTGATATAAACGACACACAAACAGCTGCCATAAACCTTCGGGTTGGTCGTGTGGCTTGGGTCTTCTACATATCAATAAAAAAAATTTTTGTTTTGTTAGAAGAGAGTACTGAAATGATGTTTGGTTAGCATTTATCTGTCAGACCAACCATCCTACTTAATAATACATTTAGCGAATTTTTAAAATGTCACCAAATTGATAAAAATGTTTTCAAATCTATAAAAATATCTTCAAATTGATAAAATTGCGCTACATAAATGATATTAATTGTTTTTTGTTAGGGGATAGTATTGTGATGATATTTCGTCAATTTGTCGCAAAGTGGAACTGTCAGATCTACAGTCCCACTTGGCGATAAGTTTGGCGATTTTTTAAAATGTCGCTAATTTGACGAAACTGTCGCCAAATGTTCCATAGAAATATAACTATTTAGACGATATTTTTTCTACCAATTTATTTGAAGCAAATGATATCATGTCGCTTAGCAACGGATTTAAATCCAATGTGTTTATGCGGCAGACGATTTTTATTAAATCCTTTCCGATTTGAATAATGAAGATATGTATATAAAATAAATTTCATTGCCATTTCATTTTGGACTGAATATCAATTATACTCTTCAGGTTTAAACATTATTATTATTGATATTTTCCGGAATTATTGATTCAGGGATTATTGATATTTTTAAGTTATTACGCCATTGTTTTATTGCGGCAAAAATTGCTGACACACGCATATTGTAAGTTGTACGAGTAATCTTCTAGGAATGCACGGGTATATCTTCTAACCTACGAGAATATAAGTAGTACAGGTATATTGGCATATATTTTGACATATATTGGCATATATATTGGAATCAAGTACAGTCTACTGGTATGAAGATTAAGGGGATTAATTATATATTCAATTTATTACGTCGTCAGTTGTATTTTACCAAAAAACATTTGAGACTCATATTGCAAAACGGGTAATCTTCTACTAATAATCGGACATTATAAGTAGTACGTGTATATCTTCCCATATAATTTTAGCACTTTAATTTTGACATATATTGGAATAAATGACTGTCTTCAGATTTAAAGATTACGGTTTTATTGGTATTTTCAATTTATACATGTAATCTTCTAATACAGGTTATATTTTCTAATATTCGCGTATATAATTAGTACGGGTCCCATACAATTTTAACGCTTTTATTTTGCATATATTGATTCAATTCCTTATTTTCTTTTATATTTGCTTACATAAGGGGTCCAAGATGTTTTATTCTTCAGATATGTCCATGAAGATAATTTTATATAGCGAGAACAGAGATTCTTAAACTTCTTTTTAGGAGCATTATATTAAATATTTTAACAGAATATTTTGATTAAACATGTCATTTAGTATACTATAAGAATTTGGGCATGATTAAGAATTTCAAGTTCGGGTATGCTGCTAGTATATAATATAAATAAACTTAAAATTCACAATCATGTGCAAATTCCTATAGTATACTAAATAACATGCTTAAATCAAAATATTCAGTTAAAATATTTAATACAATGCTCCTAAAAAGAAACCCCAGGATCTCTGTTCTCACTATACAAAATTATCTTCACGGTTAGATCTGAAGAATAAAATATCCTGGCCTTTTTAGCAAGCAAATTTATAAAAAGTATGGAATTGAATCAATATATGCAAAATAATAGCGTATTGTATGGGACCCGTACTACCAATACGCGAATATCAGAAGATATAACCTACATTATGACATTACATGTATACATTGAAAATATCAATAAATCCGTAATCTTTAAACCAGTAGGCAGTAATTAATTTCAATATGTGTCCAAATGAAAGTGCTAAAATTATATGGAAAGATAAACCCGTACTACTTATAATGTCATAGATTAGAAGATATGTCCTAGTGTTAGTAAAAGATTACCCGTACTATAATATTTAGTTTGAAAAATTTTTGCCAATATGTAACAGATTACTTAATAAATTAAAAATATCAATAATCCCCGTGATCTTCATACCGGAAGGCTTGATTCCAATATATGCCAATATACATGTACTACTTATATTCTCTTACATTAGAAGATATACCCGTGCATTTGTAGAAGATTACTCGTACAACGTACAATATATGAGTTTCAACAATTTTTGCCGCAATAAAACAATGCCATAAGAAATTGAAAATATCAATAATCTCTGAATCAATAATCCCCGAAAACATCAATAATAATAATATTTAAACATGAAGATCGTAATTGATATTATCCAGTCTAAAATACGATGGCAATGAAATTTATTTTATATACATATCTTCATCATTAAAATCAGAAAAGATTTAATAAAAATCTTCTTCCTCATAAACACGTTAAATTTAAATCCGTTGTTAAGCGACATGTTATGATTTGCTTCAAATAAATTGGTGGTCAAAATATCGTCTGAATATCTCTAATGAAGGTTTGGCGACATTTTAAAATATCGCCGAATTTATCACCAAGTAGGACAGTAGAACTGACAGTCCCACTTGGCGATAAATTGACGAACCATCATCAAAATATTATCCCCTAAAAAAAACACAATTTCGTTTATTTAGGGCAATTTATCAATTTCAAAATATTTTTATGGATTTATAAATATTTTTACCAATTTGGTGACATTTTAAAAATTCGCTAAATGGGTTACTAAGTAGGGCGGTTTGACTGACAGACAAATGCTAACGAAACACCATTTCAGTACTTTCTTTTAACAAAACAAATTTAATTTCATTGATTTGCGTCACTTTTATCAATTTGGAGACATTTCCACTAATTTGGTAAAGTTTAAGAAAAGTTACCAAGTTAGCGATATCCAGCCAAATTCGTAGCTCTAAATTCGCAGATCTGAATAAAATATCGTGATCCAGTTTGTATATACTAAATGAAAACACTAAAATATTATTAGAAGATACACCCATTCTACTCTTTTTCTGTTTAAACAATTGGATAAATGAATTTATTGGGCAAACAGAATATAAGTTTATTAGCTAAACACAATATATAAGCTTAAAACCTTTCTATAGGGCTAAAATACATGAAAGTGATGTATGCAGTTCGCAATTAATATAATTAAAAAAAAATCAAACCGTTCATTTATAAGATATATTTTAATATCCATTTATTTATTATTCAAATCGAAAAAGTAATAATAATCATTAACAAACACATTTAATTCCATTCCTTTGTCGAGCAACATGATATAAGATAGAATCTTCCTCATAAAATGCGAAATTAAATAACCATTTTAATTTCTTTATACTTCTAATCGTTGAGTAAAAGCTTGTGAAATATAAAACATGGAGGTAGATTTTTCCATTTAAATTCATGTTTCATACCATTCATGCTTTCAGATGTGACTATTTAATGCAAAAATCCTGCATCAAACTCAAAAATAAAGTTTTAATTCCCTTTCACGTTTTAAACAAACGATTTTTATCCTTTCCGTTTGGATAAATCACGGAATTGGAGAGTAGAACTCCTATAAAAAAAGTTCCGTTTTTCATTAATATCTCGACAACCCCTGGTCTTAGAAACTCGAAACTTGGGCAAAATTTATGGGGGGCTATTTCAAGGCCACCCACAAAATTTCATTAAATTCGGTTCAGACGTTCTTCCGTGATGATGAGACAAACGAAAATTTTGTTTTTTACTAATATCTCGAGAACCACCGGTCACAGAAACTCATAATATGGACTACATTTTAAGAGGGATTATTTCCAGGCTACCTACAAAATTTCATCAAATTCGGTCCAGCCGTTTTCCCGTGATGATGGGACAAACAGACAGACAGACAGATTTTCAATTATATATATATAGACTAGCAGCATAACCGTTCTTCGTACGGAGTCTATATAAATAAAAATGAAAATCTGTCTGTCTGTCTGTCTGTCTGTCTGTTTGTCACACCATCACGGGAGAACGGCTGAACCGAATTTGATGAAATTTTGTGGGTAGCCCAGAAATAGCCCCACTTAAAATTATATCCGTGTTTTGAGTTTCTACGACCAGTGGTTCTCGAGATATTAGTGAAAAACGAAATTTTCGTTTGTCTCATCATCACGGAAAAACGGCTGAACCGAATTTAATGAAATTTTGTGAATAGCCTTAAAATATCCCCCCATAAATTTTGTCCAAGTTTCGAGTTTCTAAGACCTGGGGTTGTCGAGATATTAATGAAAAACGGAACTTTTTCCTAGGAGTTCTACTCCCTAACTCCGTGGTTTATCCCAACGAAAAGCTTGAAAATCGTTTGAAAGTGAATTAAAATTTAATCTCTGAGTTTGATGGGAGATTTTTTGCGTTAATTAGTCACTTTCTGAAAAAATGAATTGTTTGAAACATGATTTAAAGGGGAAATCTATCTCCATGGTTCATGGTTTATTTAAAACAAGCTTTTACGGAACAATGAGAAGTATAGAGAAATCAAAATCGTTATTTAATTTCGCAGTTTATGTTATAAGACATGACATATTTAACATGTTATAAGATTCTATCTTATATCATGTTACTCAGAAACGCAATTAAATTAAATCTGTCTGTTAATTTTAATAATTATTTTTTCGATTTGAATAATAAATAAATGGATATAAAAATATATTTTAGAAAAGAACGATTTGATTTTTCTTATAGCATTTTTGACTGGATAATATCAATTACGGTCTTCAGGTTTAAAAATTATTATTATTTATATTTTCGGGGATTATTGATTCAAGGATTATTGATATTTTCAAGTTATTATGCAATTATTTTATTATGACAAAAATTGTTTAAACTCATATATTGTATGTTGTACGAATCTTCTACAAATACACGTATATATCTCTTAATCTACGAGAATATAAGTAGTACAGGTATATTGGCATATGTTTTGATATATATTGGCATATATTGGAATCAATTACGACCTTCTGGTATAAAGAGTACGGATATTATTGATGTTTTGAATTTATTACGTCATCTCTTTTATTTTGGCAAATATTTTTGAGACGCATATTGTAAAACGGGTAATCTTCTACTAATACATTGGCATATTTTCTGATCTGCGACAATATAATTAGTACGGGGTTGTATATATTCATTCAATTCCTATTTTTTCTTCTGTAAATTTGCTTACAAAAGGGGGCAGGATGTTTTATTCTTCAGATTTGATCGTGAAGATAATTTTGCATAGTGAGAACATATATTCTTAAACTTCTCTTTAGGAGCAATAAATTTAATATTTTAACAGAATTTGCACATGATTGCGAACTATAAGTTTCTTTAAATTATACACTCCGTACGAATAACGCGTGTGCTGTTAGTGGTTAATAAATTTTAACATTTTAGGAGGATATATCATGCTGCTCGGCATCGCAATTAAATTAAATGTGTTTGTTAATGTTTTTATTATTTTTTTTCGATTTAAATAATAAATAAATGGATAAATGGATATAAAAGTATATCTTATGAATGGACGGTTTGATTTTTCTTTTAATTATATTAATTGCTGACTGCGTACATCAATTTCATTTATTTTGGCAAAGAGTTTTCAAGCTTATATCGTATTTAGCTACTAAACTCATATATTGTGTTTAGCCAATAAATTCATATAGCCGATTGTTGAAACAGAAAAAGAGTAGAGCGGGTATATCTTCTAATACAATTGTAGTGTTTTCATTTAGTATATTGAAACGGGATAAGAATGTTTCATTCAGATCTGCAAATTCAAAGCTACGAATTTGGAGGGATATCGCTAATTTGACAACTTTTCTTAAACTTTGCCAAATTGACGGAAATGTCACCAAATTGATATAAACGACACACAAACAGCTGCGGGCCAACGGCCGTACCGTGCTGAAAACACCGGTTCTCGTTAGATCACCGAAGTCAAGCAGCATCGGGCGCGGTTAGTACTTGGTGGGTGACCACCTCGGAACACCGCGTGCTGTTGGCCATCTCGGGTGCGGTATCCCCGTCGTTTGCGCGCTAAGATTTGCACGCTGCCACAAATGAAGCAGTGTTCATGCGGAGTACGATCACGTTAAACATGTGGGTCCGTAAGTCCTTCCGAGAGGTTGGTGGTAGGGGAAGGAGGGTACGGTCCCTGTGGATGCCTCCCCCACTGGGTTCCGGTCAAAATTGGGTGGCACTTCCCGGCCGTCCATACAGTTACCTTACACCTTTCTGGTAGGTCGGACGGTCTGGGTCTCAACACAAACAGCTGCCATAAACCTTCGGGTTGGTCGTGTGGCTTGGGTCTTCTACATATCAATGAAATTTTTTTTGTTTTGTTAGAAGAGAGTACTGAAATGATGTTTGGTTAGCATTTATCTGTCAGACCAACCATCCTACTTAGTAATACATTTAGCGAATTTTTAAAATGTCACCAAATTGATAAAAATGTTTTCAAATCTATAAAAATATCTTGAAATTGATAAAATTGCGCTACATAAATGATATTAATTGTTTTTTGTTAGGGGATAGTATTGTGATGCTATTTCGTCAATTTGTCGCAAAGTGGAACTGTCAGTTCTACAGTCCCACTTGGCGATAAATTTGGCGATTTTTTAAAATGTCGCTAATTTGACGAAACTGTCGCCAAATGTTCCATAGAAATATAACTATTTAGACGATATTTTTCTAACAATTTATTTGAAGCAAATGATATCATGTCGCTTAGCAACGGATTTAAATCCAATGTGTTTATGCGGCAGACGATTTTTATTAAATCCTTTCCGATTTGAATAATGAAGATATGTATATAAAATAAATTTCATTGCCATTTCATTTTGGACTGGATAATATCAATTATACTCTTCAGGTTTAAACATTATTATTATTGATATTTTCCGGAATTATTGATTCAGTGATTATTGATATTTTTAAGTTATTACGCCATTGTTTTATTGCGGCAAAAATTGCTGACACACGCGTATTGTACGTTGTACGAGTAATCTTCTAGGAATGCACGGGTATATCTTCTAACCTACGAGAATATAAGTAGTACAGGTATATTGGCATATATTTTGACATATATTGGCATATATATATTGGAATCAAGTACAGTCGTCTGGTATGAAGATTACGGGGATTAATTATATATTCAATTTATTACGTCGTCTGTTGTATTTTACCAAAAAACATTTGAGACTCATATTGTAAAACGGGTAATCTTCTACTAATAATCGGACATTATAAGTAGTACGTGTATATCTTCCCATATAATTTTAGCACTTTAATTTTGACATATATTGGAATAAATGACTGTCTTCAGATTTAAAGATTACGGGTTTATTGGTATTTTCAATTTATACATGTAATCTACTAATACAGGTTATATTTTCTAATATTCGCGTATATAATTAGTACGGGTCCCATACAATTTTAACGCTTTTATTTTGCATATATTGATTCACTTCCATATTTTTTTTTTATATTTGCTTACATAAGGGGTCCAAGATGTTTCATTCTTCAGATATGTCCATGAAGATAATTTTGTATAGCGAGAACAGAGATTCTTAAACTTCTTTTTAGGAGCATTATATTAAATATTTTAACAGAATATTTTGATTAAACATGTCATTTAGTATACTATAAGAATTTGGGCATGATTATGAATTTCAAGTTTCTTTATATAATATACTCCGTACGAAGAACGGGTATGCTGCTAGTATATAATATAAATAAACTTAAAATTCACAATCATGTGCAAATTCCTATAGTATACTAAATAACATGCTTAAATCAAAATATTCAGTTAAAATATTTAATACAATGCTCCTAAAAAGAAACCCCAGGATCTCTGTTCTCACTATACAAAATTATCTTCACGGTTAGATCTGAAGAATAAAATATCCTGGCCTTTTTAGCAAGCAAATTTATAAAAAGTATGGAATTGAATCAATATATGCAAAATAATAGCGTATTGTATGGGACCCGTACTACCAATACGCGAATATCAGAAGATATAACCTACATTATGACATTACATGTATACATTGAAAATATCAATAAATCCGTAATCTTTAAACCAGTAGGCAGTAATTAATTTCAATATGTGCCCAAATGAAAGTGCTAAAATTATATGGAAAGATAAACCCGTACTACTTATAATGTCATAGATTAGAAGATATGTCCTAGAGTTAGTAAAAGATTACCCGTACTATAATATTTAGTTTGAAAAATTTTTGCCAATATGTAACAGATTACTTAATAAATTAAAAATATCAATAATCCCCGTGATCTTCATACCGGAAGGCTTGATTCCAATATATGCCAATATACATGTACTACTTATATTCTCTTACATTAGAAGATATACCCGTGCATTTGTAGAAGATTACTCGTACAACGTACAATATATGAGTTTCAACAATTTTTGCCGCAATAAAACAATGCCATAAGAAATTGAAAATATCAATAATCTCTGAATCAATAATCCCCGAAAACATCAATAATAATTATATTTAAACATGAAGATCGTAATTGATATTATCCAGTCTAAAATACGATGGCAATGAAATTTATTTTATATACATATCTTCATCATTAAAATCAGAAAAGATTTAATAAAAATCTTCTTCCTCATAAACACGTTAAATTTAAATCCGTTGTTAAGCGACATGTTATGATTTGCTTCAAATAAATTGGTGGTCAAAATATCGTCTGAATATCTCTAATGAAGGTATGGCGACATTTTAAAATATCGCCGAATTTATCACCAAGTAGGACAGTAGAACTGACAGTCCCACTTGGCGATAAATTGACGAACCATCATCAAAATATTATCCCCTAAAAAAAACACAATTTCGTTTATTTAGGGCAATTTATCAATTTCAAAATATTTTTATGGATTTATAAATATTTTTACCAATTTGGTGACATTTTAAAAATTCGCTAAATGGGTTACTAAGTAGGGCGGTTTGACTGACAGACAAATGCTAACGAAACACCATTTCAGTACTTTCTTTTAACAAAACAAATTTAATTTCATTGATTTGCGTCACTTTTATCAATTTGGAGACATTTCCACTAATTTGGTAAAGTTTAAGAAAAGTTACCAAGTTAGCGATATCCAGCCAAATTCGTAGCTCTAAATTCGCAGATCTGAATAAAATATCGTGATCCAGTTTGTATATACTAAATGAAAACACTAAAATATTATTAGAAGATACACCCATTCTACTCTTTTTCTGTTTAAACAATTGGATAAATGAATTTATTGGGCAAACAGAATATAAGTTTATTAGCTAAACACAATATATAAGCTTAAAACCTTTCTATGGGGCTAAAATACATGAAAGTGATGTATGCAGTTCGCAATTAATATAATTAAAAAAAAATCAAACCGTTCATTTATAAGATATATTTTAATATCCATTTATTTATTATTCAAATCGAAAAAGTAATAATAATCATTAACAAACACATTTAATTCCATTCCTTTGTCGAGCAACATGATATAAGATAGAATCTTCCTCATAAAATGCGAAGTTAAATAATCATTTTAATTTCTTTATACTTCTAATCGTTGAGTAAAAGCTTGTGAAATATAAAACATGGAGGTAGATTTTTCCATTTAAATTCATGTTTCAAACAATTCATGCTTTCACATAGTGACTATTTAATGCAAAAATCCTGCATCAAACTCAAAAATAAAGTTTTAATTCCCTTTGACGTTTTAAACAAACGATTTTTATCCTTTCCGTTTGGATAAACCACGGAGTTGGAGAGTGTAACTCCTATAAAAAAAGTTCCGTTTTTCATTAATATCTCGACAACCCCTGGTCTTAGAAACTCGAAAATTGGGCAAAATTTATGGGGGGGGCTATTTCAAGGCCACCCACAAAATTTAATTAAATTCGGTTTAGGCGTTCTCTCGTGATGATGAGACAAACGAAAGTTTCGTTTTTTACTAATATCTCGAGAACCACTGGTCGTAGAAATTCCAACCATAGACTAAATTTTAAATGGAGCTATTTCTAGGCTACCCACAAAATTTCATCAAATTCGGTTCAGCCGTTCTCCCGTGATGATGGGACAAACAGACAGACAGACAGACAGACAGACAGACAGACAGATTTTCATTTTTATTTATATAGATTGACAATTAAAAATAATGTCCAAACCCATTACTCTAGAACTAGCCGTTCTAGAGATACTTAAGTTTTTCGCATTTTCGATATGCTACCGTTGAAAATACGACCAATTACCAAATGTAAACGAAAATCGAATTAAAAATGCAAATTCAGTGTCATTTGAAATAATTATGGTTGATATTTTGTGCGGTTAAGCTCGTTAATGAATTATTAAAGAAATAAAGAGAACATGAACACGAGTGAGTCTGCAGACATGTCATGTGCTGTCCACATCAAATATTTTTTGTTTCTGGAAACGATAGTTTTGAGGCAACTATGGGCGCAAACAATATATATATTAAAATGAAATTTTCATAAATTCATGAAAATTATAAACCTTTTATATGATTATCAGATTCACCTCTTAGAAAAAATTATCGTACACTAGAATTCCATCTTCCATAATGCATTAAATTTCTATTTTCGCAAATGGGAAGAAAATTGGCAAGTATCCTCTATACGCTGAAAATTAATTATTTTCGCGAGTTTGAACTGAAAGGGAAATTCCCTTTTGCCTATCACCTAGACTCTAGAGGATATGCTTCTGAATGGAATTCCAGTACGTACAAAAGTGCGGTCGGACGTTTATTTTTTTTTAGCCTATGAGTTCGAATAAATTGAAGAAACAACTCTAAACTGTAACAACTCTACCTTTACAACTCTAAACTGTAAAATATTCTGCAGCCTTTGTTCATTTTTTTAGCTACTTTATTGCTAATTTCGGCAAACTATAACAAGAAAGAAAAATCATGCTTAAAGCATTGATTATGAAATACTTTCCAACTTCAATGCAATTTTATTTGAACATGTCTAAAATGCAATACATTCCTCGGTAATATTTTAAAACTTATCACAATACTACATTAATTTATTATATTTGAAAACTTAAACCTTCATCGAAAAAAATGAACTTCATTCAAATGACGGCATTGAAATATAAATTGCCTGGTTTAAACATCTCTAAAATGCGATACATTCCTGGGTAATAATTTTTAAATTATCATACTACTACAATAATTTATTATACTTGAAAGCTTCATCGAAAGCAACTGAAATTCATTCAAATGACGTCATAGAAAAAATAACACGCCTGGCTCTCTCTATAAAAGCAGCATTTCATTCATAAACAGTTTTCCATTCATTTCATTCATCACAATACTATAATAGTTTATTTTATTTAAAAATTAAGACCATTGAGATACGAGTAATTAAACTCTATGCTTCAAACAAAAAAAAATCGTCCTTCTCTTTGTAAAATCAATGAATATTTCACTCATATCAGCTATGCAGACTCCATGAGGTAAATAATTTTGTGTTAAAGAAATACAGCAATTATAATACAACTCATTCTACATATTTTGCTGTTTACATTTTACATAAGTGAAAAATAGGCTTCGTTGTAGAAAAAATCAAATTTGGATGAGCATTTAAACTCAAATATATTGTAATTGCGTTGTTTCAGTATGTAGATGCACAGAATTTAAGCAAAAATAAAGTAGTTTTAGGACGGATACAACACTCAATATGAATTAAAAAGAACTTTAAAAATCACGATTTTGAGACAAGATGAATGCCATATATAATTTTGAAGTGGATCACGTGGTCTTTTCATATCATGGTCACGTGATCGCTTCATATAAGAGGTGTAATTATTGTTTTAATTTTTATTTAAAAACTACTGAATATATTTCGGTAATTTTTTTTATATATTTTATGAAACAATTTGAATATTACCTAAAAATTTTGAAACAATTTGTGGATATTTAAATCCGCTTAAAAAATGTTTGAAAAATTAGGTCCCTTAGGGCTCAATGATTTCCTTTTTTCAATCCGGGTTCAATCCAAAACTAATTAGATGATATTATTCATTTATATTCCCATAAGTCCTACAGACCGTCTGAAAAACATACTAAAATTTCATTTTGATTAAGTTATTTTTACGGCAATTATCGTGCTAAAGGACAGACAGACAGACAGACCGAATGAATGAACAAAGTCATAAACACTTTTCAACTTTGTTGTAAAGTGTTAAAAAAAGCTGCAATTCCAACTTTATTTTTTAAAATATTCAGCTAATTATCTTCTGCCAAAGCGTTATTTTAAACCCTTTCCCACATAATTGAAAATTGTTTATGACTTTGTTCATTCTATCTGTCTGTTAGATCGCACGATGACTGCCGTAAAAGTGACTTTTTCAAAATGAAATATTAGTATGTTGTTGAGACGGTCTGTGGGACATATGGGAATGCAAAAGAATAATATTACTCAATTAGCTTCGGATTTAACCCAGGTTGAAGAAATGAAATATACATTGAATCCTATGGGACCTAATTTTTCAAACATTTTTTTAAGAGGAGTTGAAATTCACAAACTGCTTAAAAATTTTAGAAAATGTTCAAAATATCACGTAAAATGTGTAAAAAAATTTCCTCAAACTATGTTAAGTATTTTTTTAAATAAAAATTGAAATATGAATTACACCCATATTATATGAAGAGGTCACGTGACTCCTTGCAAAATAAAATATAACATTCATTTTTTTTTTCGCTTAGTGAAAATCGTGATTTTTAGGGAATGATTATATTTATATTACTTTCCTCATATACATAATATATAAGGGAGGTATTGTGACGTGGTCGAAAATTCGAAATCAGGTATTGGACAGGACAGCAAGTTTCAAGCATCCATGCACAAGAGTCAAACGTTTTTGATGTGATGTCTGTGTGTGTGTGTGTTAGTGAGACTATGGAGGCGATATCTCACGAACTAATGGAGCGATTCGAACGACATTTTGTACAATAATTACAATCCGTGAATACTGAAAGTCTGTTGGTTACTCAATCGTATGTTCAGAACGATGTAAATTTTTGATTGAAATATTGAAGAAATTATTAAAAAATCCGGAAAAACGCCAAATATACAATTCAACGTTAAAAACACAGTACCGTTAATCTTATACATTATTTTATTACTGTAACAGAAGTAAATTCATTGCATTATGTAAGGGATGGCATGTGCTGCCTACATCAGATATTTTAGTGTTGCATCCGTCCTAAAACCGATTTATGTTTGCATATTATCTGTGTATCTAAATTCTATGCCTACGCAATTACAATAGTTTTTTGCTTAAATGATCACTAAATTTTGATTATTTCTACAACGAAGTCTAATTTTAACACATGCAAGATATAAACAAATCAAGCGATTGTAAAATGAGCTGTATACGAATTGTTAATTTTTTTAACACAAAATTATTTAGCCGTGGTGTATGGAATATAATTGGAATGAAATATTTATTGATTTTACATAAAGAAGCTGACGATTTTATAGCATTGTCTGTTTTGATGAAGTTCCCAAGTAAAATAAATTACTGTAGTATTGTGATAATTTAAAAAATATCACTGCTGTATATATCACATTTTAGAGATGTCTAAATAAAATTGCCTTTCAGTTAGAAAGTGTCTCATAATCAATGTTTTATGCACGATTAATATTTCTTGTTATATATATGTTATCATAAGTATCAGGAACCTTACTCTCCATTACAGACAGCTAATTCCACTGAAACTTTCAGTAACATGCTTGCAAATGTTTTTCAGAAGACGCTGTTGACTCACTTATGGCTGAGGAATTCAGATGTATTTCCAAGGACCGGATATTTTGCACCGGATATTTTCCAAGAAGAACCCGAAATATGATAGCTTGCTCATGATAAAAATTATCGCACATCTAAAGAAGATGACAATAGTATATGACCAAGGTTATGTTGGGGCGTCTGATGTTTATGGACATGTTAACATTTCTACTAGCAGTTCGACTATTAGTAAAACCAATTCTGAAGAACCAGTTACAGAGTCTACTTCGTACAAACTATTTTCAATTGAACAGGAACCTCCTAAATCAAAAAAGAAAAAAAAATGCGGAATTCTTCGAAAACAAAAAGAATGAAACAAGTATCACCTAAATAGAAGAAGAAATTCCACGTTCTTGATAAGGATATTCCGCGCAAAAACTGTAATCGAATTTTTGTCTAACTTTTAATCTAATCTAAATTTGTGTAATTTTTATCATATATATAAAGTGTTATCTTCGTGTTCTATGATGATGATTTGATGGATGATAATGATTTCCTTTAATTATTATCATCCCTCTTTCGAATGTTCTATGGATTTTATATTGCCTGTCTATAAAGGCTGTAATTTTCAATTTTGACCGCTATTGGCAAAGCGAGCCACAGGAGATCATGATTACTGATGTCACAACTGAGTGAGTGACCGAGTTTCATGAACAAAATAAAATACATTCTCCGAAGTCGGGACGTCACAGCATATTTTTTATATACGTTTTTCTTCTAAACACACGTATTTTTAAAGTGTTTAATGGCTTTAAAATTTTTTAAGTTCTAGATGAATTTTAATTAGAGGTTCGCATCTTAAATCACGGGCAAGACCACGCCTTCCTCCTAATATAAAATAATAGAACTGCATTTTTTACCTTCATCTCAATACTAAAACTGCTATGCAATGTTTATAAATACATTTCTGTTGTCAAAATTATTAAGCCAATGACGTTATTTACGCAGTATATCTTTCTAAAAGGAAAAAGTCTGATGTGGGCAGCACATGACTTTCCCTGCAGACTTATATTCACGGACTCTTTATTTTAATTAAATTTAATTCACTTTTAATTCAATTTTCGTTCTCATTTGATAACTGGACTTATTTCAAAGGCGGTGTAGAGAAAATACGTAAAAATAAAATATCTCGAGAACGGCCTATCCTAGTGTAATGGGGTTGGTCTTATTATTTTCTTCGTTAAACAATACGTATTAAACAAGCATTTAATGGATATATTTCAGCATAAGTAGTTTTTTTATTTTAGATTCTGTCGTTTATGCGGTCCATTTTGCAAAAAAAGCAGGTTATTTTTTTCCGAATCATACCAAAATCTAATCAGTACCAGGGTAACCCATAAGCGACTTATCTACCAAATTTTGTGAAATTCAGTCCATTAGATTTTCAGCTAGAGTGGATAAAATTTTTGCGGACCATTTCGCAAAAAAGGCGGGTTCTTCTATCCCGAATTATACCCAAAACTAATCAGCACCAGATTCGCTCACAAGTGTGCTTCACCAACCAAATTTTATGAAATTCGGTCAATTAGATCTTTAGTTAGAGTGGATACAAAATTTGCACAGACAGACACACCGCCAGACACACAGACAGACAGACAGACAACACAGACACACAAAAAGACACACACAGACGTCACGCTAAAAATAGTTTTTTGGTATTCTAGAGGTCTCGAAACGTGTAGATCCGTCAAAAACTCGAGTTGCGATTTTCGACATGATTCCAATACTTTTCCTATACATTACCATGTATTGCAGGGAAAGTTAAAAAATAGCATGGCTTTAGTATATTCAATTATATATATTTTTTTATTTTCTAAAATTCAATATAACGGTATGCATGACAGAGCCAATCAATCAATAATAAAATGCCTGATTCGTCACAACTGAAAAATCATTCATTTAATTATTGAAGAAAAAATGTTTTGAAACGAAACACGGTTCCGATTCCTACCGATGATTTTCAGACATTCATATTTGACGTTTACTAATGATTAAAGTTTTCTAAAGTTTATTCTTTCATACGCAGATAATCCATTTATTCAAATTGCATTTTCAGTAAAAATATTTCCCGTTTCAATAAAGTCTTGTTTAGTTTTAGAAATGAAATAAAAGTTTGAAAACGGATATGTAAATTGATTATGCAGTTCTCGAGTATAATGGATTTTCATATCATGCTGAAAAGAAGCATTATTTCCTGTACTTTATAATTTAAAATAAGTTTTTTTTTTCTAATTTTATACAAAACATAAACCATAATTATGAATATTATATAAGTATCTAAAAAAATAACCTTATTATTTAAACTCAATGGCGTAAGTATATCAATGGCTTTGTGAAGCCTATACTCGACCTAGAAGGATGCGATTTTTTTAACGTATGTACCGAGCAGAAGTGGGGATTTTGAAGTGATTTTCGAAAAATCGAAAAATTTGATAGATTTTTAAGTATTTGTAAAAAACCTCATTTTACCTTGTGAGACCAAATTTAGTGAGAAAGTTTTATATTTGTATTTATGATGTGTGTAATGTCAGACAATGCCATCAGTCTGAATGACGCCTGTTTTACAGCACTCTCACCAGAGAGGTAAAGTTGCCCATAAATCTAGGAGGCTAAATTGAAGCTACGAGATTGGTTAAAAATGTTAACTACGAGATTGGTTAGCAATGTTAACCAATATGGAAAGCGTCCGGTCGCATGACTCTGAGGTCGACCAATGGTAGCCGAGGAGACGTATTGGATCTCAGGCGGAATGAGCCGGCAACCAAAAGGTTCTAATGATTCCATATATTCTCGATGCAAAGAAATACCCTAAGATAGACACTTGACTATCATCAGAGATGCTGAAGTAACAGTGCAACACACAGCGCACACAAGTACGAGAAACCAAAGTACAAGATGTGTGTGAGTGATCAAGGACGAAATTGGAGGTATGTACTAACCAAATATTGTAGCAGATCTTAGACATTTTCATGATAAAATTTATCTGGTCTCACATGTCCAATCTCCTCCGCAAATAATATGATAATTGTTGTAATTAATTTATTGATAACCAAATATTGTTAAATAAAATTTTTGTTTTTTAAGTTAACAAGGAAGATCAATCATGCATAAAGCATTGATTATGAAACACTCTCCAACTTCAGTGCAATTTCATTGAAACATGTCAAAAATGCGATACTTTCCTCGGTAATATTTTTAAAATTATCACAATACTACATTAATTTATTAAATTTGAAACTTTAAAACTTCATTGAAAAAAATGAACTTCATACAAATGACGGCCTTGAAATATAAATTACTTGGTTTAAACATCTCTAAAATGCGATACATTCCTCGGTAATATTTTAAAAATTATCATAATAATACAATAATTTATTATATTTGAACACTTCATTGAAAACAAATGAAATTTATTCAAATGACGTCATCGAAAAATAAAACGCCTGGCTCTCTCTATAAAAGCAGCATTTCATTCATAAACTTTTTTCATTCATTTCATTCATCACAATACTATAATTTATTTTATTTGCAAACTTAAGACCATGGAGGTACAAGTAATTAAACTATATGCTTAAAACTTCATCGAAACAATCGTCTACGTATCTGTGTAAAATCAATGAAAGTTTCATTCATATCAGTTATATTGTAGACTCCATGAGCTAAATAATTTTGCATTAAAGAAATGCAGCAATCCTTATACAACTCATTCTACATCTTTTGGTATTCACAATTAGGCTTCGTTGTCAAATTAGGCTTCGTTGTAGAAATAATCAAAGTTGGAAGATTATTTAATTTATAAACTCAAATATATTGTAATTGAATTGTATCAGTATGTAGATGCAGAGAATTTAAGCAAAAATAAAGCAGTTTAAGGACGGATACAATACTAAATATGAATTAAAAAGAACTTTACAAATCACGATTTTGACACAAGATGGATGGCATATTTTATTTTGAAGCGGATCATGTGAACTCTTTGTCATAAAAAGATATGACATTATGTGCAATTCGAATTAACGCACATTATTTTTGATAAACTGTTAAACTTTTTTCTAATTTAAATTTTAATGATGAATTGAATCTTGGATGCAAAATTGGATTTTACAGTTTATCTTTTATAAAGTCTTCTAAAGGCATTCGCCTGGCATAAGATCCATTTTCAAAATCACTTTCACGCACACATTTCACATCTGCAGAATGAACTCACAGCTGCAAAAGAGAACAGGGGTCAGCCCCCCCCCCTTTAGCACGTGCTAAGATTTTTACATTGCTTAACCCGTAACGGTCAAAATTCCTTCACAGCCACAAACTTTGTTTCCCACAGAAACCTAAAACTGAAATTCTGCACCCTCCAAGTTAACATGGGCAGTCATTTGAAGATAGACAATTTTTACTGTCAATTTCAGAAAATAATGGGGAAAAGTTACTCCCACCTCAACAGTTCAGCTGGACAGAAATCGCAGATGGGCATGACGCTTCAAGAGGGAACTCAACAACATATCCCCCTTTGATTTTACCATCATAGTAGGCCACGTCCAATAAGAAGTTTTGTAAGTGCCGGAGTGGTCAATTACGAATGTTTCTGCAAGAGCGCCACTTTCTAGCTCAGCAAAAATAAATAAAAAATAAAAAAAATAATCTTGAGGGTTCTGCGGCGAAGGTGGCGGTCGAGGGCCGACTACTTGGCTCGCTATGCATTTGAATAAGATGTTATTAAATAGTGGTCTGACAGACCTCCATCTCATGGCTATAACATAGAGCCCAATTTTTAAGGACATACGTCCTTAGATTTTATCGAGTGCAGATATGGGCATTTCAACTCACGAATTGATGGAATCCCTCATTTATTATTATCAGCTGCAAAACCTTTAGAGCGGCCATGCTATTAAACGTCGGATATGTGATCGAAGAGACAGGAAGCTTAAGGAGCCGTAGATGCCCTGAAGCACGAAAAGTGCCTGGTCCACAGAGACTCATTATGTTCTTGATTTGCTAATAATTGGCAGAAGGCTATAGTGTATGCATCAACTCACAAATGAACTACTTATTGCACCATGCTGGGACTTATGACTTACTAGGAAGTGAAAGTATATGAATGCAGCCCTATTAGGATGACGCACTCGGTGGCCTATATAGTCTCTCCCTACACGCAAGAAAAAATAAATTTTAGTTGCTGACGAATTATTTGCGCTCGACCCAAACAAGCCCAGATCTTGAACTCAACTACATCATGTATGTAGGTTTTATGCACATTTATTTAATTCATAGGTACAATATCACCTGGTTTTATCTAAGTATATGTAAATTTCAAAATGTATAAATGTCCTTAAACATGCACTTGGTGATGCTAAATATTACCATTGAGAAACAAAAATTAGAATTAATGATAACGCTCTGTTAAGTGTTATGTATGAAATTAAAGTAAGCCTTAAGGCTACCCGGATAAATATGAAAAAAAAAAATATATATATATATATATATATATATATATATATATATAACTGTTATGATTTATTATAGAATAATATAAATGAGAACTTAAATGAATATCTTTGTTAAGATAGAGACATCAAAAATATGGATCACGTTAACAATATTTTGGCTCATCCTTATAAGAATGATGAACATATTAGTCACTTCTTTTGCTTATAAATATATATATATATATATATATATATATATATATATATTAATAAATGATAATTTGGGATCCATACCTGCCTCTTCTTTTGACTCCAAGCCTTTTGGAATTAATTAATTATAATTATGTTTGATTTTCAGCTACCTTGGAGGGTAAGTCTGATTTTAGAATGTTATTTTTTTTATTATTTAGAACCACTTGTGACAGAATAAATTACATTTAAGTAATAGACCAAAATTAATTATATTTTAATGAAGTATGCATTTAGTGACTTAATTACTAAGAATTTTCCGTGATCTATATACTTCTTTAAATTGTGTGAGGATGGATGCCTTTACATCCTGATATTTCGGTACCATGACTACAGAAAATGAACCGGGTAGTTAAATGAGTTAATAAACTTTTTATTTGCACACTTCTGATATTTTAATTTAAATTAAAAAAAAGTTTAACAGTTTATCAAAAATAATGTGCGTTAATTCGAATTATACAAAATGTCATATCTTTTTATGACACTCTTCATAAAAAAGGTGTAACTATTATTTTAATTTTAATTTAAAAATCTACTGAATATATTTTGCTGAAATCTCTTTATATATTTAATGGGATAATTAATTTGAATATTTTCTGAAACTTTCGAAGCAATTTGTGAATTTGAAATCCGCTTAAAAAATGTTTGAAAAATTAGGTCCCATAGGGTTCAATGCATATAATTTTTTCAACCCGGGTCCAATCCAAAGCTAATTGGATGATATTATTAATTTATATTCCCATAGGTCCCACAGACCGACTGAACAACATACTAAAATTTCATTTTGATAAAGTCATTTTTACAGCAGTTATCGTGCCAACGGACAGACAGACAGAGAGACAGACATGCACAATGAATGAACAAAGTAATAAACACTTTTCAATTATGTTGTAAAGTGTTAGAAAATGTAATTTGCAAATAGATTAAATACCGGTAAAATAGATGTTTTCTAATGGAATCAAAATGTCAACATTTTTATAAAATATTTCCTCAAATAGCGGCAACCAATCCCTGAGTTGAAATAAATTCATTAGTAAGCAGCAAAAGCAAAATAACAAGAAGGATCAATCATGCATAAAGCATTTATTATGAAGCACTTTCCAACTTTAATGCAATTTTATTTAAACATCTCTAAATTGCAATACATTCCTCGGTTATATTTTAAAACTTATCACAATACTACATTAATTTATTATATTTGAAAACTTAAACCTTCATCGAGAAAAAATGAACTTTATTCAAATGACGGCACTGAAATATAAATTGCCAGGTTTAAACATCTCTAAAATGTGATACATACCTTGGTAATAATTTTAGAATTATCATAATACTACGATAATTTATTATATTTGAAAACTTCATCAAAAACAACTGAAATTCATTCAAATGACGTCATAGAAAAAATAACACGCCTGGCTCTCTCTCAATCATGCTTAAAGCATTGATTATGAAACAATTTCCAACTTCAATGCAATTTTATTTTAAAAAGTCGAAAATGCAATACATTCCTCGATAATATTTTAATACTTATCGCAATACTACATTGATTTATTATATTTGAAAACTTAAACCTTCATCGAAAAAAATGAACTTCATTCAAATGACGGCATTGAAATATAAATTGCCTTGTTTAAACATCTCTAAAATGTTATACATTCCTCGGTAATATTTTTAAAATTATCATAATACTACAATAATTTATTATATTTGAAAACTTCTTCGAAAACAAAATAACTTCATTCAAATAACGTCATCGAAATTTTAATCGACTGGCTGGCTCTCTCTGTAAAAGCAGCATTACATTCA
>OX578140.1:90360607-90593107 GCA_951213105.1 Amaurobius ferox | reverse complement strand
TGTTGCCCACTGTTCATCTCCCTTTATCCAACTAAGAACATTTCTAAAATCAGCCCAATAGTACGTTTCAATATCTGGTCTTTTCATATATTTCTTGACGTTAGCAGCTAGTTGAGTAGTAATCAAACATGCCAGTAGTTCTATTCTGGGAATCGTGATTGTTTTAACGGGGTAATCCTACTTTTAGCACTAACAAATGTGCACGACACGGAATCTTCAGTTTCAACTTTGATAAAAATACAAACCACAGATGCCAATAAGCATATCTATCTATATATATATATATTGCTGATGCCAGTAAGCATACTTCCTAGCATCAGCAACACACGTGTAAACTGCAATGTTTCAAGGATAAAGTGCTCGTCATCATCCATCTAGATACGAAAATATCCTTCAGAAATTTTAATTGACTTCTCCAATTCAGAAATAGTTGTGTTTTATCTTCAGGTAATTTCTTATCCCGTGGAATTTCCTTCTTCCAGCATTCTTGAAGCAATATCTTTGGCAACAACGTAAATGCACAAATGATATCAAAGGATCGTAGATTTGTTGTACAACAGTCAACATTTTTCTCTTTGAAATCTGAAAAGTATCTGATGATTTATGGCGTATTGAATTACAACTCAACACATCTCTAAGTAGATCCCATATTAGTTCCAAAACTGATATCATACTGTTTTCTTCATCCCGCTTCTCTGTTTCAGTACGAGTAATATCTGGAACATGAGAAGTCTTTAATTTTGAGTAATTACTTTGCTAGCCTCTTAAGCCAAACTTTATTGAAAGTAATAATTATTTTGACTGTTTAACAAATGTTTCACATTTTTCAATTATGACTAAACTAGTAAAACAATTGTCGCCATAAAAGAAATCTTGTAACACTGACGCAATATCCTTAAAATAACAAGGAGCGTTCTATAAATGGGGTTTAATAGTGGCACTTAATAGAAAGCGACTGGAGGTAAAACCAAAGACAACGCGACAGTGACGATAGACTTTTAACTTATCGTAATCACCATCTTCCATCCACAGAAATTTGAGATTGTTTCTATCACGTTCACAGACACAAATTTGTAAGAATGCTTGTTTAATATCGGCAGTAACAGAAAATTCTTTCATACGGAATCGAGATATAACTGCTGTAATAAGTTCTAAAAGATTCGGACCTTTGGCAAGACATTCATTTAAGGAAGGATAATTTTTCGTATGTGCGGAAGCATCAAAGACTGATCTAATCTTCGTAGTGGCGAAGTAATTAACCACTGCTCTATGCGGCAAGTAGTGTCCAGGTTTTGCTTCATCATCTTCTTTCACTTCTAAAATTATTCCATCCTTCAACCAATTTCGTAAGACATCTTGATAAGCTTCGAAAATGTCAGTGCCTTTCAATTTCTTAATAGTGGTTCGTAATTTTCTTCCAGCTAAGTCCTTTTCATCAGGGAGCATAGGATGTATGTCACTCAAGCCAAGGTAATTTTATTTGATACCTTCCTTCATCGTTAATTTTAAGATTGCGTTGAAAATGCTCATACGCGACTTCGTGCAATTCTGTCATAATTTGGCTTTTAACAGGATCTGGAATTCTTATTCGGTGTAAACTCCACATATCGGAAAGGTTAATATCATTAGTGAGTAACGATATGATCGAGAGATGGGATTCAGTTACTTGAGGAACTTGAGGAATTTTGCTCATCAATATCAATCCCAAATGTGTACGAACTGCGACAGGCCCATCAGGAAAATAGTTAACTTTCCCATTTAGTAATTTTCTTGCCACATCTGATCCTATTGGTAGATAAATTGCGAGTTCGAATGCTAGGGAGAGGTCATTATCACAATCAGTCAGTTTTATCACTCTTTTATGACAATCTTTCATCCGCAGTCCTTGTGGAATATTCGATATATCACCAAATATTTTCTGTTGTTCTAGAAATTCGAAATTACAACTATACTTCTCATTTAAGCTAGTTAAATATGCCTTAAAACGACGATGTTTCTGTTGAGAAGATTCAAGACCGCCAACTAAACAATGAACTACTGGAATTTCTCCTAAAAATTGGAATTTCTCTCCTCCTCTTCCTCTGTGTTTAGCGCACCACAAAACCTAATCAACCAACCTAAACTTTCATATTTTAACAATTTAACTGTGATATGATAATCACATATTTGGATACGTAACCCTGGGAAAAAAGGGAAGATGTAATGTAAGTGAAATGTATACAATGTTTGTGATTTATGTTTATAGCTAGGCCTTTGCACAGACGGAATTGGGATTTTTGGCGCCGTTGGGTTGTATGCGCACTGACATGGATTGTAAATATTCAGAGATTTAATTGCAGCATAAACGTCAAAGTTGAGCTACAAATCTTTGAAAATTTATAGCCCTGTCAGGTGTGATTCGCGTCGGGGTACGGTTCCTTGGACCACCCGGTTGCAGAAAGCCCTCTGGTTCATGTGTTTGAGTGGAGCGCATAAAAAATGAGCGTCGCTTCAAAAACCAATGGTATGAAGCATTTTTGGACCGCCTTTTTTATTGCGTTTTGGGAAACAGCGAATGGGAAGTAGGGGACTTCCTCCCTGTATTTTTGTCGTTCTCCTTGTTTTAAAAATTCTGGAAGTTTTAGAAATTTAAAAAAAAGTGCAGACGCAATCTGATGTTTGATGGAGAAAGTTCTCCTGGGTTCCTTTGAGCACCTGTGCGAGGAACGCATCCGTGCAACGAAGTAGGTCTCACTTGACGGCGCTTGTCGTGCGGCAGTTTCTACAAGTTTCACTGAACCGGCGCATGTTACCTAACCAGGGGTAACATACTCTAGAGTAGCATATATATTTTCCAGAAACAGCTTTCTATTTTATTTGCAGCGGTGACAGGGCTTGGTCGCAGCTATTTTAGAACGGTTTCGACTATTTTCAGCCAAATCTTCACTACTAAAGTACGTGGACTGAGTCTTGTAGGGGTACCTATTCCGGGCTCCTAAACAGCAGACCACCTACGAAGTGGAGCTTCTCGTCATTGTTTTTGTGGTTGCAGGGCAACACAGTTCTACCGACAAAACGGCGTGGTGTGGGACCTTTGCTCCCTTAGCTGCATTTAAGCCGTGGTAACTGTAACACTGCATGTACGTAATGTTTGCGGAGCATTCATCCCGGGTTCCTCTAAGCAGCTGACAATCTCTACATAACCGTATCTGATATTAACTATTTTTGGTCGGTAAAGGCCTGTACGTAGATCTCACAAGATTGACTGGGATAAAGCCGAAATTAAGAGGAGGAGAAGGAAAGTGGACAGTGTGCCCATCTCCAAAATAATACTCGGCAAAAAATTTCGTCACCTGATGATACGCAACCGTGTTCTCAGACTGGTAGTGTTTTCCATGAACTATTCAAATAAATGAACCAAACTTCAATTAATCGTGCAACCCATTCCAACGTGCAGAGGTCAGCTACAGCACTCAGTGGAGTTCGTATGTAATGAAGGTATGAGAATTATATATTGATTTAAAATGTGTATATGAATGTTTAAGCTTAATTTGTGTGAGCCAATAGTGTAAGGGCAAAGTTATGCTAAATGGGAGATTTGCAAAATTGAATATTTATATATATTGTTTTCTTTACAAAAGTAATTAATTACAAGTTTGGATGATAAATAAGACAAATATGCAAATTAATGCAAAATAAACTGTGCACTCCGAGGTCAAGCTTAGGTAAATTGGGAACTCATTGTAATTGTGTATTTTGTATTTAATGTTTAAATTGAGATTTCATGTGTTTTGTAAATAAATTGTTAAGTGGCCACAAAAAAGGGAGTGATTAATTGTTTCAGCAAACGCAATGTACTTAGGTCCAATCGGACCCCAATATACTTTAACGCGCGTGAGCCTGGTGGAACAATTTGGTGAGTATCGGTAATGTATTTAAGTGCTTAATATTTATTGTATTTATGTGTAAAATCCACCTCACCACATTAACAGCCTTGGAACTTATACAGGATCTTTAACTACCAGTACCGATCAGAGTTCTCATGACATATTTGCATTCTGACCCTTAACATATACTTGTAATGTTTGTAATAACACTCCAGATGAACTAGTCTGACTGGTCAGTGTTTGATTTTTTGATTGGGTACATTTGAAATTTTCTTCAGGTTTAAGAGCTTGTAATTTAGATTCAAGTGGAGAATTCGGACACATTATTATGCAGTGTATTTTATCACACAGGAAACATTGTATTTAACTGTGACACTGTTTGGCCATGTGTCGTCCTCTCTTGAGACATAGAAAACAACAAGCGACCCTTTTTGCACATTCGCGTTGCGCATAAATATTCATTTTTTTACTTTCCTTATATACATAATGTATAAGGAAAGTATTGTGACGGGGTCGAAAATTCGAATTCGAGTTTTCGACATGAGAATACGTTTCAAGCATCCCTGATCACGAATCAAACATTTTTGAATTGATGTCTGTGTGTGTGTGTGTCAGTGAGACTGTTGAGACGATAACTGACGAACGAATGGACAGATTCTAACAAAGTTTGGCACAAAAATCACAATCCATAAACACTGGAAGCCTATTGTTTTTATACGCAATCGAATGTTCAGAACCCCCCTAAATTTCCGAATGAAATTTTGAAAAAATCGTCAAAAAATCAAAACCGCTAATATAGTAAAGGAGATAGACATTTCTTATGTAATTTTTCATTAGAAAACGATTGACATAAATTTTAGGACGCTAACATGAACCGTTCTCGAGATATTGTACATTTTTCAAAAAATTTATCAAAAAGTCATATAAAATAAAAAAAAATATTTCCTTCTGAGAAACATGTTCACTTTTCATATGTAATACCATGCGATAAATTGGGTGACATCATACTCGTAGATCTAGCTCATTCCATTCATGATAAAAGATACTTTAAGTAATACTTTTGCATTTGAACGCCAATAATCACTTATTTGCTGTAAGAATAACTTATTTCTTCGTCCATAACGCTTGGCGAGATTTAGGCGACGAATTTGGCGTAATGTCGCCAACTTGGCGACTTTTTGAAATGTTGCCAAATTAACGAAAATCTCGCCAAATGGATAAAAATGACGCTAAATCAATGAAAATGACGACTAATTGTCGAAAATTCAATATCTTGGAAAGAATATTAGTATCTACTATAAGAAAAACTTATTTGGTTTACTGTTAAAAGTAGTAAATTCATTACATTATATAAGGAAAGTCATGCGTTGCCCACATCAGGTTTTTTATCTTTATTACATTCTTGAGAATTAGGCCTTTTCTCACAAAAAATACATTTTCTTTTATAAATTAAATTTGTATTTAAAAGACAAGCAGCGGTTGAGGCTTAACTTTTATTTTCATTTAAATACTGTTTATTTGATTTCTTATATGCATCTATCTCTCCCACCATCAAAAGTGTTTCTGGCAATCGGAAATCTTTGTTTCCCTTCAACCTCTGATTTCAAAAATTCCATTAAAATACTCAATATATTAATATCTCCCCCTTCTTTATTCTTTACTAAAAGAGGACTAATATGCCGTTCCTATATTGTCAAAATATCCTCTGGCAAACAACCTGAAAAAGAGAATGTAACATCGCTGCATATTTATCCGAAGTGCCATCCAATAGATAATCACCACGAATAGATAGATACTTGCAGTTTGGTACACGGGTCGATGGTTCGATAAAACCCCCTGGAAAATCAAATTTTTCAAAATGTTCCGTAGAGAGGGTGTTCTATAGAAAAACGTTCGAAAAGTGAAATGATAGGAAAGCATACTTTGCGATGAGATAGAGACTTCAAATTTAGTATATGGGTAAAGTGTTCGAAAAGAAGAAAGTGTGCAATTTCAGATTTTCAATATTTGTTACTCTAGGAATGCCGCGCACCGAAATGTTCGATTCGTCGAACGAATGAGAAACGTCTGCTTTAAAATTTGATAGATGCTTGAAATTTGATATATGGGCTAATCATTTAAAGAAAATACCCATAATTAAAGATTTTTTCAGAAATGTTCATTTAAGGGGGTGCTGCCGAGAAAATAGTTCGAAATGTGAAATTAAGAAAAACCATGCTTCAAGATGCGATAGAGACTTCAAATTTGGTAAACGATAGTTTGAAAGGAAGAGTATGTGCAGTTTCAGTTTTCCGATATTTTTTACTTTGGGGGTTGCCACAAACGCAAATGTTTGATATTTCGAATAAATGAGAAGCGCGAATTGAATATGTACGTTATTATGTGGTTGCTTATTATGAAACCGTTGATTTTCAACGAGTATTCGGCTAGTATATACTAATTGCCAAGTGTCTGTCTGTCTGTCTATCTGCCTGCCATTTTTTTAGGCACTTCTCTAATAGATAAGAGTATTACAATTCGTTACACTGGTAGATCGTTCGATAAAACCTTCTGGAAAAATTGTATTTTCTCAAAATGTTTTGAAGAAAATTTGCTCCACATCAAAACGTTCGAAAAGTGAAATAATAGAAAATTGTGATTTGCTATAAGACTTCAAATTTGGTGGGTAAATCGTTCGAAAGGAAGAAAATGTGCAATTTCAGATTTTCAATATTTTCTACTTAAGGGGGTGCCGAAAACCAAAATGTTCGATTTGCCAAATAATTGAGAAACTACTAATTTGAAATTTGATAGAGGCTTGAAATTTGGAATATGAGCTAATCATTTGATGAAAACACTTAAGTCGAATATAGTTCTTAAAAAATGTTCATTTAGGGCGGTACTCCAGAGGAAAATGTTCGAAAGGTGAAATGATAAATACATATGCTTCGGGATGAGATACAGATTTCATATTTGGTGTCCTGGTAGATAGTTTGAAAGGAAGAAAGTGTACAATTTCAGTTTATCAACGTTTTCTATTCTAGGGGGTGCTGTACACCAAAATGTTCGATTTTCGGAATAAAGGAGAAGCACTCCTTTTAAAACTTGATACAGGCTTAATATATGGTATATGGGCCAATCATCTGATAGAAAACCCAAGAAGAATGGAGTTCTTCAAAAATGTATATTTAAAGCGGTGGGTGTTCAACACCAAACGTTCGAAAAGTGAAATGATAGAAAAAGCATGCTTCGCGATGAGATTGAGGCTTCAATTTTGGCGTTTCTCATAAATATTAATTTTTTTATATTTATTACATTCTGGAGAATTATGCGTTTTCTGACAAAAAAAAATACATTTCCGCTCATAAATGAAATTTGAATTTAAAAGACCAGCAGCGGTTGAGAGTTTACTTTTATTTTAATTACAATACTGTTTATTTGATTTCTTATATGCATATCTCCCACCATCAAAGGTGTTTCTGGCAATCGTCAATCTTTGTTCTCGTTCAACTTCTGATTTCAAAAGTCCATTAAAATACTCAATTTATGAATTTCTCCCCCTTCTTTATCCTTTACCAAAAGATAACTAATATGCCGTTCCCATATTTTCAAAATATCCTCTGGCAAACAACTCTCAACAAGAGGATATAACATAGCTGCTAAATTATCCGAAGTGACACCTAAGGTGGCCAAAGCTCTTAAATGTGCTTCAATCATATCGTATAAGTTCACCACATTACAGTTATTGCGATTTAAAAAAAATATAATTAATCTCGTACGCTTACTTATATCAACAATCCATCTTTACAGAAGCGAGATTTCATACATTCAATTACTAATGGGTAATTATCGCTAGTTGGCGGGAAACCCTTTACTAGATCGCGGGCTCAGGATTTTTATTTTGCACTTTGCAAGATATAAATTTATCGTCATCTGATAATTCTGGGTCTTCATGTATTTTTTTAAATATAGACCAGAATTTAAGCCAATTTTTTATCGATCCGTCAAAACTTTCTAATTTTGGTTATTTAATGGTTTTTCTATTTACCATTTCAACACATGAAATATTACGAAGATTCTCTTTACTAATTTCATTCTGTATTCGATCAGGTTTTAACTGTAATGTATTTAACTGTATAGGACGGTACATTTTCATATTCTTTGTCATCTTTGGAAAATACATCCAGTATATCATTATCTGTCGACTGCAGATTCTGATATTTATCGTTTAAAAGCGAAAAATAAATTCAACTGGTTTGAATTCTAAAACTTCTTTAAGTCTATTTGCAGCTTTCGTAGAACTAGTGCGTAATGGTGTTCTAACTTTTGTCAAATTTTTCATAATTACTAATAATTAACAACGATAATTCTGTATTTAAAAAAATAATAATAATCAATGTCATTTTATAAAACGGCGTCCCTGTTCCGTCGCCATACTGTCAGTTCAAAGAATCAAAATTACTAAATATATTTTAATCGATAATAAATAAAGGTGAACTTACCTTTTCGTTTATACTGATCAATTATGCAACTCAAAAATATTGTAATTGCGTTTGCGCAGTATATAGATGCACAGAAATTACGTAAAAAATAAAGCGTTTTAGGACGGGTGCAGCAGTAAATATAAATTAAGAAGAAGTTTAAAAATCACGATTTTGACACTTGGAAAAAAGACGGATGCCATATTTTATTTTGAAGTGGGTCACGTGATCTCTTCGTATAATATGGCTGCAATTATTATTTTAATTTTTATTTAAAAAAATACTGAACATATTTTGCTGAAATATTTTTATATATTTTATGGGATAATTTGAATATTTCCTAAAATTTCCGAAATAATTTGTGAATTCTGAATTCGCTTATTTATTTTTTTTTTGAAAAATTAGGTCCCATAAGTTTAAATGTGTTTCATTTTTTCAATCCGGGTTCAATCCAAAACTAATTGGGTAATATTATCCATTTACATTCCAATATGTCCCACAGCCCTTCTCTACAATATACTAAAATTTCATTTTGATAAAGTCATTATTACGACACTTATCGTTCAAACGGACAGACAGATAGAAATAACAGAGTCATAAAAAACTCTTTTCAAAAATTCTTCTCAAATATAAACTCTTTTATTATGGTATATGTGTATTGATTTAATTTCGTATGTTTTTTAAATTTGTTTATCTGTGAAGATAATTGTTGAATAGCGAGAACAGATATTCTTAAACTCCGTTTTAAGAACCTTAATTTAAATACTTTAATAGAAGGTTTTGAATAACAATGTCATTTAGAATTTAGAATGGTTTAGAAAATAGCTCATGATTGTAAATTGCATGTTTCTTTATATCCGTACGAAGAACGGCTATGCAGATTAGATAATATTTTACTGATACACGAGTATATTTTCTAATCTACGAGAATGTAAGTAGTACGGGCATATCTTCCCATATAATTTTAGCGCTTTCGTGTTGGCATATATTGGTATCAATTACGACCTACGGGTTTAAAGATAACAAGTATTAATGATATACAAATGTATAAGGAAAGTATTGTGACGGGGTCGAAATTTCGAATTTGAGTTTTCGACGGGAGAGCACGTTTCAAGCATCCCTGATCACGAATCAAACATTTTTGATGTGATAAATGTGTGTGTGTGTGTGTGTGTGTGTGTGTGTGTGTGTGTGTGTGTGTGTGTGTGTGTGTGTGCGTGTGTGTGTGTGTCAGTTAGCCTGTGGAGACGATAACTGACGAACGAATGGACCGATTCAAACGAAATTTGGTACAAAAATTGCAATCCATAAGCACTAGAAGCCTATTGTTTTTAAACGTAATCGAATATTCACAACCCACCTAAATTTTCGAGTGAAATTTTGAAAAAATCATCAAAAGATCAAAACCACTAATAAAGTTAGGCAAATAGACATTTCTTATGTAATTTTTCATTTGAAAACGATTAACATAAATTTCAGAATGCTAACATGAACCGTTCTCGAGATATTGCACATTTTTAAAAAAAAAATCAAAAAGTCATATAAAATAAAAAATATATATTTCCTTTTGAGAAACATGTTCACTTTTCATATGTAATACCATGCGATAAATTGGGTGACATCATTCTCGTGGATCTAGCTCGTTCCATTCATGAGAAAAGATACTGCGAGTAATACTTTTGTATTTGAACGCCAGTAGTCATTTATCTGTTATAAGAATAACTTATTTCTCCGTCGGTAAAGCTTGGCGAAATTTTGGCGACGAATTTGGCGGAATGTCGCCAACTTGGCGACTTTTTGAAATGTTGTCAAATCAACGAAAAGCTCCCCAAATGGATTAAAATGACGCTAAATCAATGAAAATGACCACTAATTGTCGAAAATTCAATATCTTGGAAAGAATATAAGTATCTACTATAAGAAAAACCTATTTTCTTTACTGTAAAAGTAGTAAATTCATTGCATTATATAAGGAAAGTCATGTGTTGCCCACATTAGATTTTTTTCAATTTATTGCGATACCAGTTTATTTGTGGCAAACGTTTTTGAAAATCATATATTGTGTACGAGTAATCTTCTACTAATACACGGTATATCTTCCAATATTCGAGAACATAAGTAGTGCGGGTATATATTCATGTACACATTTAGCACTTTTAGCATGTATTGATTTAATTTCATATATTTGTAAATATGTTTACAAGTTGGATCCGGATTTTTCATTCTTCATATATTCCTGTCAAGATAATGTCAATTTGTACAGCGAAAACAGAGATTTTTAAACTTCTTTTTGGGAACAATTATTTAAATATTTTTATAGAATGCTTTAAATAAAAATTTCTTTTAGAATATTATGGGAATTTACACATGTCTGTGAAATTCAAGTTTTATTATATTATACATTTCATACGAAGAATGGATGTATAATGCCAGTATCTATTACATATACTAATTGCCAAGTGGCTATCTGTCTGTCTGTCCATCTGTCACGTTCTTTTAGACACTTCCCGAATAGATAGATACTTATAATTTGGTACATGGTCGTTCAGTAAAACTCAGTGGAAAAAACGAATTTTTCAAATATGTTCTGTAGAGGGAGTGTTCAATACAAAAACGTTCAAAATGTGAAAACATAGGAAAGCATATTTTACGATAGAGACAAAATTTAGTGTATGCGCAATGTGCTTGAAAGGAAGAAAGTGTGCAATTTCAGATTTAAAAAAAAAACAAACAAGAAAGATCAATCATGCTTAAAGCATTGATTATGAAACACTTTCCAGCTTAAATGCAATTTTATTTTAAAAAGTCGAAAATGCAATACATTCCTCGGTAATATTTTAAAACTTATCACAATACTACATTAATTTATTAAATTTGAAAACTTAAACCTTCATTGAAAAAAATGAACTTCATTCAAATGACGGCAGTGAAATATAAATTGCCTGGTTTAAATATCTCTAAAATGTGATACATTCCACGGTAATATTTTCAAAACTATCATAATACTACGATAATTTATTATATTTGAAAACTTCATCGAAAACAACTGAAATTAATTCAAAGGACGTCTTAGAAAAAATAACACGCCTGGTTCTCTCTGTAAAAAGAGGATTTCATTCATATTCTCCCATTCATTTCATTCATCACAATACTATAATAATTTATTTTATTTAAAAATTAAGACCATGGAGCTACAAGTAATAAAACTTTATGCTTAAAACTTCATCGAAAAAAATCGTCCTTCTCTTCATAAAATCAATTAATATTTCATTCATATCAGCCATGCAGACTCCATGGACTAAATTATTTTATTTTAAAGAAATACAGCAATTCTAATACAACTCATTCCACATATTTTGCTGTTTACATTTTACATAAGTGAAAAATAGGCTTCGTTTCAGAAATAATCAAATTTGGATAATCATTTAAACTGAAATATATTCAATTTGCGCTGTTTAAATATGTAGATGCACAGAATTTAAGCAAAAATAAAGTAGTTTAAGGACCGATACAACACTCAATATGAATTATCAAGAACTTAAAAAAATCACGATTTTGAAACAAGATGGATGCCATATATCATTTTAAAGTGGGTCATGTGATCGTTTCATATCATGGTCACGTGATTGTTTCATATAAGAGGTGTAATTATTATTTTAATTTTTATTTAAAAAACTACTGAATATATTTCGCTGAATTTTTTTTTATATATTTTATGGAACAATTTGAATATTACCTAAAATTTTCGAAGCAATTTGTGAACTTTAAATCCGCTTAAAAAGTGCTTGTAAAATTAGGTCCCATAGGGCTCAATGTATTTCATTTTTTCGACCCGGGTTCAATCCAAAACTAATTGGGTGATATTATTCATTTATATTCCCATAGGTCCTACAGACCGTCTGAACAACATACTAAAATTTCATTTTGATTAAGTCATTTTTACGGCAGTTATCATGCTAACGGACAGACAGACAGACAGACAGAATTAACAAAGTCATAAACACTTTTCAACTTTGTTGTAAAGTGTTAAAAATGCTACTTTAGTGGTATCGTGCACTGAAATATTCGATTTGCCGAAAGAATGAGAAACATGTGCTTTAAAATTTTATAGAGTCTTGAAATTTGGTATATGTGTTAACCTTTCAATGAACGTGCCCAAAACCAAAGATTTTTTCAAAAATGTTCCTTTAGGGGGGTGCTCCCAAGAAAATCGGTCGAAATTTGAAAAGAAGAAAAACCATGCTTCGAAACTTCAAATTTGGTGTACGAGTAGATATTTTGAAAGGAAGAGTATGTGCATATTCAGTTTTTCGATATTTTCTACATTGGGGGGGGGGGGGCAGTAAACACAAATGTTCGATTTTTCGAATAAATGAGAAACGTGTAGTACAATACTTGTACAACATATTGCGCTCCCAATTACAAATGCTGCATTTAAATTGCTCGTTATATTTCTTGGCATTTGTAATTGGGAGTGCAACATGTTGTACAAGTATTGTACTATAAAACGCGAATGAAAAATCTACGTTATTCGGTGTTTGCTTATTGTGGCACCGCTGATTTTCAACGGGTATTCGGCTACTATATACTAATTACCAAGTTGCCGTCTATCTGTCTGTCCGCCTTTCACCCTTTTTTAGTCACTTCCCGAGTAGATAGAGTCTTACAATTTGGTGCACGGGTAGATAGTTCGATAAAACCCCCTGGAAAAATAGTATTTTCTTAAAATGTTCTGAAGAGAGGGTGCTCCACTCCAAAACGTCCGGAAAATGAAAGGATAGAAAAGCATGATTTGCTATAATATTGAGACTTCAAATTTGGTATATGGGTAAAACGTTCGAAAGGAAGAAAGTGTGCATATTCAGATTTCCAATATTTTCTACTTAAGGAGGTGCCGAAAACAGAAATGTTCGATTTGCTGAATAATTGAGAAAGCACTCCCTTAAAATTTGATAGAGGCTTGAAATCTGGCATATGATTTGTCATAATCATTTGTTGAAATAGATAATCATTAGTTGATAATAATAAATAATCATTTGTTGAAAACACATAAGACGAAGTTCTTCAAAAATGTTCTCTTAGGGGTGTTTTAGAGAAAAACGTTCGAAAGGTGAATTGTTAAAAAACATGCTTCGAGATGAGATAGAGTTTTAAAATAAGGTGTACTGGTAAATAGTTTGGAGGGGGGAAAAAGTGTACAATTTCAGCTTTCCAATGTTTGGTGCTTTAGCAGGGGCTGTCACACACCAAAATGTTCGATTTTTGGAATAGGAGAAACGCCACTTTAAAACGAGATGGAGACTCCATATTTGGTATATGGGCAAGTTATTCAATAGAAAATCCAATAAGAATGGAGTTTTTCGAAAATGCATATTTAAAGGGGTGGATACTCCACACAAAAACATTTGAGAGATGAAATGAAAGAAAGCTCATGCTTCGCGAAGAGATAGATATTTCGAATTTGGTGTATGGGTGGTAAATCGTTAGAAAAGAAGAAAGTGTGCAATTTGAGATTTCCAATATTTTCTACTTAAGGGGGTGACGCACACGAAAATGTTCGATTTGCCGAATCGATTCTGAAATCTGTTTGCCGAATAAATAAAAAACGGATGCTTTAAAAGTTGATAGAGGCGTGGAATTTGGTATGTGGGTTAATCATTTGATAAAAACACCCAAGACGAATATAGTTCTTCAAAAATGTTCGTTTAAGGGGTGCTCCAGAGAAAAACGTTCGAAAGGTGTATTAATAAAAAAATATGCTTTGGGATGATATAGAGATTTCAACTTTGGAGAACAGGTAGATAGTTTGGAAGGAAGAAAGTGAACAACTTCAATTTATCAATATTTTCTATTTTAGGGGGGTGCTGCAGACCAAAATGCTTGAATTTCGGAATAAAGAAGAAACGCCTCTTTTAAAACGTGATAGGCGCTTGATATTTAGTATATAGACGAATCATCAGAAAGAAAACCTAAACCGAACGGAATTTTTCAAAATGTATATTTAAGGCTGTGGGTGTTTCACTCCAAAACGTTCGAAACGTGAAATGATAAAGTCTCTATCTCATATTTCTCGATGAGATAGATACTCCAAGTTTGGTTTACAGGTAAATACTTGGGAAAGAAAAAAGTGTGCAATTTCAGTTTTCTAACATGTGTTATTGTTGAGGATGCCACTCACTAAAATATTCGATTAAACGAACACATGAAAAACGCCTACTTTACAATGTGATACAGGCTTGAAATTTAGTATAATGGATAACCATTTGATAAAAATCCCAAGATGAATACGGTTTTTCAAAAATGTTCATTTAAAGAAGTGCTACACAGAAAAAAGTTCGAAAGATGGAGTGATAGAAAATGTATGCTTCACAATAGGATAGAGACTTCGAATTTGGTGTGTGGGTAAATAGCTATAAAGTAGGAAAGTGTGTAATTTCAGATTTCCAATATTTGCTATTTTAGGATGTGCCGCTCACCAATATGTTCGATTTTGCAAATAAATGAGACAAGTTACATTTTAAATGTGATAGAGGCTTGATATTCGGTATATGGTCCAATCATCTGATAAAAAACCCAAGACCAACAGAGTGTTTCAAAAATGTTTGTTTATAGGTGTGCTCCGCAGAAAAACGTTCGAAAAGAGAAATGATAAAATATAATGCTTCGGGATTAGATTGAAGCTTTAATTTGGTGTACAGGTAGATAGTTCGAAAGGAAGAAGTGCGCAGTTTAAGTTTTCCAATATTTTCTTCTTTAGGGGGTTGTGTACACCAAAATATTCGATTTGCTGAATGAATGTGAAACGCGAATTATTCAAAAAGTTACATTATTCAGGTATTGCTTATTTCGAGACCGTTGATTTCCAACGGGTATTCGGCTAGTATATATAAATACAAAAATAACCCTTCGTAAGGCGATAATTAGCTGAATATTTCAGAAAGCTGGAATTTTCATAAACGCTTATAATTGTGGATTTTTGTATTATTTTCCCGAAATTATCAAGAAAGTAGCTGAAAAATTTGAGCAGAGGTGGAAGATTGTTTTACAGAGTGCCTATTTCGTTAATCCCATTAAACTAAGCTTATTTTGAGTTCGATAGAAGAACAACTAAGGCCATAAATATTTAGAACAGGGTTTTTCAACCCGCGTCACGGCGCCTGATTTAGTTTGGCCCGTCGATTAAATTTCAGAATTTTTTTTCCAAAAATTAAATAAAAAAAATGTGTTCGTATATTTCGGCTACATTTTAAGTTTTAAATTTTGTTTTTTAAATCAGTTTTATATATTGGTTTCAGAAAATGCATGTTATACGGAGTTTCAATGTAGAATTTACGAAATGCAGGTATAAAATACAAAAGGATATTTTTCCAAATTTTCTGATATTGCACGTCTGTATGCAATGCTGTAAGTTAATGCAGTAAAATACGCAATACTGTGTTTGGTTTGTTTAACAAAATGATATACGTTTTAGTGTCTGAGATAGGGATAAATTAATTAGGAACTCGCCAGATTTTCAAATCAGGCTACAGGTTGAATGTATTTCAAATTTTAATGAAAATTTTAATATCATACTACCATCATGTTTAAAAAAAAATAACGAAGACTTCACATGCATAACTTGGGGAAAAGTTATTAGATGGTGAACCACATTCAAAACTGCATCCTTAGCCTCATCACACCATTTCTTATATTCCTGTCACCCCTATTTAAACACGATTTTCGCCCTCCACCAGACAGGAACAAGTAATTGGGCAGCTAAGGTTCCAGATATTCAGTTTTTCTGGAATTAAGTTTTACGCCTTTGACCTGAAAATGTAGAAGTGCTCTTTCGACGTTCTTTACATTTTCGATTGCACATTTTTAGGTACAATCAGGCTTTCGCCTACTTCAATATATCAAGTTTTGTTTCAAAGAAAAAGCGCAATAATACACTCTCTAATTTGCATAGAGTTCTTAAAAGTTTGCACATACAAACTTACACCATTATCATTTCTGATAAATGGTAATACCGAAAGAGTTGTGATGTAACGGCTCTGGTATCAGTTCTATGCATTTCCAAACGCCTATTTCAGGCAAAACTGTGCTTTTTATTACATTATAATTAAAAAATAAATGTATTTTGAAATCAGCTAAGACCGAAAAATGTTCAAAATAATCATCAGATTCAGAATTTTTTATTTCAGATTTTCTGACTAAACAGTGTTTTGCTCTCCATGTGACCAATTCCTTTTCTTTCACGATGAGCAGTGATAAGTGAGAGAGGTGGTGGTCAAATTGCTAACGAATGACATTATCCAGATCTTATGCAACTTGTCATATCTATTTTGAGAACAAAATGCTCATTTGTCATCTATTCATTTGACAGAACAAGTGCTTTTTATACATGATAAACTCCGATTTCCAGGGGTTTGTAGCTCAGCCTCCAAGAAAGTTAAATACTTGATAACATTTTTATGTAAATCCGTTTTAAAACAAAGATAAAGGAAAATGCCATAGATGCGGTAGTACTCCATAAAAACACAACTTTAAAATGTCACTTTTTACAATTGCCATTCCGGCCTTTTAATATTGTGTTGACAGACTTAAAGCCTTAACTACTGAACCGATTTTAATTAATGATGACCTATTTCATGTGTTTGGTGGAATGTACATATTTTTCTGCTAAAACTAAATTGTAAATTTAGAATTTCATAATTGGAAAAAACATAAATAAATAGTTTTTGGTGGTAAAGTACAATTTGCAATGCCTGTAAAATTTTTGTTGCATAATCATGTCGAAATATATTTTTATTTTTGGCGCGAGGCGATAAATAGGGTAAACAGGCGTAATATATGAAACAAATTAGTAAGAAACTTTTGACACCCGCGGGCATTCTGCCCTATAAGTAATAAACAAAAAACACGCAAGAAAGTTTCCTACTTTTGTTGAATTTGGTTACCGAGTTGAGTCGTATATCTCACATAAAAATTTATAAAATGATAAGAAAAAAAGAACATGATAGTCGGTCTCAGCTTCAGTAAGTGATGTGTCATACGCTACATAAAACTCCAGTATTACACAGTTTTTCGCTGTAAAAGAAGTATAATCATTGGATTATGTAAGAAACGGGCCGCCGCCCACATCACGGACTCAGTTTCAGTATCTGATGCCATACTCTCGTAAAGCTTCAGAGTTCATGAAATGTCTATCCGCGATTAAAACACAATTATTGGCAACATTTCATTGCAGCGTTACCCAGAGATAGATAGATAGCACGATAAATCAAGGGGTTTATATTATTAACCTTTCGAAAAACTGTTTCTACCGTGGATCGAGGTTAAATCATCAGCCGCGATGTGATGTATTTATGTTTTAAAATTAATTTATATCATATACCAAGTTTTCGTTACAACGGCACTCATTTGGATAGGAAGTAGTTAACCCTAAAACCGATAGCATTATTCCTCAAAAAGTGTGGGATTCCGAAAAATAAAAAATAAAATAAATCGAGGTCCAGTCATATACACCGGTAATATTTTAAAAATATATTATATATAAAACCTCATTTTGTTTAATTCATATATGTGAGGCAGGGGGGACCGTAAAAGCGATGCGCAACGCGACACCTGTTTCCGGAATCTGCGCATGACGTCATCATCGAGTCAAAATTTCTCGATTGCTTGCTGCTCTTCCCGCCGTTTCGTTGTTTATATTGACCTTGGATTTACATATTGTTTTGCATCGTTTGATTTCTTTTACACATTCAAGTGTAGCTATTTCACTTTTATTTAGTACTTTATAATTTCATTAACATCATGCCGAATTGTGCAGTTACTACATGTAAGAACACAAATCTCAACACAAAAGATATGGGAATTATTTTTCATAGTTTCCCTAAAGATGAATCTATGCGAAAAAATGGTACATTAAGTGCCGAAGATTGGATAAAGTGAATTTTTCAAATGCATGTGTATGTTCCGAGCATTTTGTGGAGGAGGACTATGCTAGAGATTTAAGTGCTGAACTTTTACAATTAGCCCCGTCAAGAAGATTGAACCTCACTTCTGTTCCATTTCTGAAATTGAATACTTCTAGTCCAAGACCAAGCACTCCAACAAATAATAGGTGATTTTTTAAGTAAAAATTTCGAAGAAAATTGTATTGTAAACACGAAATCGGAAAGAAGAACAAGATGTGTATTCAGAGAAGTGAGGAAACGTACTCTTTCTACAATTACTAGCATATCACAAAAAAAAAAAAAATCTGATGCGGGCAACACATGACTTTAATTATATAACGTAATGAATTTACTACTTTTACAGTAAAAAAAATACGTTTTTCTTATAGTAGATACTAATATTCTTTCCAAGATATTAAATTTTCGACAATTAGTCGTCATTTTCATTGATTTAGCGTCATTTTTATCCATTTGGCGAGATTTTCGTTAGTTTGGCAACATTTTAAAAAGTCGCCAAGTTGGCGACATTCCGCCAAAATCTCGCCAAGCGTTATGGATGAAAAAGTATGTTATTCTTACAGCAGATAAATGACTATTGGTGTTCAAATACAAAAGTATTACTCAAAGTATCTTTTTTCATGAAAGGAACGAGCTAGATCCACGAGAATGATGTCACCCAATTTATCGCATGGTATTACATATGGAAAGTGAACATGTTTCTCAATAGGAAATATTTTTTTTTATTTTATATGACTTTTTGATTTTTTTTTTTTTTTTTTTTTTTTTTTTTTTTTTTTTTTTTTTTTTTTTTTTTTTGAAAAATGTGCAATATCTCGTTTATGTTACCGTTCTAAAATGTATGTCAAATTATTTTTAAATTTATGTCAATGAAAAATTACATAAGAAATGTCTCTTTGCGGAATTTTATTAGTGGTTTTGATTTTTTGACGATTTTTTCAAAATTTCATTTGAAAATTTAGAGGGGTTCTGAACATTCGATTGCGTATAAAGACAAAAGGCTTCCAGTGTTTACAGATTGTAATTTTTGTACCAAATTTGGTACGAATCAGTGCATTAGTTCGTCAGTTATCGTCTCCACAGTCTCACTGACACACACACACACAGACATCACTTCAAAAATGTTTGATTCGTGATCAGGGATGGTTGAAACGTGCTCTCCCGTCGAAAACTCGAATTCGAATTTTCGACCCCGTCACAATACTTTCCTTATACATTATGTATATAAGGAAAGTAAAAAGAAATATGACAAAGAAACATCGACTGAATGTGAAGGGACAAGCGGCTACATGTAAATAGAGAAATTTGGTGGTGAATTTCAGAGTCTGAAATTAATAAAATATTTAGTATTGAAATTCTCATGGATTTTTTTTTTAATTGAAGGAAAAGGACCACACTGAAACAATGTAGTAGGCCAATTAATTGTGAGGTTTGAAAGCAATTTTGTTATGTTTTGAGAAATATTGAAAACTGATTGTTTTTCAAAAAATCATATATATATTTTTTTTTTTGGGGGGGGGGGGTCCAATTGTTTGTTAGCAAACCTAAGTTTAAAGGCAATCGCATTTGCCTTTGGCGAATTTATTGGCTCAACCGATGATTGTGCAACCGATGATATAGCAAACCTTCACCACTGATTCGTAGTCTATATTCAATTGATAATTTTTGCGGCAATATTGGACTACAAACAATTTATTTTAAATAAAAGAAGCAATAGGGACTCAAATAACGGGCCCAAGTTTGGTGGTGGTGATGAAATTTCAAATAGAGATTTTAATTTTGTCAAAATATTTTGGAAGAGACGTGTGACAAGAAGTTGGGATATTTAAAATACGCGATTCTTCGGCTTCTCCGTTGCGGCTTGGCTCTGACTTACTCGATGGTGACGTCACGATCAGTAGCCAATGACAGCGAGCGCATCGCTAAAATCAACCTATTTTAGGATATAGTAACCTTGTATGTGAGGATTGTTATGTGAACATCAGGAACGCTGCACTTCGAATAAAAGACGCAGCTAGTTGAAATACGCAGAAAATTCGCAGAGCATAATAAATGCAAATAAATATAATACAATCCAGCAAAAAAATATTTCAAAGATGCATTGGTATTCGGTTGTTCTGCCAGGAGACGCATTTTTGTGTGATCTCCGAGACTCTAATTCACTCAAATGTGGTTCAGAAAAAGTTTAAGTTCAGAGATTTAAAACCTACGAGGAATTAGTTTAAAGTACATGTTAAGTTTTGAAACTGCAATATAACACGTCTCATATATACTGAAATGAAGTAATATCAAACGCGACTTTTATAAGGTCAATGTGAAGAATGAAAAACCGAAATTTCGGAGGTAGTTGGAATATTCAAACCCAAAAAGCAGTTACTTTGGTTGCTTAGACCCCACAATGAATGTTGCAAGTAGCTGAAAATTTTCACATTGTTATGGTCCTTCAGAATTAATTTCGCAAGCCCAGCAACGTAATTGCCATTTTTATTAACTAGTTTCTAAACCAAAGACCTTTCAAATTGTGGGAGTCACCGTGCTTTACGATAGTCAAATTTAACATCGTATATGTGTCTAGCGTGTTTAACGTTCTTTTGTTTTTTCGACCCCTCCCTACCCCCCCACAAGCTAAAAAAATGCATCCCGGTGACCTGTAAGACTGCCTTTTTCCAAACTTACAATATCGACTACTGTCGAAATTTTGACTAACCACACCCTGAGGTAAAGGAAGGTTTTTGTTCAAGTTTCTCCACACACACCCAAAGCCCCTCCATTGACCTAGAAGGCTGAACAAACTTGTAATTTCAACCACGATGCTTAGCGTTACGAAGTCTGATTTTAGATCTGTAATCCAGAGGTGGGTCAAAATGTGAGTGAAGGATCAAACAATATTTTTAAATCCTCTAAATTGCACACACATCCTTCTAGTGACCTAGATGAATAAACTTTGCACACTTATAGCACTTATAGTATCGAGCATCAGACAGAATTTAGCGAAGCCGGATATTCGATCGGCGGAGATTATGGTTTATTTTATAAGTTTTTTCCAGACACTTTGAACAGCCCCAAGAGTTTAGAAACTAAATTTTTGCACTTTTATGGTTTCTGAAAGAGTTCTTTAAATTGGCTTTCAAAATATAGGGAGGAATTATATAAAGAGGGATTAAAGTCTATCTACTCTCCCAAATTCCTAACCGTAGACATAAATGGTTAAACGTCGAACAGGGAACAAGTCCTAACAGGACTAATCTTAAATTGAGACAACTATTTTAAACGTGAAGCACTGCACTCTGTTAAACAAAATAAAACTTATCAAAAAAGTTTCACCTTAATTTTTAATATTGACATTTTTCTGTTACAGGGTCAACCTGTTTCAATGTCAACATGTTTCGGTGCAACAAATAAACACATTTTTATGATGTAGAACAAAAAATAAAAAAATCCAACGACGCTGTTTTTTATTCGCATGCTGTTACATTATATTCCATTGTCCTTCCGATTAATTTGAAGAAGGTTTTTTAGTTTCTTCCTTGAATAAAAAGGCTGCTATTCCTCCTGCGATACTGGTTGAGAACCCTTATTAATGTGCCATAAGCAGTTTCATAGTATATTTTCTATATGAAACACAGGATGTACATAATACGCCTAAACATCCAAAACAGTATTTGCGCAGTTTATAAATTTTATTTATTTGCAACACATGCATCGCTAAATTACCTCTTCTTAAAAAAATAAAAAATCCATTTTATATTCTTGAACCTAATATGCTGCCAAGGAAGTAATTTTCGAATTTTTTTGAAGAGTGTTTGTACTAAGCTTTATAGAGTTTCGAGTGTTAGATATGTTTACAGAATGCTCTGAATAGGAACATTTAAATACTATCTCCCTCCGTAGTGTATAAATTACACCTGCTTATCCCCTATTTGTTTTCTTATTTTAAAAGTAATTTGATATTTCTTCACATTATATTATTTATATTCCTAATTCCATAATTACGATGCAATATATTGAATATATTGCAGCCCACTATTATTTACATCCACGAAAAAAGTATAGAATAAGCGTAAAGAATTTTGAAAACATCTATCAGAAAGAATATATATTTATATTTAAAAGTAGTATTAAACTTGTATCCATCTCCCTAAGTACCCCTAAAAGTTATTTTCTTTTTGGAAGTGAGGATTTGGCATTTTTCCGAGTTTCTATATAAAACTAATCTATAAAAATACATTTTTCTTTAAATTCGTGTTTTATTTTCCAAAACGATTCCTTTTACAAAGCTGCTATACATTATTGATTTCTATGTATCTCACAGATATTTCATATCTGACTTTAAGACAACCAATCAGCATTAAAATTTTGCGTAGGAATAAATATACATATTAATCTTTATATGTATTAATAAAGAGGATCTGTCTGAAAGAAATGTGCTGATATGGAAAAAAAACAGTCAAAATATTTCTTGAAAGTGAGAAAAGTATTATTTGTATATTATAGAAACACATATAACAAATGAAAATTTCACATATGAAAATATAGAATAATAGTGAAGGATTTTTGTAAACATCAATCAGAAGGAATATATATTTATATCTAAAAGTAGTATTAAACTTCTATTCATCTCCCTAAGAACCACTAAAAGTTATTTTCTTTTTCTAAATCCCATATCACATATCAGTTGTAAAAATATCATATCACATATGAAAATATCACATAAGAAAATATCAATTGAGAAAATATATGCTCGATTCCAAATTACTCAGGCAATTAATTCAAATTAAAATCTGGGTATATCATATACTCAAACAACCAGAACATTTATAAAATACAAATTAGAAATATTTTGCTGGTGATAATATTATGAAAGACCGTGTAAACTGGATAAATGATCACTTCGAAAATAAAGGGAATGATTACAGTGGTCAATTAGTCCACTCCCCGTTTTATAATTCTCAGCTTCAACGGAATCTTTAAGATCAGTTCCATGTAAAATTATAAATGATTAGAAACATGATATATTTAATTGAAATTACTCAATACAAGGAAATTATTCGTGCAGCCACTTTCCTAAAGTATCTAAGTACTATATCTTCTATGTACTGCTTTAATTATATGCAGACTGAATCATATTTACAACGCAACATATAGAATCATGAAATTGCTTTGGTATTCATCTACCTCAGAAACCACACATTTAAAGCAGAAAAATGTGCTATGAATTCGTCAGTCTCTGTGGAAAATCAATAAATTTATTTTACCACATTTAATAACATAAAATGTTAATCAGGAGACTGCTTGCGCTGTGAGCAATTATGCCCTATATGTAATTTAAAAAACTGATTTATTCAATGGATATGCCCCTTATAATCGATGCAATAGAATCGGGTTTTCGTTTTCTGAAAGCAGGGACGTTTGTCTGACAGTCGTCCAATTTCGATCTGATTACGACATTGATTTCGAACAAGTGTTTGTAAAAGTAAAAAATAATAATAAATGGCAGAATTCATGACAACATCTTTTAATAATAAATTTTAAAAATTGCATTTTAATTCGTGCAATAAATGTGGTATACAAGTGATCAATACATGGAGCAAAAATGACTCTAATTCCATGGATCAGTCGATTTTAATTCACGATTCGTTCCAACTTTTGTTTATGAAAAATAAAAATAAACATTAAGCATTAGAATGTGTGTCAATTGATTTTATGGTAAGATGCTGATTGGTGTGCGCACTAATATATACTCTATGCTTCAAAACTCGCTCATTGATATCACAATCCAGCAAATATCATTTCGAAAAGTGTTTCGTTCCATAAATCGAATTTTCCAAGCATGGTGGTCTACGTGTTTGGAAAGATAATATCGAAATATATAAAAGCTCTTCAACTACATATAAAAGTTTTTAATTTATTTGCGAGTCATAAGGCATCGAAAAATAATTTTTATTAGAGTCAATGGGGCGAAGAATCACTATGTTTTAAGCTTACATATATTATGTAGAAAAAGAAAAAAACAATGTTGATATTCTTATGGAATGGTAGAACGTGTGCTGCCGTACACTTATTTGCATATATCATGGATTACCACCATTTTCCTATGTTTGATTTGTTTTTTAACGTAAATAGTATCTAACAGTTCATAATTCGTGTGTCTCTTCCCTTAGAATCTCATCTATGATAAAAATAAAAAAAATCTGATGTGGACAACACATGACTTGCCTTATATAATGCAATAAATTTACTATGCTTACAAAAAGAAATAGGTTTTTCTTATAGTAGATATTTATATCCTCTCCAAGATATTGAATTTTCGTCAATCAGTCGTCATTTTCATTGATTTAGTATCATTTGTATCCATTTGGCGAGATTTTTGTTAATTTGACAATATTTAAAAAAGCCGCCAAGTTGGCGGCATTCCGCCAAATTTGGCGTCAAAATCTCACCAAGCGTTATGGACGGAGAAATAAGTTATTCTTATAGCAGATAAATAACTATTGACGTTCAAATACAAAAGTATTATTCAAAGTATATTTTCTCATGAATGGAACGAGCTAGATCAACGAGAATGATGTCACCAAATTTATCGCATGATATTACATATGGAAAGCGAACATGTATCTCAACAGTTAATATATTTATTTTAATTTATAGGATTTTTTGATAAATTTGTTTAAAAAATGTTCAATATCTCGAGAACGGTTCATGCTAGCGTTCTAAAGTTTTATGTCAATCGTTTGCTAAGAAAAAAAATTATATAAGAAATGTCTAATTGAGTAACTTTATTAAAGGTTTTGATTTTCTGATGATTTTTTTCAAAATTTCACTCGAAAATTTAACGAGGCTCTGAACATTCTATTACGTTGAAAAACAATGTGGGCTTCCAGTATTCACGGATTGTGATTTTTGTACCAAATTTCGTTCGAATCGCTTCATTTGTTCGTAAGGTATCGTCTCCACAGACTCACTGACACACACACACAGCCATCATCTGAAAAATGCAAAAATGTTTTATTCGTGATCAGAGATGCTTGAAACGTGCTCTCCCGTCGAAAACTCGAATTCGAATTTTCGATCCTGTCACTATACTTTCCTTATACATTATGTATATAAGGAAAGTAATATGTATTTCACGGAGTTTTCATTTATTATCAACGTAGTCCTCTTACACTATAAAAGCTTATGATATTAATGAGAACGTTGTAAATTGCAAATGTATTTTTTAATATTTAAAATTTAATATTTTGAATGCATTCGAAAATATATATATTAACTACCTACCGTATTTTGCATCTTCAGACACCCCAGTAACTGCTTGGTAAAAATATATATCATTAGAACACCCTTAGACCTTTAGAATTTGGTCTTGAATATATATTAGTTATGATCTAAGCTCTATCTATAGCTAATTCAGAGAAATAGATGATCCAAAGAAAACTTTTGAACTGGAGCTGAAAAATAATTGTATAAATGCTAATTCTCCAGAGGGGGAAAAGAACACCCGTACCCCTTTTAAAATTTGATACTGAATCCATATCTGCCCATATCATGTCAAGCCATATCATGTAAGCTATTTCTATAGACGATCGTAAAAATAGATGTTGTAAGGAAAATGTAAATTTTTGATCCTAAATTGACTCGAGAACTGGAAGTAGTAATCTTTAGTGAGTCATACTACCTCCTTCAAAATTTAATGCTTAATCTATATCAATCATTATCTAAGCTCTATCTATAGCCAACCTTGAAAAATATATGTTTCAAAAAATTTTGAAGCGGAGATAAAAAAAAAATCTGAGTTAGGATTTCGCATTGCGCCACCTTACCTACTCCAGAATTTGATGATGAATCCATCTCATTTATCATCTAAGCCCTATTTATTGCAAATTTTGATAAATAGATGTTTCTGTTAAAATGATAATTTTTGAATCCGAAATGGAAAACATTTTCAATTTCGATACTGAATCCATATCAGATCCAATCATAGCTCAATATATAGTAGATCATGATAAAAGAAATTGTTTCAATTGGTTTAGTAAAAATATATATGACAAATTTTATTGCCCCGAAAATGAATGCGAAACGCAAGATAAGATCATTAATTTACTCAGATTAAAGAAAACATTCAATATTTTGATAATCAAAGTTATATAAATCATATGTATTATTTTCGAAATCGTACTGCAGTATACATATTATTCTACACTATATTAACGCCCCTTGCACTTGCTTCAGAAAAAAAGTGTAACCCAAGTTAGGTCATGGCTAACTTCATGCAGTACTACTCTATAATACACATATATGATTTCATCACAGCAAATTTTTGAAATCTATAGGGAGGACCCGTTCTTGATCACCTTTAACTTATTTTTTCGAAGAATATAGGGCATATTACCTTCTGGCGACCTTCAAGTTACACTACTCGGTTCTATCCACAAATACCTCCAAGTTATTCAACTACAAACTATATTTCACTTCAAATAATAGTTCAATAACTATCACAATAACAGCACAATAAAATATTCGTAAATACAGCATAAATACAAAAACAAACTGGTCTAGCAGTTTCAAAGGCAAATAGCAAAATTCTTCTTCAAGACCGACAAGGACTGAATTAGAAGATCATATTAATTTGTTTATTTTAATGTAATGTACTTTTGAATATAATTTATCTTACGACATGTAAACCTTTTACATTGGCATTATGTTACGGTTTGATTGTAATAGCTGAATATTTGATGATTGTTGATTTTGTGTCATTTGAGCTTTAAAAAATAATAAATAACTTTAGAATACAATCTGTTCTACAAAATTTTTTAACACAAACTTATTTAAAATAATATTAAATATAGTTTTGAATTCATAAAATTGCAAATTTGCCACTGACGTGCATTGATGAATTGATCAGTTGCGACGCATACTTGTGAACCGGTTCATTATTGATTATGCTCAAAGGCACTTGCTTTATTTACTTTAAATATATTTTAAAATATTTCTTTCAAATCAAATATATTTATTTTGATATTTAGTTCCATTCCTTATAGTCTCAAATTCATATTATTTCCATATTCTCTTTTAAATATTGTTCACATTCTCTTAGTCAAAATATTATTGCATTTTATGCACAAAAATCTCCAAAATGTATTTTTAAGCTAACTCAAAAGTCATAAACTTCATCAAATTCATATCGCAATATCAGCAATAACCCATTCAAACATCCTTCTGTACCATTTAATATTTAGTTATTCATAACTTTCAACTCTTTCTCCCTATCAAATCTTTATCACCCCTTAATCACCTCGGAGTTTGGCGACTTACTTGGCGACAAAGCGCATCGCAAGGCGTCTATTTCTATAGCAACCATAGGATGGGATGCGGGGGATCATATCTTTTGCACAGAAGAGAGTTTCTGCTCAGAGCGACTGGAGGGAAACTTTTTATTTACATCTTTGTGATCTTCAAAGTTTCATTCTTGAATATTTAGGGTCGGAATTTATAGTATATCCTGAATATATAAGTGTAGAAGTTGTCCATTGATGTAGTTTATATTCATTCCCAACGGACTTGGATTGTTGGTGAGTTGGAGAATATATCCGCTGTCAGCGGATCAGGAGTGGGTGAAGTTTACTTTTAAGAGAGAAGTAATTGACGTGTTTGTGCTGTGTGGCTTTTCTTCTAACTGTTTAGGAATAACTTTTTCGAAGTCTTTCGTAGTGTACTTTAAGTTGTGAGAAGTTTTTACTGAAATTATGTAGACAGGTAAGTGATGATTTTATTGCTAAATCCTGTTTTTTTATACAACGTAGTCAACGGCAAATTTAGAAAATGTATGTGCATAAAATCTTTTAATCTCAATCTAAATTTTGATAATTAAGATATTGTTTATAAAAACTATTAAATTAAAAATTTTACTAATATTGACATTTTATGCAAATAAGAGCGAAAAATATTAAGTTCTAATTTGCTGTTGAACATTTTTGTAGGTATGTGTCAGTGAGATATGATTGTTAGGTTAGTTTATGGTTAAGTATTGAGAGAAAAATTATTTACTTCTCATTGTGAAAAAAATATTTACGCTTTATTTAATATTTGAAATTATAGATATGAAGTTGAAATTTGATAGTTGAAAGAATGGTATCAAAAATAATAAATGAAGTAAAGTATTTTAAAATCAAAACATAGAGAAATTTAAGAAATATAACACAATTTTGTGGTTGACGATGTTTAATTTATGGATTTGGAAAATATTGCTTAATGTCAGAGTCAATATGGTATACTATATTTCTATTTAAATAGGATTTTTTAATTTTTAAAAAGTTTATTTAAAATTTTAAGTATAATTTTTAGAATAAACTTCTATTATATATATTATCATACGAAATATGTAAAAATTATATTCAGTTTAAAATTTTGAAATTATATTTTATTGCATTCTCCAGAATTTAAACTTTAATAAGTTATTAAAGAGATATCATTTAAAAAGATCTGATACATTTTTTATTACAAATCATTTTGAAAAACAGCGTCACATATATCTGAGCATTTATCATAAAACGTTTTATTAATTTCGAAAGAGAATGTTAAAAATATATGTTGATCAAAATGTTTGGGAGCAAAAAAAAATTCCATGTATAAATTTCTTTATCCCTATAATTCATTGTATTTACAACCTTCACAATATTGGAAGTAGTACACGATTTGTTATAATAGTTTAAGTACAAGATTTAAATATTATATTTCTATGTCAGAATAACTAAGTAATTAGTAAACACCTTTATAACTTCAAAGTGTAAGTTGTGTAACAAATAGAAATAAATTTACCCTTATAGCTAATATAAATATACCACTTTTAGTCACTGTTAAAATCCATCACGAACTAGAAGAATAATGTTTGATGCTCAATTTGAAATTTGTATTTAAAATTTAAGTAATGAAATAATACCGCTCACATCAATTATATGACTATGTTATTTTGTGTACATATTTGCACCTCGACATTGTTGGAAAACGGGTTTAATACTCTGAAATTGTTTCATATACAATACAAATTGAGTTTTTAAAGTCATATATTTAAGTAAATATCTGTAAATATATGTATATGCAATATTCTTCTAAAGTGAATTGGTTTGAATTTAATGATTTTAAAACTTATTGCTGTATACAAAATATAAATACAATTAAATTGACCGATAGTGCAATTTTACTGGAAAAATCTTTATTCTGTTCTACGCTAATCATGCAGAATTATATGTTTTAATAGTGTTTTACGACTAGAATTAATACTATATATAGATGTATTTAATGGTTTATAATGTTTAGAAATTTTAATCATTAGTATAAAAATATAAAACGCTGCATAAAATATTTTACTTCTATGAAAAAAATAAAGAATCGCTATGTGGTCTGAATTTGAGTTAATAATATTGATACATTTTAATATTCATTCTATAGGATATATAAAGTATTTTTTCTGTAAAATTTTCAAGTTTGAGATTATAATAGAATGGACTTATGAAATACATTTCAAAAACGTCCAAAAGCATATCTGTATGAATGCTTATGGGTGAACGTATGTATGTTTATAGGTGCATTTGTCTATAAGAATTGACATTATAGCTAGGGAAAAAGGACGCTCATCAGAATGAGAAATATCGTAATTAATTAACATAAAAGACGAATTGACTTATAACTTCAATTCAAATTTGTATTCGAATTTTCGAGATAAGAGCACGTTTCAAGTATCACTGAACTAAAATAATTTCAAATAACATTTGGTACAACTATTATAATCAGTGAGTGCCGGAACCCTATTAATTTTGGACCAAATAGAATGTTCAAAAGACCCTCAAATTTTCGAATGACTTTTTGAAAGAGTCATTAAAAATCAAATCAGAATCTTTAAGAATATTACTTAAATGATCATTTCTTATGTAGTTTTTATTAGAAAACGAATGATATAAATTTTAGAGTGCTAGTATAAACTTTTCTCGAGGTAATGCAATCTTATCAAATAAATTTATCAAAAAAATCGCATAAAATTAAAAGAATATTAACTATTGTGAAATATTTTCGCTTTCCATATATAATATACGTGACACATTTGTTAACTCCATTCTTGTGTATTTTCTTTCGTACCATTCATGAGTGCAGATACTTTGGGTTACAAATTTGGATTTTGACTGCTAACAATTGGCCAATAGTCATTCAGAATGTAAGAAAAATATTTTTCTCAGTTTGTTTGCAACGCTTGGAAAAACTTTGGCGAGCTTGTTTAATAAAATATCTCTAACTTCTCGATATTTCGTCCAGATTGACAAAAATATCGTCAAAATTGCAAAAATGACGGTAAATTAACGAAAATGGCGTCAAATTTGTGAATTAATTAAGAAAATATTTTAATATATGGACGAAGGCTATCTATATTGGCAATTGTCAATTTACAGTTGCGTGAAATATAAGTTAATTGGGTACTTCGAAATAGTTTCTCATGTTGTCATCCTGAAAAGTGCCTAATGTACAATTCAGCATTAAAAACATTGTACCTTGAATTTTATATATATATAGTTACGACGTGTCGTCTGAAATCGTGGTTGTGAGTTTAGGATACAAGAATGAGTGCAAATTTCTGGATAACTAACACGTTTATTCATAAACACGGTGCAATCGGGAACAATATGAAGTAAAACAGCACCCAAAATGCTCCAATAATATAAAAAAATAACTAATATTATTTTCAAAGCATTGATGAATCTAATTTCACAAAACAGTAGCTACTATTCTCATTACATTGACAAAAGTCACAGTTCAATATAGGTCGTATTTCGCCAACTGCTCTCCAACAGATTGGAGACTCCTTTTGTAAACTCTGTCTGCAGAAACTTCCAGAAATATATAGTATCTCCTAGAATAATCGTTATTTCGGGGCGTTTCTCGAAATTTCAGGACGTCGCTAAATTGGCGATAAATCACCAAATATGGTAACCCTTTCTCCGAACATCGAAAAATGGCAACCCGAGGCTTACGTCATGGGAAAGTATGCAAGTACAGGTGTTTTCTCTGTCTGATCGTCGAAAGAGACGAAAGAATTAACTGAGGGAATATTACACGTTCGCAACAATATCATTTTTTCACTGTAAAATAAGTAAATTAATTTCAATATGTTATGAAAGTCATGTGGTTCCCACATCAGTTTTTTTTAAAGTTCTGAAGGTATTGTACTTTAGGACAACGTTAATTAAAAAAAACCGTAAGACTCTCCGAAGAGTGATATTTTCCTGTGAACTGCCACTAAGTGATTAACTTGATAAAGTCTTGGATATTTTATGCATATTGACACATCTTTTACGATATTCATATAAAATAAATTAAATTCAAAGATCTGACAGACCATTAAGAACTTAGAATAATAGTATAAAAGCGGTGTTAAAATGAATTTCTTAGAAACGGTAGTTTCATTTTACTTTTCTGTTATCCCGAGCAGGAATGTGATAACACTTCTAAGACTCAAGAGGTGAATAAATTTTAATATTCAATGCATTATCTTGTATATGACTTGACCTTTAAATTATACTTTGGTATTTAAAAGAAATATCTTAAATGACCTTATATAAGGAATATACATCGTAACTCAGGGATACATGAACACATATAATTTTTAGAGGAGCATTTTAACTCTTAAGTTAAATTATTAATCTAACAATGCTGTTCCCTTATTTCAACCGACGTAGAACTTGATATTTTAAGTAGTAATTTCGTAAATAACAATATTGCTTTTGCACTGATACTGTAAATACGTGTGTTATAATGAATTTTAAAAAAATCTGATGTGGTTGGAGCATGATTTTTCCTGCAGACATAAACTTCATCTTTCGTTTCGACTTGGTGACTGGACATATTTTTGAAGGCTGCGTGTCATAAATGCAAAGGAACTAAATTGTCACGGAAATAGTCTCGGAATTTTTAGAGTGATGGAGTTAGCATAATGTTTGTCATCATACATAACGCATAAAATAAGCATTTACTAATTACATTTGAGCTTATATAGTCTTTTAGCACATATTTTTGCGATTTTCTCAGCATTTTGCTAAGGAGAGAGCTTAGTATTTTTTCTTGAATCGTACCAAAATCTAATCAGCGCCAGTGTGACATATATATATATATATATATATATGTATGTATATATATATATATATATATATATATATATATATGAGTGGCATATATACTACATTTGTGAAATTTGGTGAATTAATTTTTCAACTAGAGTGGATACATACATTACACAGACAGACAGACTCACACAAACTCCACAGTAATTCTTTTTCGTGTTCTAAGTGTTCGAAACATTTAGATCGGTCTAAAACTTAAGTTCCCATTTGCGATACGTTTTTAAATCTTTTCCTAAACATTATGATGTATTGCGTAAAAAAGAAAAACATGATATGGGCAACAAATGCCTTTGCATACAGCCTTAAAGAAAAAGTCCAATAAATTGAGTTGAATTGATCAAGTTGTCCAGAGTACTTTCCTTATTATGTATCCAGTTTTCCCTTTTAATGGGCCTTCTTTTTAATTAGGAAAATTGACGCATTTTAAAGCGTCGCCTTCTCCTCCAAATTTTAAACAAATTTAACATCTCAACTGTTCATCCTAGAGTAATGGGGTTCTTATTCGTTCAATCTTATTCGTTAATTTATGAAAAATTATGTGTAAAACAAGCATTTACTGAAGACATTTTTGCATATTTTATCTTTTATTTCTGATTTTGACGACTTTGAGGATTATTTTGCAAAATAAAAGTGTGGTGGACTAAAACGAAATTTAGAAAAATATTATTTAATATAATAATGCTAAATTGTTAAATTATACTTAATATACATGGCCGTAAATTGATCGTATTCATGGTACTTAATTAAATTATACATTGCGTTGTTTGTCACTGAAAACCCTGCAATTATTTATCTTTCGCGCGAGTTCCGTAAAAGAATATTAATTAATATAATACTAAATTGATTGCATCATTTTAACTTTAACAATAAAACATTTATTAACAACATAGCATACTCATTAAATTCATTACACATTTATTTATGTTATTTCGGCGGAGAGAGACAATGTGAGACCATTACTAAAAATGCCTAAAATGTAGTTAAGACTAGGTGTAGTATTTGAGGAACCCATACCTTCAAGGCTGTCTTGGCTTGGTCACCAGCACGTACTTCGCCGATCATGTTACTGAAATTAACTCGAAGTGTAATTTACCGACACGTAATTCGCCGATCATATTGTACTGCTGTTCCGAACACTCGTACTTATGTCAGCCGCAAGCACCTTCTCCATTAGTCAGTCTTTTATCCAATGGCGTTACTTCACATTTTCTTAAGAGTCCTCCGACCCCCTTCTGTCTTGACACCCCTAAATTTATGGTTTTCTGACCTTTGGGTCAGCATACTATAAACTTTGGCGTCATTGAGACTGAAGGTATTGTCTGACGTTTCAGACACAATAAATTACTGGCATAAAGCTGTTTCACAATAACTAATGTGAGATCTATTTCTGGTCTTACAAAAAGTTAGTTATGCTATTTCTAATCATACCAAAATCTAATCAGCGGCAGGGTAATTCACAAATTGTTTATTTATAGAATTAAAAAAATATCGAATGTATTTTCACTACACTGAAAAACATCGTCAGCTTCTCAACGTTCCCCAAACCTTAATATCTTGAGCATGGCCCATCCTAGACTAATGGGGTTGATCTTATTCATTCTGCTATAAAAATTACGTTTTAAACAACAATAATTTAATTTATACATTTTAGCATATGTAGCCCTATATTTCAGATTGTGACGATTTTTATAGGTCAGTTCGCAAAGAAAGGCAGGATTTGTTTTTCCGAATCGCAGCAAAATCTAATTAGTAGCGGAGAAAAATGCGAGTGAATTATTTGTCAAATTTTACATACACATGTAGACTGATTCACATATATACAGACACACAGACATACATATACACAAATGGACAAACAGACTCTTATACAAACACACGCACATAGACAGACATACATATATTCAGACGCCACATTAAAAGTAATTTACCGTGTTCTAAAGTGATCGAAATGCGTAAATCCCTCAAAAACTCGGATTTTGATGTTTTGCACGATTCCAATACTTTTGCTATACAGTACTATGTACTAATAGAGTATGTATATTGTAATAGAGTATTTTGAAATGCATATGGTACTTTAATGGTATTCAGGCTGAAGTTTATTAGCATGAATTACGCATTTAAATTGTATTCATAATTTTATGTTCTGCATCAGCATTTTCATATCGCGAAATACTAGTCTGTATATTCGATGTTGCTCGTGATTAAAATACATTCACATTCGTAAATTATTCATTATTACCTTTCGGAAAAGTTCTAATAAAGTATTTAATTTAATTCACTATACAAATAAAATAGGAATCCATATTCCCTCTATACAAAATTATCTGTGGAATAGAACTCCTGGTCACGTTTATAATCCAATTTACTAAAATAAGAATTTTGGTCGTTATGCTTGCTCTTAATTCATGATACTAACATGGTAGTAGAAGCTATTTCCATACCATTTTGATCCCGTTGCAAAACTTATTTAAATATATTTGGAAATACATAAATAAAAAACAAATTGCTAAACTAAACACGGCTAAAAATTAAAAGTATCAATAATTGTAATCGTATATCCCATGGAAGTAACAAATGGTTCAAAATCAGAAATGTAATATAATAATTTATAAAATTTATTTTCTATCAAGTTCTTTGTCATTTATAGAATAAATTATATAATAAGATAAATGTAATGTACACCATAAGTCGTATGAACATATTCGAATATTACTTTCCCTACAATACATAGAAATGTGTATGGAAATTAATGGAATCGTGTCGAAAACTGAAACTCAAGCTTTCGACGCATTTACACGTTCCAAGACCTCTAGATCACGAAATTACTATTCTTACATTTTAAGTATCCCTGAACTCGAATCGAACGTTCTAAGGTAATGTATATGTGTAAGTGTGTGCAATACCAAATATATCAGTTTGATATAACTTTCAACATTTCCTTGAAAAGAAAGCAAGCGTATGTCGGATAGTTGACTGCAATGGTTTTGGGGTTTTTTTAAGCCCCCTTCCTTAAGCAAGAAGAACAGGGTTCGGCATTAATAACTGCTATATGAACGAACTGCCCAGCGGTTGGTGAGATCCCATTGGTGAGTTCTGGAGCTATCAATGCAGCTCTGAGGTCTCGTTTTAGTTTCGGATCAGTGTTTTTGGAATTGATGCGATATGTTAGGAGAAATTGATTATTTGTTAGTTACCATATATCTTAATGTTCTCAATTATGTGGCAGTTGAAGAGTGAAAGAAAGCTAACGTGTGCGAAACCAGGACAAAGATACTTGTTGCTGCTATGGAAGTTTCATTTCGAGCATGATTATAATTATACAAAGCATGCTCTAAAAATCAAATGTAGGTACAATTGGTAACGATTTTGTACTTCGAAAGATATTGTAATAAGGACAAAATCATATTAATCGGTTTGATTGTCTATGCATTTAATTAATAGTCAAACATACTAATCCAGAATCAACGTATTAGAATTAAATACATAGCTATTGCATAATCAAGGTATTCGAATTAAGTACATAGCTATAGCATAAACGAATTCGAAATTCGAATTTTTGAGCGACATATTTCTTTTATATAAAATATATTAAATGGGTGCGCTAAAAAAGTAATAATAATAAAAAAAATGAATCTTTCTCGTTACTGCCGAAGGAAGTATTGAAAAGTTGCCACTATGTAGATATGAAATATAGATAAAATATATCCAAATAGCGGTAAATGGATATGTAGAATGTAAATAAAGAAAAATATTGAAATAATGATTATAAATCATAAAATTCAGCAAAAATGATGAATATCATATAACGACGTTTGGAATTCTTATGAATAAATACTTATATTTATATCCAGCACTTCGTTCTAACTTTTATGAGTAAACAGAAAACCTTGGATGCAATCCTAGAAATGATGCGTCGAAGGAAATGCTTTTAGCACAAATATTTTTGCTTTCCAAAGCAGCTTTGTTTACTTTATTCAAAATCGTAAATGCTTTCAAAAAGCGGAATCTAAAGAACATATCTTCCTGGGATATAACTACAAAGTTTTGTAAAAGATATGTAAATATTATAAGTTATTTTTCTATCATATATATATATATATATATATATATATATATATATATATATATATATATATATATATATATATATATATATATATATATATATATATATATATATATATATATATATATATATATATATGTATATATGTATATATATATATATATATATATATGTATATATGTATATATATATGTATGTGTATATATATATATTTATATATATATATACATATATATATATATATATATATATATATATATATATATATATATATATATATATATGTATATATATACATATATATATATATATATATATATACATATATATCTGACTCTTTATTAAATGTCGCCAACACAAAGTGATTAATTGAACTTACTATATGGGATTCTCTGAAATAGACTCCTCGTAAGCCATATCAGCTCTTAACCCTAATGCGGGGTTTCTCTAAACTATCCCCATCATCACTATATCGCTGGTCACCTGCACTTTATTTTCTTAACCTTTGGACGCCAATGTCTGCAAAAGGGTATCGAATTATTCGGAATGGGTATGACAAATACCTGTCTTTTTCAGAGGTTCTTCATTTGGGAACTTCATAACGCCGTCTTACCCTTAAGCAAAAGGTTAGCGCCGCTTTCCTAAAAAGCTAATGAAGGGAATTTCGTGGAGTAACTTTCATAAACCAATGTTAAGTGTCATGAGAGGGATAAAAATCTTCTTCTCATCGCAATAATGTATACCTACTACTAGTTGATCCCGTGTGATGCCTCAAGTTTATATACAGGGTGTCCCAAAAAGATTGAAACGCGCTTCAATTCTTTATTTGTTGGAGATAAGTGGACTATGTAAATTGCAAAAATGTTGAAAGTAAGGAAGGAAATAAGACTATGTTACTGAAATAGTCCTCCCAATCATTTTCAAAAAAGTTACACTTTTTATGTTTTTATACGACCCCCTTAGACAAATTTGGTCAATCAGAAAATTTTGATTTTTAATGCAACAAGATCATTAAAAACACCCCACAAATCTGTATCTTTAAAATTGAGAGAGTTATATTTAATTGAAAATTGAACATTGTGAATGGGAACCGTATATCAAATTAGAAATGTAAATTTGTGATATATCACAAAAACATAAAATTGGATGATAATACATAGGATACCCAACCGCTTAGTGAGTACAACTAATTTATATGATCTCCGTCTGTGTAATGCTTTATTTAAATGCATTTGTGATAAAAAAATTGTCACATATTTAACGTATATTTGATCTAAACAATTTCCGTCTTCAATTTGTTTATGAACTCTATTTTTACGAATGACACAGCCTTTCACATGGTACGGAAAAGTGGCATAAGTCAGATTTTTTCCTTTATCATAATTCAGTTGATTTTAAAGATTCATATATGCGGTGTTTTTAATGATCTTGTTACATTAAAAATACAAATTTTCTGATTGACCAAATTAGTCTAAGGGGATAGTACACAGATTTAAAAAGTGTAACTGTTTGAAAATGAATGGGAGGACTATTTCATTAACGTAGCCTACCTTAATTTCAACATTTCTGCAATCTACATTGTCCACTTATCTCCAAAAGGTAAAGAATTAAAGCCCGTTCCACTCATTTTGGGACACCCTGTAGCCATGATCTCTTCATTTTGTAGACTAGGGACCTTTGCCCCTTGCTCGCTCTGTTCGCGCAACTCCCTTCGAGAGGCCTTGTCTCCTACTCGCTGCGCTCGCTTCATATGTATATTTCTTAAAATTTATATTTTAAAAAATTGCTATTGTCCCTGCCTGTTTTTCGCAGGAGTGATAAGCAGGATTTTTTTTTTAACTCAGGGAATCCAAACGATAAATCCCTTGATCCTGAGCTCGCTTCGCGAGTACATTTCGTGCCAAACTACCGTTTAAGTCGATAAATGGTTTATTTCATCGTATTACCCTATTATTTCTCTATAAATGTACCAAATTTCATATTTTTGTATGCCATAGTTTTTACGGTACAAGACAGAGAAATCGCTAAACGTGTCGATACGAAAAAAAAAAGTTCACTTCAGAACTACATAGAAAGTAAAATATCTCAAAAACTCCATCGAAATTAAAAAAGGGGATCCGTCCTGCAAAATTGTACCCATGTAGGTATACCTGCTTGCAAAAATCCCTAGTCTTGATACTGTTAGTCTTTCCAGGACGTGAACTCACAACTCAAATATTTTGTCTTTGACTTTGACATTACATATTTCTCAAACTGCAATATATATCAAAACACGGTTTAGTTCAGCGTATTCCCCAAAGCTTTTCCTACAAGTGTACCAAATTTTATATATTTTGCTATGCAATAGTTTTTGCGGTTCGAAGCAAAGAATATCGAAAAACGAGAAATTTGTCAAGCAGCAATGGCGGCAGCGGCAGCTACATTTTTTTAATATAAAGAGATAATTTAACGAGATAGTAAAGGACGAAGTGTAATTGAAGAAATATGGATTCCCAATATGCTCTGCAGCGGCGCTATATCATTTCTGAACACATTACTTATTTAGAATTTTGTTACATTTAAAAAAATAATTACATATTTGAAATTTCGTACTAGATAATTACAAAATTAACTAAAAATTTCCCACACGTAACTTTTTCGGAACATGCATTGTCAAACACATTATATCTGTTGTTAATTCTATAATTAACTAGTAATAGTTTACAAAAACGTAATATTTGTCTAAGCAAGCGTTGAAAGCACAAATTATCAATGCGAGATATTACTGGGGAAATGCCATATATATTATTGGAAGTGAACGGTTGAAAATAAATTATCGTTTGCTTTTACATTTCGAACTAAATATTTTATTTTTCTGCTAGAAACTTTATATTTGACTGCATTTTTCTTTCATTTTACACTATGGAAACAAATGAAAGTCAAATATTTAGAACTCATTTCAAATCTTTACCGAAGTACAAAGTCCCTTTCTAGTTCAGGAAATGAAAATGCATATCCGATTTTTAATTTTAAGGGATTTTTTGGTACTTTTGTTTGACATTCTACAAAAAGCATAGAACAGACTTGCCATAAATTAAAATCTAGCTCGTATTCGTACATAATGAGATATGTCTTCGGTATTTTTGTAAATAAATAAATTAACCTGGAAATAATTAGGGAAATTCTATGAATTATAATAGTAGGACATGTTTACTTTCAACATATTTTATACCATCATTAGAGCAATGCTGCGGGATAAAAAAAAAACAGTATCGCGTTCTTATTAAATTTACTTTCATTGGACTTTGTAGAACATAATTTAAGAAAAATAGGTAGTGCCTCCAGTCGAATGGAGACAAAATGATTTTGTGTGAATGAGTTCTTTCTTTGTGGGTGATTTTTCCCTCTTTCGTCATTTTCGAAACACATCAGACATAACCTGAAAGTCAATTATAGATCCTCGTAGGACTTCCAAAGTGGGGGGGGGGGGGGCTTTTCAAGATTATTTTATACTAAGCTTCGAAACACATTCTTATTAAAATTATTATTAAAAATCTGATGTGGGCAGCACATGACTTTCCTTATATAATGCAATGAGTTTACTACTTTTACAGTAAAAAAAATAGATTATTATTATAGTAGATATTTATATTCTTCCCAAGATATTGAATTTTCGTCAATGAGTCGCCATTTTCATTGATTTAGCGTCATTTTTTTCCATTTGGCCAGATTTTCGTTAATTTAGCAACATTGAAAAAAGTCGACAAGTTAGAGACATTCCACCAAATTCGTCGCCAAAATCTTGCCAAGTGTTATAGACGAATAAATAAGTTATTCTTAAAACAGGAAAATGACTATTAGCGTTGAAATACAAAAGTATTACTCAAAGTATATTTTCTCATGAATGGAACGAGCTAGATCCACGATAATAATGTCACCAAATTTATCGCATGGTATTACATATGAAAGTGAGCATGTTTCTCAATAGGAAATATATTTTTTTATTTTATATGACTTTTTCATAATTTTTTTGAAAAATGTGCAATATCTCGAGAACTGTTCATGTTAATGTTCTAAAATTTATGTCAATCATTTTCTAATGAAAAACTACATAAGAAATGTGTATTTTCGCAACTTTATCAGCGGTTTTAATTTTTTGACGATTTTTTCAAAATTTCACTCGAAAATTTAGGGGGTTCTGAACATTCAATTTGCGTATAAAAACAATAGGCGTCCAGTGTTTACGGATTGTGATTTTTATACCACATTTCGGTCGAATCGGTCCATTCGTTCGTCAATTATCGTCTCCACAGACTCACTGACACACGCATACACACATACACATACTATCACACACATACACATACTTTCACACACACACACAGATATCACTTCAAAAATGTTTGATTCGTGATCAGGGATGCTTGAAACGTGCTCTCCCGTCGAAAACTCGATTTCGAATTTTCGACCCCGTCACAATACTTTCCTTATACATTATGTATATAAGGAAAGTAATATCTTGAAATTAATATAAATAAATTTCCTAACGTACTTACGATATACTAGATCATTTTCTTTATCGAAACGTACATATCCGAATACATGTATTATATATTTGAAGGACAAATGTGCGATTGAAACCATGTATTCAAATATTGAAACACTAGCCCACGAGGAAAGAAATGTATCCGCCTTATATAACATACTATGAAGCAAACCCTGTGGATTTTAGGATATAAAATGTTTCTCTTTAAGTCTGAATTTTTCATAGTTGAAAAGCAGGCATTGCAAGATATATTTTCGATATTACAGAGAAGGAATCTTTTGCGTTAACTTTAAGAATCCTATCACATCAAGCTTTACGTACATTGCGGTACCGCGATGGTTCCTTTAATGGGTTACATGCGCTTGCGTGGAAACATACATCAAAACATACATATGTTCAGACACGCATGTATAATTATATTTTTATTGTTACATTTACATTTTTAAAGATTAACAAGCGAGTTTAACAATGCTTTCGTCGTTTATTGATAGTGTTAATGTAATAATTTATAATTTTGTAAGTTTGATTTTTACACAAATGGTGCTGAAGGGCATAATTTATTGTTGTATATACATGGTTTTCTGGCATGTAACGTAGCACTATTTTAATTTCAAAAAGTATTTATGTAACTAATTAATATCTTAACAACGTAGTTTACTTTTCTTTAAGAAACGCTGTTAAGCATATATGTAAATTAGAAATGTTGTTTAAATTATTATATAAACATAATTTTGAAATTTTTTAAATGAATTGTTCTAAATTTTATCTCAAAATTAAGTATTGTTTAACATTTTATACGTATCCCAAAGGAAGTCTAAATATCTGAAATAGTTAAATATTTTCATTAAAAAGATAGATTTTGGAAATACTGTTATCAGTATATTTTCAATCAATAAATATTTGAAGTTTTACCAACGCTATTGTTGCACGTAATGTTATAAGGTATCGTATATGAAGTATACTTTAAGGGAATTTTTAAAATTTTAAAATTAAGATAGGTTTGTAATTGTTTTATCAAAAATAAATTTGTACATAATAAAAATAAAATGCCTAAATTTGAAAGCTGGGAATTGTGTGAAAATCACTCAGAGTACTGCGCATGCGTAAACACCATTAATCTACGCATGCGCAGAAAACACACTAGTTAGATTTTTAACTCTTCACAATACGCATCTGTATTAAGTTTTATAGAAAAAGGAAATATTAGAACTTATATTTAGAATGAATTATATACACAATAATACAAAATGAAAATAATAATATCATATAATTTCTGTATTGCTATTGGATATCAAGGTTTTAATTTTTCTAACTTCTTATATTATCTTATAAGGAAAATATATTTTCTTCTTTATCCCCAGAGAGGAAGTATTTAATCGATGACCGCAGCCAAATGATTCCTTTCTAGATATACATCAACGGAATCAATACTGCTGCATTTCAAGTTGACGTTAAATCAATTTAAGCTCCTTTTTATACTTCTCTTATACTTTGGCCTAAGTTTCAGTGACTTTTTTGTATAAAAATATAATCTTGAAACTTGATTATATTAATTTGAAAAAATATAAATAAGTAATTTATATAGTTTTCCTAATAATATAGTCGAGTTAGACATTTTTTATAGTAGATACTTTCTACAAACGATTTGATATAGTATTGTCATTGGTACTATATGTCAATAAAATGAATATTATATCATATGAGACGCGCTCTCTCTCTCTATGCATGTGTATGTGTGTGTTGCTCCTAGCGAAAAATATCATGATGAATTACTTCATTCTTGACCTACCATTATTGCATTAACGATGGTGCTTTAACATTGGTGCATTAACGATGCAGAGTAAAAATTTGTTTTGAAAACTTTGAAATTTGCTTTGAAATTTGTTTTGAAATATCTTTTTGCCGCCAATCCCCAGATGAAACATGTATACAAAAAGCCGGTGCTGTGGTCTAGTTATAGATAATTAACATATTTGGGAGTAAAAAGTGGGGATTTTTACCGAGAATTGGGGTAATTTGGTTTAATTTGGTTTGGATATGCTTTTAGTATGACATCCAGTGTGACTCCCAAATACTGAACTGAGTGAGAAAATGGGATTGGTTCGTTGAAGTTTCTTAAATTTAAACTATGGTTGAGTTTTCGGTAGTTGGATTTGAAAATACACTTTGCACATTTGGCTATGTTAATTTTCATTCTCCAGGCCACGAGCTAGTGATCAAGGATATGTTTTATGTAACTTTGAAATATATTTTAATAAAGTTTTATGTAGAACAGCTCCGTGCAATCAACACTGTGTCAACCGCAAATGTGACCAGCTTAATTTGTGGAATCGTAGATATTTCATTAATGTAGATGTTGAAACGAAAGGGGGCTAGGATTTCCCCTTTGGGAGAACTCCAACCCCAATTGGTCGGATTGAAGAAAGAGTTTAATCGGAAAGAACGAATAGTAAAGCATGAAGTGATGATGGTCAAAAGTTACTCTAAAATACCAAATCGTACCAACTTTGTGATTTTCCCAGAAATGAATGTATTATCAATTGCTTTTCCTATCTCAAAAGGGAAAATGTTATTATACTTTCTGTTTGCAGTTCAGTTTTCGTGGATAATTTCTACTATACTCGTGCATGCATTGAATGGTCAGATCGAAATTCATGCTGGTCAGGAATTAAGATACGTTTTGATCTGCAGAAACTATGCAAACGTCAAAGTAACACTAATTCATACATTTCGTAAAGGCTTGATAAAGGGCTCGGTCTGTTGCTCTCGTTTAACAAGAAGTTTTAATGTGCTTTTGTAAAAAAATAATTACCGCAGTTTTCAAAATTTTCGGATAAATGCGAAGTTCAATCATATAATTTAAGAGCACTGTCAGCCAGCAACCATAAATAATGTGAAGGGTTTTGATGACGCGATTGCTAATTTTATCGACGGAGGATTTCTTGACTTTCGATCCCTAAATGATCTGAATCTATCGATCGTGATTATGATATAAACATTCGTGTCATTCACCTAATCGGAAAATTACTGGTTTTAAAAATGTGTTTATCGTGCTTTGAACGTTTGCTCTAATATGAATTTGATTAATTTTAAGATCAGTTAATTAAAAGCTATTGCTGTCGAGCGCGGTTTCTGGAATCGTTGAGCGTGCAATTCAAAAAGTCTCTTCTAAAAATTAAAATTCAATATTAGGATTACACCAAATAAACTCATATTTTCTCATCTTAAAAATTCTTTTAGAAATTTCTAATATTTGGGGCACTTAGAGTTTTTCCTGCCAGAGTGTGTTTTCGTATATTAGTCTAACTGAACGTGCTTAAACATTTCGTATTAAGAAACATGAAAATGCCTTGGATGCAATGTTCTCAGGATGATAGATTGACCAGGGTGGTCGTACTACATGGCCGGCACGATCTCTCGATTTTTCATGTCTGGACTTTTTCCTATGAGTCCATATGAAAAGCCTCGTGTACGATAGCCCCTTCGATTTCGATGAGAACCTAGTTGCCAGGATTCATGTTGCTGCTGCTGCTGCTGTACGAGAAATGCCTTGGTGTTTTCGCCAATGTACGACGATCGCTGCATCACAGGTGTGAGTTCTGCATTCATGTTGACAACCGCTGTTTTGAGTAGTTTCGGAAAGTTATTCCAAAGTAAGAATATTTATTTCATACATTGTGTTGCAATCTTAAAAAAATAATAATCAAATCAATAATTATCCAGAAAAGTAAAAATGATTTACATTTCTTCTTTGGATAATTTTATAAAAAAGTCATATATTTGCGAGTAAAAGTATTACTAGAAATTATCATGTTATACATAAAAATTATGAATTGTTCGGAAATTTTTCAAATGAATTTGTTACACGTATTCATTCAGGAAATATATTTCTCTATGTCGGTACATTTTACAAAACCACATTTTTTATTCCATCATGTGTTAATTTCTACAATTTAACCTAAAAAATTAGGTTGCTTTGTCAGACTTCGAGGTTTGAGCAGTCTTTCAAAAGAAATGTGTTATACTTTGCATTTAATAGACTTTTAGCCATTTTAGCCAGCTTTTATGGCTTTTTAGATATAGTTAATCTTGTTTCCATTGTTATACATCTTCTATTGTCATATCTTATTCACTTTATCACCTTTATAGATTATACACGTGTCGTTACCTGCTTATATTTGTAGTTCGATACCATATGTCTGGCGAAGCATCTCCTCTCTGGATCTTGTGCCAAAAAACCCTAACCACCCAACCAAATTTTAATAGAGATGGATCAACTAAGCAAACATTAAAACACTGAGAAATTACAATTGAAATATAATCTCTGGAAAACAATTAAACAGTGAAATATGCTAAAAGCAAACAACTATTATACTTGGTGTTCCCTAGACCATAAAAAAGCGCCCTCTACTTATAAATTTTTAAAAAAGCGCCCTATACTTAAAAAATACATATAAACACAATACAACATGGCTTAGCTCCGGACATTGCTCGCTTCAAATCGCGCGTGCTCTCCGAAAGCAAAAATTAAGATAAAATAAAAATAAATAAATAAATGAAAATAATTATGAGGAATGACTCAGCCTACTACGTGCATCCTACAGGCATCCTAGGCCGGCAGTAAAATCCACTGCAAGAAAAGTTGAATCCGTGGATTACATGGTTAGTTGTAGATCCGTTGGTCCTATGCGATCACTTAAAAATAACAAAAAAATTAAATTACTCATGAAATCAGAAAAAAAAATACATTGTTAGAACAATAAAATAAATCTGAAACTTTTTGCCAAATTATAGAATTGTACTAATCTTTGTTTTTCTGATGGAACGATATATTTATCAGAACACGAAAGAAATGCAAATTTAAATGTAATTTTGGAAAGTAAATAAATATGAAGGAGTTGTTCTCGGATTCGGAGTTGAAAAGAATATATCGTTGAAAAGAACGTTTTTCTTTTTTTTTGTGGTGTCAAGATGAAAACTATGGAATAATATTTTAATTCTCTATGGATGAAATTTGTGTGAAAATGCTAAAAAACAATAATTATAACACAATAATTCGAATTTGAAAACTATAATGCCGATCTGCAACTTTTGGGGTACTAAAATACCTGTGTACCGAATTTCACCGTCATACGACGCTCTGATTGCACAGACGCTACAGACGGCACAGACACACACATAAGATTATATTTATATAATATTATAAATTCTTTCATTATCTTATTTTCCAATATCTTATTATCTAATTAGGCAATACTTTACCATATTATTCATTATATTACTGTAATTATCAGCAAAATATTTCTGCCTCTAATGACACAAGACATATGCTATAAGGAAATCGTTAAATGCAGAGATGATGTTCGAACAATGCTGTGGCACAGCATCCAATAAACAGACTAAAATCAGGATCCTGAATAACTTCATTACTATTCTCCTTTAATGAAGATAGTTGGAAGGATAAGTGGGATGAGCGTGAGCAACGCCAATCTATAATCATATAAATCCGGTACTAAAAGCATTTATTAATAGGATGACATTAGGTTTAATGTATGTTATTTCGAATAATATTGGACACAGAATCGATTGATAGCACTTGGGTGAGTACGGATAGGAATATGTTGGGATATCGTTGCATATGGTGGGTAAAGTTACAGAACCGATTTCAGCCAGTAATGCAAATTATTGCAATGATTCAATTATTATAATGGTATTAAAATAAATGAATTTTACGTTCCCTGCAATATGTAATACGAGTATTACTGGGGTAGGAAAAATAACTCTTGGTATTTTTTGAACTTATCTAACATAAAAAAAAGGTGTCTGTGTGTGTTTACAGTCTAACTGAGAATATAAGCATCGTGCGATCATGAAATTTGGTACGCGCATTTATCTATGTACTTAGGTGAACCTGGTAATATTTTTTTTTTAAATGGAAGGAGATTTTTACTTATTTTATGTTACAACATTTTCACACAAATCGGTTTCTTGGTGAATGAAATTAACATGACGGAGTTTCCATCAAAATGACCGAGAACCGTTATTTTCAACTGTATATGAACTAATTCTTTAGGATAATTTCTTCGTATTTATTTATATTTTAAATATACATCGACACTTGTATTTTTTAGGGTATGTGATACTTCTTTCGTTGTATGCCATATGCAAACTACACGTATTTCCATAGTAAATAGAGAGTGTTCTACAATTTATTGAAAATGTTCTCCTACCTTGTGTAGTTTTGGGGATAATAATTCTAACTTTTTACTTTCCTTATATACAATTATGTATAAAGAAAGTATTGTGACGGGGTCGAAAATTCAAATTCGAGTTTTCGACGGGAGAGCACGTTTCAGGCATTCCTGAGCATGAATCGAACATTTTTGAGGTTATGTCTGTGCGTGCGTGCGTGTGTGTGTGTGTGTGTGTGTGAAAGCGTGTCTGTGTGTGTATGTGTGTGTGTCAGTGAGTCTGTGGAGACGATAACTGACGAATGAATTGACCGAATCGAACGAAATTTGATACAAAAATCACAAACCGTGAATACTGGAAGCCAATTGTTTTTATACGCTTTTATACGTTTTTATGAATGTTCAGAACCCCTAAATTGTCGAGTAAATTTTTGACAAAATCATTAATGAATCAAAGCCATTAATATAGTTACGCAAATAGACATTTCTTATGTAATTTTTTATTAGAAAACGATTGACATAAATTTTAGAACGCTAGTATGAACCGTTCTCGAGATATTGCACATTATTAAAAAAATTATCAAAAAATTATGTAAAATAAAAAAAAAGTATTACCTATTGAGAAACATGCTTACTTGTCATATGTAATATCATCCGATAAATTTGGTGACATCATTCTCGCGGATCTAGCTCGTTCCATTCATGAAAAAATATACTTTGAGTAATACCTTTGTATTTGAACGCCAATAGTCATTTATCTGCTGTAAGGATAACTTATTTCGCCATCCATAATGCTTGGCGAGATTTTGGCGACGAATTTGGTGGAATGTCGTCAACTTGTCGACTTGTTTAAATGTTGCTAAATTGACGAAAAATTCGCCAAATGGATAAAAATGAGGCTAAATCAATGAAAATAACGACTAATTGACAAAAATACATTATCTTGGAAAAAATATATCTATTATAAAAATAATCTCTTGTTTTTACTGTTAAAGTAGTAAATTCATTGCATTATATAAAGAAAGTCATGTGCTGCCCACATCTGATTTTTTAATTCGCTGCTAGATGCTCTACAAACTTCCGCAATTGACAGCGCATAGTCGTTTCTGCACTAGTAGGCCCTATTCTTGCAGCTCTGTAAGAATCCAATCGAAAGTTTACGGTATGCATACAGATTTAGAAAACATAGCATTGTTTAGCTGACATCAAAAGTCTTAATTTAGAAACAGTTAGATTTGCGCAAAATATGAGTTAATTTGGTTCTTTGAACTAGTTTTATATGTTTTCATCCTGAAAAGCGTCAAAGTTTATTTACAATTCCGTCCAAAACCTGTACCATGGTTTCTGTATACCACCATTTCAATGCTAAAGATATAAAATCATTGCATCCTGTAAATAAAGTCATGTGCTGCCAGCAGCAGATTTGTTCAAAATGACACACATCTTATTACTGAGATTTGAAATTTCTCCAAAATGACACACACATCTTATTATTCAAAATTTTGCTACTACGGTGATGTAGATACTTTAATATGTACTTTCAATAAAAGTTTGACTTCATTGATTTGGAGTTATCGTATTCTGTACTCAATATATTAGATATTTTACGTTCCGCACAGAGTATTCCGTGGAACTTTACTGACTGAATAATATTTTTTGCCATTTTACATATTGCCAATTTGAAGAGGTTATTGATTTTTGAAAGGATCAAATTACAAGTAAAGTTATATTTGATTGTTTAGTTACTATAGTAAATATTTGTAATACACCATGTATCTTCCGGATACATCATATTGTTTTTATTCTTTGGAATCACTTACTGTGGTGAAATCCAATGAAAATTTTAAAATCTTACGGCGTTTTTTTTAAATAATTTTTCTTAGCACAAAAAAAATATTTCTTCACTTTGAGAAAGATTTACATAAATAAAAGAATATATAAAATATATTCTAATATTCAATTATTTTAATGTCTATTGGAATAATCAAAAATATAAAAGTGAATTTTTATTTTTCTGAGTTTAAACTAGATTTAAACATATGGATTATTTATTTCATAATATAAAATCTGTAAAGTCTTCCAAATCGTGACATCAAATACTTAATATACTTAATGTCTATTAAACAATATCGTTCGAAGGGTTAATTGACCTAGTTTTTACTTTTACAGTAATTGGCATTTAGCAATTCCTTTTATGTTCTAATTCTATGAATTGCGCCAATTATCTATATTTAAAATTTAAAATCCTACACTCGTGTATATTACAATATTTTTGCTTTTCAAATTTCATTTTGTACTACATTAGTAATTCAATGTAATTTATTATTTAAGCAAATACTGCCATTTCGAAAAGTTAATGAACATTCCGATCATTATCTCCACATTTATACGCTACCAATGATTGATATCAAGCAACAAACGGGGATTAAAATACAAAGTGGTGGCATAGAAATTCGAACAATGTTGAATGCGACAACACGGTCCAATAAACAGTTGACTTGAACAAGCATCAAGGATAACTTCATTACTAGTCTGCCGTAATGAAGATAGTTGGAAAGATATATGGCGACGGAATTGTACATTTGCTGTGGAAATCTATAATAATATAAATTCATTACTGAAAGCATTTATTATTAGGATTACATTTGGTTTCATGTGAATTATTATTGATATAAGAGGATTAAAATATAAACCAGTGTATGGCACCAGGATAAACGTTTTCTGCTCTTATACTTACAAATAAATATACATCAATTGGTATAATGAAGCCAAGCCCAGACGCATCATCCCGGAGTGCCTCTGATCAGGCTCATCTTAACCCCGCATCGAAAGTAGCAATATGTTAACTCGACGCTTTATAGAGGGTGCTGAGTTGACGGTTGCTTGTAGTTGGTTGAGGTCAATGATTGTCCTGCATGGCTGCAACCCGCTAGTGGGAAAGACGGGAAGGTAGGGGAAGAAACCGCGAAGGAAAGTTACACAAAAAACAAGAAGAGACAGCAGTGGGTGCTTACACTTTTTAAGTTCTCAGTTGCAATCAATAATTTAACAAAGTCGAAACTGGGATTACAATATGTTAAAAAATTTAACTATTAAATTGCAATTATTAAATTACTGTTAATGAAAACGTAATAGAAAGGAAAGAATAAGCACTGGTCTAGCGTTGAAACGCTGGCAAAAGCAAGTAATCAGAATGGTCAGTGGCCGTACCATAGATGACAAGCGGAGCGGCGAGTGCTTTACCGAATTGTGGTGTCGCCATCTAACGTTCGTCATTTGAGTTACTAGAAGACTCCTAAGGGATAAGATAACGTTTTTTTTTCCACTTTGTACTCTGAGAGTCAAAGAGAAGATGCATGGGCCTGTGTTTCCTAAGATAGGAATACGCGGTCGGGTTGTAAGTTTGGTCGACATCTCTCATACAGGGTCTGCTTGAGTCTTCTTGTAAAAATTTCGCGTGATTTTCCGAAACTGCTCTAACATTCCGGAGACATTTAGATCGCGATGTATGACTTCGTTCTGGACATACCTGGATGCATTAACGATACAACGCAGAACTTTATTTTGGAATACTTGCAATCTGTCTATGTGGATTCTGCAGCCGCCCCCCCATACTGGACAGGCGTACATCAATCCGGGTACGATGATTTGTTTGTAAATAATTAGTTTATTATAAAGGGAAAGGTGATAGTTTCTATCGAGAAGGGGTAAGAGGACTTGATAAGTTTTATTGGCGAAATTAATTTTAGTTTAAATATGGTCTCCCTAAGTCATATGGGCGTCCAAGGTAATGCTCAAATACTTAGAAGAGTGGGAAAAAAGGATGAAGTAATTAACAATTTTAAGGGTATATGTATGATTAAGAACTCGGTAGTTGGGTTTGAAGATGCAGACTGAAATTTTGAAGGCATTGATTTAGATTCTCCAGGTAATGAGCCAGTGCTTAAGGCTATGTTTTATATAACTCTGTAGTGCGTTGATGGAATTGTGAGGTGAACAAACAACTACGTGCAATTAGCTCTGTGTCACCTGCAAAGATGGCCAGTTTGACTTGTGATATGCTTGGAATATCGTTAATGTAGTTATTGAAAAATGATTAGACTAAGATTTCCTCCTTGAGGAACCCCGGCCCTAATTGGTCGAATTGAAGAGAGAGTTTCAACACCTCGTATGCGGAAAAATCTATTAGTGAAGTACGAGTTGATGATGGTCAAAAATTGTACCGAAATGCAAAGTCTCACCAATTTGGTAATAAGCCCCGCCAAATACGTTTTATAGAAAGCTTCCCAATGTCGTAAAAGACGGTGCTAGTATACTGCTTGTTTGTAGAATTTTGTGGATAGTTTCTAAAACACGCATAAGCTGATGCCAACGGCGCTACCGTACTGAAAACACCGGTTCTCGTTAGATCACCGAAGTCAAGCAGCATCGGGCGCGGTTAGTACTTAAGTGGGTGACCACCTGGGAACACCGCGTGCTGTTGGTACATTTCGGGCGCGGTAGCCCGGTGGTTTGCGGCTGGATTTGCACGCTGCCACAACTGCCGCTATGTTCATGCGGAGCACGATCACGTTAAACATGTGGGTCCGTAATTCCTTCCGAGAGGTTGGTGGTAGGGGACGGAGGGGACGGTCCCTGTGGAAACCCCCCCACTGGGTTCCGGTCTAAATTGGGTGTCACTTCCCGGCCGCCCAAACGGTTACCTTACACCTTTCTGGTAGGTCGGGCGGTCTGGCTCTCAACAACAACAACCTGCATAAGCTGGGAATGCGTAGAACGCTCAGTTCTAAAACTATGCTGATTGACAGAAATAATATTTTTCGACTGGCAGAAACTATCCAAACAGGTTAAACAACACCACTTCCTAAATTTTGGAAAAACCTAAAAGCAGGCTCATTGGTTTGAAATTCTTGGGAAGCGAGAGAGCTGTCTTTAAAAGCATTAGCTTTTTCCTTCGCAGCCTGGCCGAGTCCATGAAGGCTGTTAATGGGCGAAATTGTTGGTTTCGTGGTTCTCAGGTTTTCAGCTGTCCGCCAACGACTAAGATTCGTTTGTGTGAGTCCCTAAAGTCGAGTTCGCCAGCATGACAGATGTGTGTTTTAATCATAGTCTTAATCTCGTTATGGAGTTTACGGAATTGGGCGCTGTAAACTGGGTACCTAGTGGGATGCCAATCTTTTCGTAACCAGTTGCGTTGCTTAATTTTGTCCCTAATATCACCTGAAAGAACGTGATAGTTACAACAACACAGACCGTCTCAACACCATACTAAAATTTCATTTTGATGAAGTCATTTTTACGGCAATTATCGTGCGAAAGGACAGACAGTCAGACAGAGTGAACAAAGTCATAAACACTTTTCAACTATTTGGTAAAGTGTTAATAAAAAGCTTGCAATAAGTATGATGAATAACCTCATCACTGTTTTAAAGTAATGTAGATAGTTAGAAGAATAAGGATAAAATGATTATCAAATTTGCTGTGGATATCTAACCATATAAATACGGTACTAAAATATTTTATTAAAAGGTAACATTTAGTTTATTGAGTTTTATTGTTGAGACAAAGATATTAAAATTCAAAATTGTGTATCGGAGGAGAGACATTCAAACTATGTTGTTTTTGACCATACGATCAAATACATAGACTGATATCGGCATTAAGAAAAACCTTATTACTCTTCTGTCGTAATGAAGATAGTAGCAGAGATTGATAGAGACATGAGTAAACATATCCTGTGAAATATACAGCCAACTAAAAGTACTACTTAGTACTAAACTATTTTTAATAGGATAATGTTTGATCCAATGTATATTCATTTAATGTGTAATCTGTTCAATGTTAGTGAGATGAAGATATTTAAATATAGACGAGTGTATGGCAGCATAGGAATTCAAACAATGTTGTCTGAGATCATACGATAAAATAACCAAGTCGGAATCGATATCATCAATCAACACGATTATGCTGTCGTAATTATGATACTTTCAGGAATGAATGGGATACATATTTGCTGTGGAGCATACACATATTTGCTGATTTGCTTCTGATATTGTTGATTGAATACATATTTGCTGTGGAAATACACAATCATATAAATTGGGTTTTAAAAGCATTTATTAATAGATGGTGACATCTGGTTTTCTAAGAATTTTAATTTACACAAAGGGATTCTAATATAAATCAGCGTATATGGTCGAGCAAACCAGTATACATGCTTTGATATAAATTTCTATCATGTTGTCTGAAATAGCACGATCAAATAAACAGACTGAAATATGTATCAATAATAACTTCATCAATATTCATCCGTAATGAGGATAGTATTTACGATAGATAGTGTTTGGAATAAACATTTGCCGTGGAAATCTATAATAATATAAATTCGGTAACGAAATACTTTATTAATAGGGCAACAGTTGTTTTAAAACTAGTATTGCTGACATAAAAGGATTAAAATATAAACCAATGTATGGCAGGATTGGAATACGAACACTGTTGTCTACGATCACACAACCAAATAAACAGACTGGAATTGGTATCATGAATAACTCCATTAATGTACTGTAGTAATGAAATTGGTTGCAGGGTTAGATGGGATTAGAAGTACACATTTGCTGTGAAATCTATAACCATACAAATTCAGTACTCGACACATTCATTAATAGGGTAACATTTGCTTTAATGTATATTAATTTAATGAATATTTGGTTTAATGTTTGAGATAAAGGGATTTTAAATATAGACGAGTGTATGGTAGCATAGGAAATCGAGCAATGTTATCTGCGATCACACGATTGAATAAACATACCAATATCGGTATCATGGATAGCTTTATTACGATTATGCAGTAATGATGATAATTTCAGGAGTAGATGGGGTTAGTAATGAGTATTTGCTGTGGAAATCTATAATAATAGAAATCGGATTTTAAAAGCATTTATTATATAGAGTGACACTTGGTTTTCTGTGTATTATTATCTACACAAAGGTGCTATAATATAAATCAATGTATATGGTCCGACAAACCAGTATATATGGCATGACAGAAATTAAAACTATGTTGTATGCAATAACACAACAAAGAAATAGATTAGAATCGGTATCACGAATATCGTCCTTACTTGTGACAGATGGAGTTTGAACTACACATTGCAGAGGAAATCTATAAAAATATAAATCCGGAAGCAGTCTAATATTTTAACATTCTAACTTTTGGTTTATAAATATTATTATTGACATAAAATTATTAAAATATAAACCAATGTATAACAGTTTAGGAATAAGAACACTATCTACGATCACACAACCAAATTAATAGACTGAAACTGGTGTCATGAATAATTTCTTTACTGTTCTGCTGTAATGAAGATAATTACATGGATATTGAGTCAAAATACGCATTTACTGTGGAAACAATAGCATTTTAAATTCGGCACTAAAAGCATTCATTCATAGTATAATATTTAGTTGTTTCATGTAAATTGGTTCAACGCGTATTTGGTTTAATGTTATTGACATAAAGAGATTAAAATATAAACCAGTGTAAGGTGGTATCACCTCTCTGAAAGCTCAGTATCAGTATGTCAGAGCACAGAATGCAACCCGATGGCTGAAAAAACTCATGTATAATAATTTGCCTATGATAAATCTAAATCTGAAATTAGTTTTTCAGATTATGCATTGGATCTGGAGGGATAGCCTTTCAAAGTTTGCCTTTTTTGTTATTTTGTGCTTATGTCTCAGGCCGAAGACGGTGCTTTAACACTATGCAATTCCATGGTCATGAGACTAAAACTAAAACTGTATTCAGCTGTTTCAGTTACAGATAAGACAACCTCCATGATTCAGCTAAATAGGAACGCTAATACTGAGAGTTCATCTCAATTTAAACATACAGAACCACGGAATTTGATAGACTTGTTCCCTCCTTTATCTTCAAATGTAGGTTTTCAACAATGTAATTAATGTCTATAGATAGAATAGTTGGACTTGATCCATGTAGTTAGATGTAGATAGCCCATGGTATGACCAGAAATTGAAAACTTGAAATGAAAAGCGTAGGGTTTAAATTTATTTATTAGAGGGTCTAGGGTAGAGTAAATGAATTGTGTTAGGTTAGGGAACAGTACAGTATGCAAGTTTAAATAGAAAGTCGTATAAGAAATAATAATGTTGAATGGGAGGGGTCGTAAGTGTCTGTGGAAATTAGGAGCGGTTGGGAGGGTCGACGGGAGTTGCTGTCTGCCGATTTTTATTTTGCAAGGATGGCCGAGGTGTACTTGAACGGGCACAGAGCTGAGAATCGCGAGGGCTTTGCTGGTATGGAGATTAGTCGAGCAATTTTATTCGGTACTATTTGATCCACTAAACATACTGGATTCGGTATTAAGAATAACTTCATACTATTCCAAAGTAATAAAGGTAGTTGGAGGGATATATGGCGTTATGAACAAACATTTACCCCGGAAGTAAAATATAATATAAATTATGTACCAAAAGCTTTTATTAAAATGATGACATTTGGAGTAAAGTTTGCTATTTGAAATATGTATTCGGCAGTCTATGAATAGAACTTTGTTAAATAAGTATTTTGAATAGAGAAGTATTTTAGAAGGTACATTTGAGAACTTAAAAGCTTTTTGGTTTATTAAAATTACGAAACTATTTTTAAGCATGCCTTGTAGTAATTTAATGATATTTATAACAGAAAATAAAATATATCCTCTCCACAAACATTATAAATTAGTCCATTAAAAATACCCTTTGAAAAATGTTAGTTTACTACGTAATATTATTCCAATTTCTCATTCAATTAATTTAATGTACTTTTGCTGTATGTAATAAATACATAAACTAATATATCTTCCCCACTAATGCATGAAACATACTTTTAAAGAGAAGTTTGAAAACATGCAATTTATTCCACAATATGTGGATAATTTCTCATGCAGTTAGTTTAATTTATGCTTCGTTGTGTTTTATAAAATATGTCAGAGGTAAATATACATAAAGATATAATACAGAGAAATACGTAAAAAATATGTCTGGATAATACATTTTTCTCACAGAGAACAAACACTCTACGCATTAAAAAATCAGCATGTTCTTTAACGTAATATGAGAAGACAAAATTTGTTCCCATGCGATCCCTCTTATACAGATTTAACTGTATATTGAAATATTTAGTCACTTTGTCTGGAATTATTCAGTTGAAGCGATTTTTTAGATGGTAATAAAATAAAAATTGTAATGAAATAAAATCAATGAAGAGACAGAAATAATGAAATTGCATTCAGAGTTAATGTAAAATATACAATGCATAAAATATAAAGAAGCGATAAAGCTTTGTATAAAGCAGCATAACTCAAACCATTTAGGGTGTCAACCTGTTGTAAAAGACAATAAGTAAAACATTTCGTCCAGACCAGCAAGAAACTCAAAATATACACACGCTAGCAAAATCTGTATCTGCAAGTAGAGAAACAAGCGAGACTGAAGTGGAAAAACGATTGCTTATTATCCGAGAAGAAATTAAAGACGTGAAAGCTAAAGAGTAAGCACAGATATTAGGATATTATGAATTAACTGTAAAAGACAAGGATAAAATAAATGTAGTCTTAAACCTAAAATGGCAAAACACAAAGGAATGAACGGCCAGCACAAAGATTCAATGTATTTGTTTAGTGAATATAACTACGAACTCAAGTGTCTTACAACAAAATAAATAGAAAAAAGAGCAATAATGGAAGTTATATGAGCCGTTCAAACCAGCTTTAAAAATAGCAGCTTATAACCATTTGCGAAAAAAATAATTTAACAGAAAATGAAGACATCATTCGGGGGTTGCTATATAAGCTACTACTAAATAAAAGCACACAAAGATACAAAACTATTGAAAAAAATCTGATGTGGGCAGCTCATGATTTTCCTTATATAACGCAATGTATTTATTACTTTTACAGTAAAAATAAAATAGGTTATTCTTATAGTAAATACTTATATTTTTTCCAAGATATTGAATTTTCGTTAAATAGTCGTTATTTTTACTGATTTAGCGTCATTTTTATCCATTTGGCGAGATTTTATTTTGATTTGGAAACATTTAAAAAAGTCGCCAAATTCGTGAGATTTCACCAAATTCGTCGCCAATATCTCGCCAAGCGTTATGGATGGAGAAATAATTTATTCTTATAGCAGATAAATGACTATTAGCTCTCAAATAGAGAAGTATTGCTCAAATATCTTTTTTCATGAATGGAACGAGCTAGATCCAAAAAAATGATGCCACCAAATTTATCGCATGATATTACATGGGAAAAGTGATGCTGTTTCTCAAAAGGAAATATTTTTTTTTATTTTATATGATTTTTTGATAATTTTTTTGAAAAATGTGCAATATCTCGCAAACGGTTCATGCTAGCAATCTAAAATTTATGTTAAATGTTTTCTAATGAAAAATTACATAAGAAATGTCTATTTGCGTAACTTTTTTAGATGTTTTGATTTTTTGATGATTTTTTCAAAATTTCACTCGAAACTTTAGTGGAGTTCTGAACCTTTGATTGCGTATAAAAACAAAAAGGCTTCCAGTATTCACGGATTGTAATTTGTGTACCAAATTTTGTTTGAATCGGTGTATTCGTTCGTCAGTTATCGTCTCCACAATCTCACTGACACGCACACACACACAGACACACACATACTTTTACAAACATACACACACACACAGACATCACCTTAAAAATGTTCGATTCGTGATCAGGAATGTTTGAATCGTGCTTTCTCATCGAAAACTCGAATTCGAATTTTCGACCTTATCACAATATTTTCCATATACATTATTGTATATAAGGAAAGTAATAAAAGACTAGAATTAAGGCAAAAACAAAATAAATAAACAGACTTGTTTTGTAGATCATATGAGCTACCTTTTTCAACAATTGTTCAGAAATATAATACGCTGTCATGTATTTAATAGGATATCTAATTGAATTATTTTGAAGAAAAATATCTCGAATGATTTCAAATGCTGGTTTAGATATTTGGAAAAAAATAATTATTTCTTATTTGTTTAGTTTAGTTACGTGGATGTTACCCTCTTCCGGCTATTTTCTTTAACAATTGCAATCTATATATCTATATAAATAAAAATGAAAATATGTCTGTCTGTCTGTCTGTCTGTCTGTCTGTCTGTTTGTCACACCATCACGGCAGAACGGCTGAACCGAATTTGATGAAATTTTGTGGGTAGCCCAGAAATAGCCCCACTTAAAATTATATCCGTGTTTTGAGTTTCTACGACAAGTGGTTCTCGAGATATTAGTAAAAAACAAAATTTTCGTTTGTCTCATCATCACGGAAAAACGGCTGAACCGAATTTATTGAAATTTGGTGAATAGCCTTGAAATATGCCCCCATAACTTTTGTCCAAGTTTCGAGTTTCTAAGACCTGGGGTTGTCGAGATATTAATGAAAAACGGAACTTCTTCCTAGGAGTTCTACTCCCTAACTCCGTGGTTTATCCAAACGAAAAGCTTGAAAATCGTTTGAAAGTGAATTAAAATTTAATCTCTGAGTTTGATGGGAGATTTTTTGCGTTAATTAGTCACTTTCTGAAAACATGAATTGTTTGAAACATGATTTAAAGGGGAAATCTATCTCCATGGTTCATGGTTTATTTAAAACAAGCTTTTACGGAACAATGAGAAGTATAGAGAAATCAAAATCGTTATTTAATTTCGCAGTTTATGTTATAAGACATGACATATTTAACATGTTATAAGATTCTATCTTATATCCTGTTACTCAGAAACGCAATTAAATTAAATCTGTCTGTTAATTTTAATAATTATTTTTTCGATTTGAATAATAAATAAATGGATATAAAAATATATTTTAGAAAAGAACGATTTGATTTTTCTTATAGCATTTTTGACTGGATAATATCAATTACGGTCTTCAGGTTTAAAAATTATTATTATTTATATATTCGGGGATTATTGATTTAAGGATTATTGATATTTTCAAGTTATTATGCAATTATTTTATTATGACAAAAATTGTTTAAACTCATATATTGTATGTTGTACGAATCTTCTACAAATACACGTGTATATCTTTAAATCTACGAGAATATAAGTAGTACAGGTATATTGACATATGTTTTGATATATATTGGCATATATTGGAATCAATTACGACCTTTTGGTATAAAGAGTACAGATATTATTGATGTTTTCAATTTATTACGTCATCTCTTTTATTTTGGCAAATATTTTTGAGACGCATATTGTAATACGGGTAATCTTCTACTAACACATTGGCATATTTTCTGATCTGCGACAATATAATTAGTACGGGGTTGCATATATTCATTCAATTCCTATTTTTTCTTCTGTAAATTTGCTTACAAAAGGGGGCAGGATGTTTTATTCTTCAGATCTGATCGTGAAGATAATTTTGCATAGTGAGAACATATATTCTTAAACTTCTCTTTAGGAGCAATAAATTTAATATTTTAACAGAATTTGCACATGATTGCGAAATTTAAGTTTCTTTAAATTATACACTCCGAACGAATAACGGGTGTGCTGTTAGTGGTTAATAAATTTTAACATTTTAGGAGGATATATCATGTTGCTCGGCATCGCAATTAAATTAAATGTGTTTGTTAATGTTTTTATTATTTTTGTTTTCGATTTAAATAATAAATAAATGGATAAATGGATATAAAAGTATATCTTATGAATGGACGGTTTGATTTTTCTTTTAATTATATTAATTGCTGACTGCGTACATCAATTTCATTTATTTTGGCAAAGAGTTTTCAAGCTTATATCGTATTTAGCTACTAAACTCATATATTGTGTTTAACCAATAAATTCATATAGCCGATTGTTGAAACAGAAAAAGAGTAGAGCGGTTATATCTTCTAATACAATTGTAGTGTTTTCATTTAGTATATTGAAACGGGATAAGAATGTTTCATTCAGATCTGCAAATTCAAAGCTACGAATTTGGAGGGATATCGCTAATTTGACAACTTTTCTTAAACTTTGCCAAATTGACGGAAATGTCGCCAAATTGATATAAACGACACACAAACAGCTGCCATAAACCTTCGGGTTGGTCGTGTGGCTTGGGTCTTCTACATATCAATGAAATTTTTTTTTGTTTTGCTAGAAGAGAGTACTGAAATGATGTTTGGTTAGCATTTATCTGTCAGACCAACCATCCTACTTAGTAATACATTTAGCGAATGTTTAAAATGTCACCAAATTGATAAAAATGTTTTCAAATCTATAAAAATATCTTGAAATTGATAAAATTGCGCTACATAAATGATATTAATTGTTTTTTGTTAGGGGATAGTATTGTGATGATATTTCGTCAATTTGTCGCAAAGTGGAACTGTCAGTTCTACAGTCCCACTTGGCGATAAATTTGGCGATTTTTTAAAATGTCGCTAATTTGACGAAACTGTCGCCAAATGTTCCATAGAAATATAACTATTTAGACGATATTTTTTCTACCAATTTATTTGAAGCAAATGATATCATGTCGCTTAGCAACGGATTTAAATCCAATGTGTTTATGCGGCAGACGATTTTTATTAAATCCTTTCCGATTTGAATAATGAAGATATGTATATAAAATAAATTTCATTGCCATTTCATTTTGGACTGGATAATATCAATTATACTCTTCAGGTTTAAACATTATTATTATTGATATTTTCCGGAATTATTGATTCAGTGATTTTTGATATTTTTAAGTTATTACGCCATTGTTTTATTGCGGCAAAAATTGCTGACACACGCATATTGTACGCTGTACGAGTAATCTTCTAGGAATGCATGGGTATATCTTCTAACCTACGAGAATAAAAGTAGTACAGGTATATTGGCATATATTTTGACATATATTGGCATATATATTGGAATCAAGTACAATCTTCTGGTATGAAGATTACGGGGATTAATTATATATTCAATTTATTACGTCGTCTGTTGTATTTTACCAAAAAACATTTGAGACTCATATTGCAAAACGGGTAATCTTCTACTAATAATCGGACATTATAAGTAGAACGTGTATATCTTCCCATATAATTTTAGCACTTTAATTTTGACATATATTGGAATAAATGACAGTCTTCAGATTTAAAGATTACGGGTTTATTGGTATTTTCAATTTATACATGTAATCTACTAATACAGGTTATATTTTCTAATATTCGCGTATATAATTAGTACGGGTCCCATACAATTTTAACGCTTTTATTTTGCATATATTGATTCAATTCCATATTTTTTTTATATTTGCTTACATAACGGATCCAAGATGTTTTATTCTTCAGATATGTCCATGAAGATAATTTTATATAGCGAGAACAGAGATTCTTTAACTTCTTTTTAGGAGCATTATATTAAATATTTTAACAGAATATTTTGATTAAACATGTCATTTAGTATACTATAAGAATTTGGGCATGATTATGAATTTCAAGTTTCTTTATATTATATACTCCGTACGAAGAATGGGTATGCTGCTAGTATATAAATAAAAATGAAAATCTGTCTGTCTGTCTGTCTGTCTGTCTGTCTGTCTGTTTGTCACACCATCACGGCAGAACGGCTGAACCGAATTTGATGAAATTTTGTAGGTAGCCCAGAAATAGCCCCACTTAAAATTATATCCGTGTTTTAAGTTTCTACGACAAGTGGTTCTCGAGATATTAGTAAAAAACAAAATTTTCGTTTGTCTCATCATCACGGAAAAACGGCTGAACCGAATTTATTGAAATTTGGTGAATAGCCTTGAAATATCCCCCCATAACTTTTGTCCAAGTTTCGAGTTTCTAAGACCTGGGGTTGTCGAGATATTAATGAAAAACGGAACTTTTTCCTAGGAGTTCTACTCCCTAACTCCGTGGTTTATCCAAACGAAAAGCTTGAAAATCGTTTGAAAGTGAATTAAAATTTAATCTCTGAGTTTGATGGGAGATTTTTTGCGTTAATTAGTCACTTTCTGAAAACATGAATTGTTTGAAACATGATTTAAAGGGGAAATCTATCTCCATGGTTCATGGTTTATTTAAAACAAGCTTTTACGGAACAATGAGAAGTATAGAGAAATCAAAATCGTTATTTAATTTCGCAGTTTATGTTATAAGACATGACATATTTAACATGTTATAAGATTCTATCTTATATCCTGTTACTCAGAAACGCAATTAAATTAAATCTGTCTGTTAATTTTAATAATTATTTTTTCGATTTGAATAATAAATAAATGGATATAAAAATATATTTTAGAAAAGAACGATTTGATTTTTCTTATAGCACTTTTGACTGGATAATATCAATTACGGTCTTCAGGTTTAAAAATTATTATTATTTATATTTTCGGGGATTATTGATTCAAGGATTATTGATATTTTCAAGTTATTATGCAATTATTTTATTATGACAAAAATTGTTTAAACTCATATATTGTATGTTGTACGAATCTTCTACAAATACACGTGTATATCTTTTAATCTACGAGAATATAAGTAGTACAGGTATATTGACATATGTTTTGATATATATTGGCATATATTGGAATCAATTACGACATTCTGGTATAAAGAGTACGGATATTATTGATGTTTTCAATTTATTACGTCATCTCTTTTATTTTGGCAAATATTTTTGAGACGCATATTGTAATACGGGTAATCTTCTACTAACACATTGGCATATTTTCTGATCTGCGACAATATAATTAGTACGGGGTTGCATATATTCATTCAATTCCTATTTTTTCTTCTGTAAATTTGCTTACAAAAGGGGGCAGGATGTTTTATTCTTCAGATCTGATCGTGAAGATAATTTTGCATAGTGAGAACATATATTCTTAAACTTCTTTTTAGGAGCAATAAATTTAATATTTTAACAGAATTTGCACATGATTGCGAATTTTAAATTTCTTAAAATTATACACTCCGTACGAATAACGGGTGTGCTGTTAGTGGTTATTAAATTTTAACATTTTAGGAGGATATATCATGTTGCTCGGCATCGCAATTAAATTAAATGTGTTTGTCAATGTTTTTATTATTTTTTTCGATTTAAATAATAAATAAATGGAAAAATGGATATAAAAGTATATCTTATGAATGGACGGTTTGATTTTTCTTTTAATTATATTAATTGCTGACTGCGTACATCAATTTCATTTATTTTGGCAAAGAGTTTTCAAGCTTATATCGTATTTAGCTACTAAACTCATATATTGTGTTTAGCCAATAAATTCATATAGCCGATTGTTGAAACAGAAAAAGAGTAGAGCGGGTATATCTTCTAATACAATTGTAGTGTTTTCATTTAGTATATTGAAACGGGATAAGAATGTTTCATTCAGATCTGCAAATTCAAAGCTACGAATTTGAAAGGATATCGCTAATTTGACAACTTTTCTTAAACTTTGCCAAATTGACGGAAATGTCGCCAAATTGATAAAAACGACACACAAACAGCTGCCATAAACATTCGGGTTGGTCGTGTGGCTTGGGTCTTCTACATATCAATGAAATTTTTTTTTGTTTTGTTAGAAGAAAGTACTGAAATGATGTTTGGTTAGCATTTATCTGTCAGACCAACCATCCTACTTAGTAATACATTTAGCGAATTTTTAAAATGTCACCAAATTGATAAAAATGTTTTCAAATCTATAAAAATATCTTGAAATTGATAAAATTGCGCTACATAAATGATATTAATTGTATTTTGTTAGGGGATAGTATTGTGATGATATTTCGTCAATTTGTCGCAAAGTGGAACTGTCAGTTCTACAGTCCCACTTGGCGATAAATTTGGCGATTTTTTAAAATGTCGCTAATTTGACGAAACTGTCGCCAAATGTTCCATAGAAATATAACTATTTAGACGATATTTTTTCTACCAATTTATTTGAAGCAAATGATATCATGTCGCTTAGCAACGGATTTAAATCCAATGTGTTTATACGGCAGGCGATTTTTATTAAATCCTTTCCGATTTGAATAATGAAGATATGTATACAAAATAAATTTCATTGCCATTTCATTTTGGACTGGATAATATCAATTATACTCTTCAGGTTTAAACATTATTATTATTGATATTTTCCGGAATTATTGATTCAGGGATTAATGATAATTTTAAGTTATTACGCCATTGTTTTATTGCGGCAAAAATTGCTGACACACGCATATTGTACGTTGTACGAGTAATCTTTTAGGAATGCACGGGTATATCTTCTAACCTACGAGAATATAAGTAGTACAGGTATATTGGCATATATTTTGACATATATTGGCATATATATTGGAATCAAGTACAGTCTTCTGGTATGAAGATTAAGAGGATTAATTATATATTCAATTTATTACGTCGTCTGTTGTATTTTACCAAAAAACATTTGTGACTCATATTGCAAAACGGGTAATCTTCTACTAATAATCGGACATTATAAGTAGAACGTGTATATCTTCCCATATAATTTTAGCACTTTAATTTTGACATATATTGGAATAAATGACAGTCTTCAGATTTAAAGATTACGGGTTTATTGGTATTTTCAATTTATACATGTAATCTACTAATACAGGTTATATTTTCTAATATTCGCGTATATAATTAGTACGGGTCCCATACAATTTTAACGCTTTTATTTTGCATATATTGATTCAATTCCATATTTTTTTTATATTTGCTTACATAAGGGATCCAAGATGTTTTATTCTTCAGATATGTCCATGAAGATAATTTTATATAGCGAGAACAGAGATTCTTTAACTTCTTTTTAGGAGCATTATATTAAATATTTTAACAGAATATTTTGATTAAACATGTCATTTAGTATACTATAAGAATTTGGGCATGATTATGAATTTCAAGTTTCTTTATATTATATACTCCGTACGAAGAATGGGTATGCTGCTAGTATATAAATAAAAATGAAAATCTGTCTGTCTGTCTGTCTGTCTGTCTGTCTGTCTGTTTGTCACACCATCACGGCAGAACGGCTGAACCGAATTTGATGAAATTTTGTAGGTAGCCCAGAAATAGCCCCACTTAAAATTATATCCGTGTTTTGAGTTTCTACGACAAGTGGTTCTCGAGATATTAGTAAAAAACAAAATTTTCGTTTGTCTCATCATCACGGAAAAACGGCTGAACCGAATTTATTGAAATTTGGTGAATAGCCTTGAAATATCCCCCCATAACTTTTGTCCAAGTTTCGAGTTTCTAAGACCTGGGGTTGTCGAGATATTAATGAAAAACGGAACTTTTTCCTAGGAGTTCTACTCCCTAACTCCGTGGTTTATCCAAACGAAAAGCTTGAAAATCGTTTGAAAGTGAATTAAAATTTAATCTCTGAGTTTGATGGGAGATTTTTTGCGTTAATTAGTCACTTTCTGAAAACATGAATTGTTTGAAACATGATTTAAAGGGGAAATCTATCTCCATGGTTCATGGTTTATTTAAAACAAGCTTTTACGGAACAATGAGAAGTATAGAGAAATCAAAATCGTTATTTAATTTCGCAGTTTATGTTATAAGACATGACATATTTAACATGTTATAAGATTCTATCTTATATCCTGTTACTCAGAAACGCAATTAAATTAAATCTCTCTGTTAATTTTAATAATTATTTTTTCGATTTGAATAATAAATAAATGGATATAAAAATATATTTTAGAAAAGAACGTTTTGATTTTTCTTATAGCATTTTTGACTGGATAATATCAATTACGGTCTTCAGGTTTAAAAATTATTATTATTTATATATTCGGGGATTATTGATTTAAGGATTATTGATATTTTCAAGTTATTATGCAATTATTTTATTATGACAAAAATTGTTTAAACTCATATATTGTATGTTGTACGAATCTTCTACAAATACACGTGTATATCTTTTAATCTACGAGAATATAAGTAGTACAGGTATATTGACATATGTTTTGATATATATTGGCATATATTGGAATCAATTACGACCTTTTGGTATAAAGAGTACAGATATTATTGATGTTTTCAATTTATTACGTCATCTCTTTTATTTTGGCAAATATTTTTGAGACGCATATTGTAATACGGGTAATCTTCTACTAACACATTGGCATATTTTCTGATCTGCGACAATATAATTAGTACGGGGTTGCATATATTCATTCAATTCCTATTTTTTCTTCTGTAAATTTGCTTACAAAAGGGGGCAGGATGTTTTATTCTTCAGATCTGATCGTGAAGATAATTTTGCATAGTGAGAACATATATTCTTAAACTTCTCTTTAGGAGCAATAAATTTAATATTTTAACAGAATTTGCACATGATTGCGAACTTTAAGTTTCTTTAAATTATACACTCCGAACGAATAACGGGTGTGCTGTTAGTGGTTAATAAATTTTAACATTTTAGGAGGATATATCATGTTGCTCGGCATCGCAATTAAATTAAATGTGTTTGTTATAGTTTTTATTATTTTTGTTTTCGATTTAAATAATAAATAAATGGATAAATGGATATAAAAGTATATCTTATGAATGGACGGTTTGATTTTTCTTTTAATTATATTAATTGCTGACTGCGTACATCAATTTCATTTATTTTGGCAAAGAGTTTTCAAGCTTATATCGTATTTAGAGTACTAAACTCATATATTGTGTTTAACCAATAAATTCATATAGCCGATTGTTGAAAAAGAAAAAGATTAGAGCGGTTATATCTTCTAATACAATTGTAGTGTTTTCATTTAGTATATTGAAACGGGATAAGAATGTTTCATTCAGATCTGCAAATTCAAAGCTACGAATTTGGAGGGATATCGCTAATTTGACAACTTTTCTTAAACTTTGCCAAATTGACGGAAATGTCGCCAAATTGATATAAACGACACACAAACAGCTGCCATAAACCTTCGGGTTGGTCGTGTGGCTTGGGTCTTCTACATATCAATGAAATTTTTTTTTGTTTTCTTAGAAGAGAGTACTGAAATGATGTTTGGTTAGCATTTATCTGTCAGACCAACCATCCTACTTAGTAATACATTTAGCGAATGTTTAAAATGTCACCAAATTGATAAAAATGTTTTCAAATCTATAAAAATATCTTGAAATTGATAAAATTGCGCTACATAAATGATATTAATTGTATTTTGTTAGGGGATAGTATTGTGATGATATTTCGTCAATTTGTCGCAAAGTGGAACTGTCAGTTCTACAGTCCCACTTGGCGATAAATTTGGCGATTTTTTAAAATGTCGCTAATTTGACGAAACTGTCGCCAAATGTTCCATAGAAATATAACTATTTAGACGATATTTTTTCTACCAATTTATTTGAAGCAAATGATATCATGTCGCTTAGCAACGGATTTAAATCCAATGTGTTTATACGGCAGGCGATTTTTATTAAATCCTTTCCGATTTGAATAATGAAGATATGTATACAAAATAAATTTCATTGCCATTTCATTTTGGACTGGATAATATCAATTATACTCTTCAGGTTTAAACATTATTATTATTGATATTTTCCGGAATTATTGATTCAGGGATTAATGATAATTTTAAGTTATTACGCCATTGTTTTATTGCGGCAAAAATTGCTGACACACGCATATTGTACGTTGTACGAGTAATCTTTTAGGAATGCACGGGTATATCTTCTAACCTACGAGAATATAAGTAGTATAGGTATATTGGCATATATTTTGACATATATTGGCATATATATTGGAATCAAGTACAGTCTTCTGGTATGAAGATTAAGAGGATTAATTATATATTCAATTTATTACGTCGTCTGTTGTATTTTACCAAAAAACATTTGTGACTCATATTGCAAAACGGGTAATCTTCTACTAATAATCGGACATTATAAGTAGTACGTGTATATCTTCCCATATAATTTTAGCACTTTAATTTTGACATATATTGGAATAAATGACTGTCTTCAGATTTAAAGATTGGTATTATTATTGGTATTTTCAATTTATACATGTAATCTACTAATACAGGTTATATTTTCTAATATTCGCGCATATAATTAGTACGGGTCCCATACAATTTTAACGCTTTTATTTTGCATATATTGATTCAATTCCATATTTTTTTTATATTTGCTTACATAAGGGATCCAAGATGTTTTATTCTTCAGATATGTCCATGAAGATAATTTTATATAGCGAGAACAGAGATTCTTAAACTTCTTTTTAGGAGCATTATATTAAATATTTTAACAGAATATTTTGATTAAACATGTCATTTAGTATACTATAAGAATTTGGGCATGATTATGAATTTCAAGTTTCTTTATATTATATACTCCGTACGAATAACGGGTATGCTGCTAGTTATATATAAATGTTATAAATCTTATTATACGTACAGAACTATAAACTTGCAAATACTGTATAATAAAATATACTGATATACTGAAATTTCAGATATAATTTAATCAACTTCAAATATTTCTCTCTGTGTGTATGAATTCATGTTTTGATCAAATTAAAATGTTAAAACATTAGATTAAACGTTTTGAGCTTGATTAAATCTTAATGTCGTGTTGCAATTAAATATTATTACTAATCTTCGATATAAATTATTTGTTTTCAACTTCACAGTCCTAATAAAATACGTTTCATGATTATTATCTGTTAAGTAGATGCATTACTAATGATAGGAATTCCTCAATATCTTAATGCGATTAAACTATTATTCAGTGAATCACATAAATGAAATGTATGCAATATGATTCAATAAACATATTGCAATCTGGTTTCAATATCTTCATTACTAATCTTTGGCAGTACTGAAGATGGTAGGAAGTATAGTTAGGATGGGCTTGTGCTATACCAAGCATTAATTATATAAATTCGATAATGGCAGCTATTATTAATAAGAAAACATTAAGTTTAACGCATGTTATGCGACATAACATTAAACAAACATTGTTAACGCTTAATATGATGGCAGCATACTTATGTGACGATTATTACTTTCCTTATATCCAATAATGTATACGGGAAGTATTGTGACGAGGTGGAAAATTTGAATTCCAGTTTTCGACGGGAGTGCACGTTTCAAGCATCCCTGTTCACGAATGGAACATTTTTGAAGTGATGTCTGTGTGTGTGTGTGTGTGTGTGTGTGTGTCAGTGTCAGTGTCAGTGAGTCTTTGAAGACGATAACTGACGAACGAATGGACCGACCGATTCGAACGGCATTTGGTACAAAAATGACAATCCGAAAACACAAGAAGCCTATTGTTTTGTAGGCAATCGAGTGAACAAAACCCACCTAAATTTTCGAGTGAAATTTTGAAAAAATCGTCAAAAAACCAAAACCTCTAATAAAGTTGCGCAAATAGACACGTCTTATGAAATTTTTCGTTAGAAAACGATTGATATAAATTTTAGAACGCTAACTTGAACCTTTCTCGAGATATTGCATATTTTTCAAAAAAATATAAAATAAATAATAAAAGAATATTTCCTATTTGGAAACATGTTCACTTTTCATAAGTAATACGATAAATTGGGTGACATCATTCTCGTGAATCTAGCTCGTTCTATTCATGAAAAAGATACTTTGAGTAATACTTTCTTATTTGAACGCCATGAATGATTTATCTGCTGTAAGAATAACTTATTTCTCTATCCATAACGCTTGCCTAGATTTTGTAGACAAATTTAGTGGAATGTTGTCAACTTGGCGACTTTTTTCAATGGCTTTTCTGTGGCTTTTGAGGCTAAATCAATGAAAATGATGACTCAATGATGAAAATTCAATATCTTGGAAAGAATATATATATCTACTATAATAATAATCTATTTTTTTACTGTAAATGTAGTAAATAATTTGAATTATATAAGGAAAATCATGTACTGCCCACATCAGATTTTTTAAATATTGTGATTTCAGAACAAAATTAAACACATTCGTTAAAATTACGGATTTTTATATTAAAATAAATCTTTTCATTTATTTCTGTTATGTATATAAATATATTCATATTGGCAGTGTAAGTAATAGACCAGGCCAATAATAATGGATATGAAGTTTTATGATTATTGTATATTTTCACGCAGGTATATAGGATTTTCTGTATATTCTTATACACGTTTATAGGATATTGTATATTTTTTATGAAGGTGTATATCCGTACGGCACTATATGATAGTGCAGTTTTAAGGGGCTTGACTTCCGTTTTGGGGATTTCGGGAGCAATATATTGCAACTCGAATTTTCTACCGATCTACACATTTCGAGCGCACTAAAGCACGATAAACCTATTTTTAGCGTGACGTATGAGTATGTGTTTATCTGTAAAATGTGCGTATCCACTCTAGCTAAAAGACTAATTGAGCAAATTTCACGCAATTTGGTAGATTAGTCACTTGGTGCTGATTAGATTTTGGTACGATTCGGAAAAAAATACCATGCCTCTTTTTTCTAAGAAGTAACTCTCAATAAGTGTATGCATCCGCTCTGATTGAAAAAATATGATGTGGGCTGTACATGGCTTTCCTTATATGTTGCAAAGAATTTACTACTTTTACAGTAAAAAAAAATATATATTATTTTTATAGTAGATATTTATATTCTTTCCAAGATATAAATATCTGCTATAAAAGCATAGGAGTTTTCGTCAATGAGTCATCATTTTCATTGATTTAGCGTCATGTTTATGCATTTGACGAGTTTTTCGTTAATTTAGCAACATTTAAAAAAGTGGCCAACTTGGCTACATTCCACCAAATTCGTCGCCAAAATCTCGCCAAACGTTACGGACGGAGAAGTAAGTTATTCTTACAGCAGATAAACGACTATTGGCTTTCAAATACAAAAGTATTACTCAGAGTATATATTTTCACGAATGGAGCGAGCTAGATCCACGAAAATAATGTCACCCAATTTATCGCATGGTATTACATATGAAAAGTGAACATGTTTCTCAATAGAAATATTTTTTTTTTATTTTATATGACTTTTTGACATTTTTTTTTAAAACTGTGCAGTATCTCAAGAACGATTCATTTTAGCGTTCTAACATTTATGTCAATCGTTTTCTAATGAAAAATTACGTAAGAAATGTATATTTGTGTAACTTTATTAGGGGTTTTGATTTTTTGACGATTTTTTCAAAATTTCACTCGAAAATTTTGGGGAGTTCTGAACATTCGATTGCGTATAAAAACAATAGGCTTCCAGTGTTTATGGATTGTGATTGTTGTACCAAATTTCGTTCGAATCGGTTCATTCGTTCGTCAGTTATCGTCTCCACAGGCTCATCGACACACACACACACACACACACACACACGCACATACACACACACACACACAGAGACATCACTTCAAAAATGTGCGATTCTCGTGATCAGGGATGCTTGAAACGTGCTTTCCCGTCGAAAACTTGAATTCGAATTTTCGACCCCGTCACCATACTGTCCTTATACATTATTGTATATAAGGAAAGTAAAAACAATTCACCAAATTTCACAAAATTTTGTAAATAAGTCTCTTGGGTGTTACTTCAGTGTTAAATAGATTTTCTTTCGATTCGAAAAAAGAACAAACCCTTTTTTTAGAAATATTAAAATCTAAAATAAGAAACTACGTATGCTCAAATGAAATAATTACATAAATGATTCTTTTGCACAACGATTTCTGGCGACAAAAATAATAAGACCAATGACATAACTTTAGGTCTGATCTTTATCGATATATTTTAGTTTTTCTGTATTTTTGTCACGTCGCAGAAAACTCGTCCATCCTCCAAATGAGAGAAAAATTGGAGAAAACTGCAACTTCAGTGAAACTTCAAATAATTATGCGGGTTAGTTTGCGCAATTAAACTTAGTTTAATGAATTGTAAAGGAGAGAAATATAAAATTAGTTTGAGTATGGTAGGGAAGTTATGTGCTTCCCATATCAGATGTTTTACTCTGTACAGTTTTTTATGAATAAATGTATTAATCCAAAACTATGTCGATTAGAATATTGTAAGTGGGACTCAAAATATCGAAATGTTTACTTATGGCATATTATATAGAAAATTAATTTGAATATGTGGTGTAAGACCAACCACATAACTTTAGGTCTGATCTCTGTCGATGTATTTTAGTTTTTTCGTATTTTTGCCACGTCGCCAAAAATTCATCCATCCGCCAAATGAGAGAAAAATTGGGAAAAACTGCAACGTCAGTAAAACTTCAAAGAATTATGCTTGTTATTTTGTGCAATTAAACTTAATTTAATGAATTGTAAAGAAGGAAAATAGGAAATTAGTTTGAGTGTGGCGGGAAAGTTATGTGCTTCCCATAACAGATGTTTTACACTGTACATACTTTTATGAATAATTGTATTTATCCAAAACTATGTCGATTAGAATATAGTAAGAGGGAGTCAAAATATTGAAATGTTTACTTATGTGACATATGTTACTATATAGAAAATTAATTTGAACATGTGAGGTAGAACCAACCACATAAATTTAGGTCTGCTATTTATCGATATATTTTAGTTTTTCTGTATTTTTGCCACGTCACCGAAAATTCATCCATCCGGTAAAATGAGAGAAAAATTGGGAGAAAACTGCAACTTCAATGAAATTTCAAATAATTATGCATGTTATTTTGAGCAATTAAACTCAATTTAATGAATTATAGAAGAAATTAATAGAAAATTAATTTCAGTATGTGGGGAAAGTTATGTGCTTCCCATATAAGATTTTTTATTCTGTACAGACTTTTATGAATAATTGTATTGATCCCAAACTGTGTCGATTAGAATATTGTTCGAGAGACTCAAAATATTGAAATGTGTACTTAAAATGTAATATTTAGTACAATTAATATAAATATGAATTGATTTCGTGTGATTAGGTTTTATTTAAAGAATTTTAGACGCTTTCAAATCTGAAAATTTTTTATACCAAACAAACATACTGTGGAGACCAGGATACATTTAGGCTGGTTTATATATAAATATGTATGATTTCTAAACAAATATGCAAAGGACTTGACTTGTTAGCGCCGGTTTACAGCAGCCTTGACCCGAGAGGTCAGGAAAGCCATAATTAAGGGGTTAAAGATGAAACCATTAGATTGATTAAAGTTGTAACCAATGAGAAAGTGTTGCGGCATCACACTGAGGTCAACCAATGATCGCTGAAGAGGCGTATCTGGACCTCAGGCTAAAATATGTGATAACCCGTATAAGGTTCAACTAAAAAGATTCAGCAGAATAGTTCAGTAAATGAAGACTCACGAATGCATAGAGTGATGATGCAGTAAAAACAGTCAAGGGTCAGTAATTCCCATAGAGATAGTGGAGCATATAAAATGCGAATTAGAATATTCATGAAGTTACGTGCATGCAATGATGATGCAGTCAGTATCGAGATAATAATGAGAGTGTTCAGTTGCTGAGATATGAATATATAAGTCTTCAAAACATGCATTCAGTTATGAGTCTCTATATTAGTGGTGTTAATTTAAAAAAGTGAGAATATAACAAAGGTATGTACCTACCAGCAATTTGAAAAGGTCATAATCATATCGGGAAATTAATATGACTGGTCTCACACACCCAATCTCCTCCATAAACATATGTGATAATTATTGTAATGTAATTATAATTGTAATAAGTTTAATAAACAATGTTTATTTTAAAGTTAAAATAGGGAAATCAATTGTGTAATAGTATAATTAATAATTTAATTCCAGGTACTTGTATAAAGAATGTATGATGGGTTTTAAGCAACACGATGCAATGTACGACTTTACAATTTACGGTCATGTTTAATTTTAAATATGAGCTTTCCATTTTTTGTTTCTTTCACCACACATACACATATCTTTACTTTCTGTACAATGCATAGTAATGTATACGGAAGATATTGGAATCGTGTCGAAAATCGCAACTCGAGTTTTCGACGGATCTGCGCATTTCGGGATCCATAGAACACGGAAAACTATTCTTAGAGAGACGTCTGTGTATGCGTGTATCTGAATGTGTATGTGTATGTCTATGTGTGTGTCTGTGTGTCTTTCTGTCTGTGCGATGCAGGTATACAGTCTAACTTAAAAAATTAATGGACCAAATTTCATAAAATTTTATAAGTTACTTGCGTGTGACCATGGTGCTGATTAGATTTTAGTACGCCTTTTTTTGCGAAATGGCCATACAAAATCTCATGTATTCGGTCTAGTTAAAAAACTAATTGACCAAATTTCACAACATTTGGTAAATAAGTCACTTGTGTGATACCCCCCTTGTGCTAATTAGATTTTAGTACGTTTCGGAAAAGAACAACCTGCATTTTTTTACGAAATGGCCCGCAAAATTCGCTGAAATCTGAAATAAAAAACTAAATATGCTCAAATATATCAATTAAATGCTTGTTTCGTACGTTATTTTCGACGAGGGAAATTATAAGATCAACGCCATTACTTTAGGACTAACAGTTCACGAGATGTGTTAGATTTTTCGCAATTTGGTTTTTGCTGCCTTTGAAAAATTATCCAGTTACCAAATAAAAACAAAAAATTAAATTAAAAGTGACAATTCAGTGTTATTTTGTGAAATTGAACTCCAATTAATGAATTATTAAAAAATAAAGAGAAAATGAATTTGAATTTGTAGGGAAAGTCATGTACTGCCCACGTCAGGTTTTTATATTTGATATATATAAATGTTTTTATCCCAAAGTGATTAATAATATCATCATAAAATTGGTCTTCTACAAACAACATCCTTTAAATTTCACCAATGATAGAAGACACTTAACTTGAGAGGATGGACGTATATATAAATCAGTGAATGACACAATGACGAAATTCTCAGAATGTATACAATTATGTCCAGTAAACTCACTAAATACACACGATCGTGAATTACGTCCATACAATTTCGCAGTAATCAAGATAGTTGAAAGTATAAGTGTCTCCCAGAATTGTTGATGGCTACGTCAGGCGATAATCATGTGATCCTCGTACTAAAAGCTTTAATAAACAGGATGGCATTAGGTTTGACGCATGTTATTTGGAATATTATTGGTAACCTAAGCGATTGATAGCATTTCATTGAATTAGATATGAGAATATTAAGTTAAAACAAATTTGGTTAAAATTAATTACATATTTAGAGTTGTAACTACTAAGATTTACTCAGGTTTAATTGTTTGAAGGATGGAACACATTCTTAACAATTTCCAACGCAGTTGAAAGGTGTTTATGATCTTGTTTATTATGTCTGTCTGTCTGTCTGTTCGCACGATAACTGGCGTCAAAATTACTTTATCAAAATGACATTTTTGTATGTTGTTGGAACAGTCTGTGGGACAAATGAGTATGCAAATGAATAATATCACCCAATTAGTCTTGGATTAAACCCGGGTTGTTGTTATTGTTGAGACTCAGACCGTCTGACCTACCAGAAAGGTGTTGTTGTTGAGACCCAGACCGTCCGACCTACCAGAAAGGTGTAAGGTAACTGTATGGACGGCCGGGAAGTGCCACCCAATTTAGACCGGAACCCAGTGGGGGAAGCATCCACAGGGACCGTACCCTCCTTCTCCTACCACCAACCTCTCGGAAGGACTTTCGGACCCACATGTTTAACGTGATCGTACTCCGCATGAACACGGCAGCATTTGTGGCAGCGTGCAAATCTAGCGCGCAAACCACGGGGATACAGCACCCGAGATGGCCAACAGCACGCGGCGTTCCGAGGTGGTCACCCACCAAGTACTAACCGCGCCCGATGCTGCTTGACTTCGGTGATCTAACGAGAACCGGTGTTTTCAGCACGGTACGGCCGTTGACCGTTGGCCGCACGGCCGTTGGCACGGCACGGCCGTTGGCACGGCACGGCCGTTGGCACGGTACGGCCGTTGGCCGTTGGCCTACCAGAAAGGTGTGATGTAACAGTTTGGATGGTAGGAAGAACCACCCAATTTAGACTGGAACCTAGTGGAGAAGGCATCCACAGGGACCTTACCCTCCTTCCCCTACCATCAACCTCTCGTAATGACTTACGGACCTACATGTTTAACTAATGCAATCGTACTCCACGTGAACACGGCTGCAGTTTGGGCTGCGTAGGGAATCGAACCCGGGCCTACCGAGTGCAATTCCAGCGCGCTAACCACTGGGCTATCGCGCCCCTTGGATTAAACCTGGGTTGAAAAAGTGAAATACATTGAACTCTATGGGGCCTAATTATGTAAACATTTTTTAAGCAACATTTAAATTCACAAATTGCTTCGAAAATATTAGGAAATATTCAAATTATTCCATAAAATGTATAAAAAAATTCAGCAAAATCTGTTCGATAGTTTTTAAAATAAGAATTAAAATAATAATTACACCCATATTATATGAAGAAATCCCATTGCCCACTTAAAAAAATATGGCATCCATATTTTTTTCCTGGTGTAAAAATCGTGATTTTTAAAGTTCTTTTAAATTTATATTTAGTGCTGCATCCGGATTAAAATCGCTTTAATTTCCCGTATTTTCTGTGCATCTATATTCTGTGCCAACGGAAATACAATAGTTTTGGATTTAAATGACTATCAAACGTTGATTATTTCTACATCGAAACCCAATTTTAATGGATGCAGAATGTAAACAATTGATTGTAAGATGAGTTGTGTAAGAAAGAATTGCTGAATTGTTTTTATCGCAAAATTATTTAGCTCTGGAGTTTGGAATAAAATTAATATCTATGAAATATTCATTGATCTTACTTAGAGAGACAGACGATTTATATTTCAATAACGTCTTTTGAATGAAGAAAATTTTTTTCTATGAAGTTTAAATAATTCAAATATAATAAAGTATTATAGTACTGCAATAATTTAAAATATATCAGCTCTGAGTGTATCGAATTTTAAAGATATTTAAATAAAATTGCATTTCAGCTGGACAGTGTTTCATAATCAATGCCTTATGCATGGATTTTTCTTGTTTATATATATATGATGTAAATGTATATACGAATCATTTAAGATATTAATAGCAATAATTTCTGGTCTGAAAAAGCACGCTTCGTATTGAAGTAATTATATCACGTTGATTACAACATACATAAATAATTACTACGCTTAATTTACATAAATGCGCACTACATAAATTAATATATGTGCAATAAGGAGAATCGTGAAATAAATAATTCGAAAGGAACTCTGGAAATAGTTAATTTGAATGATATTCGATTTGAAAATTTTAAACGGTATAAGACAGTTTTAATTTTTGTTACATTTTCCCTGAGGTATCTAAATTTGTTCTATAGTGATATTCATGTTGTGGCATATATCAGACGTTTTTTAAAGTTATAATTGCATTTATGGTAATTGAAACCAAAGTAATTAAAATTAAAAAATTACACCGTCAGTTAACAGATTAAATACTACTCTAACAATAAAAAAATCTATGACATTTAAATAAATATGACACGATTTAAATAATCTATGACACGATTTAAATAAATATACGATTTAAGTCATATAAATAAATTATTTCGCTAACAGCGTTTTAGAATAATACCATCGAATACTACATTAGTATACATATGAAATAAAATTAAATTTGATCAGTCGATTTTAGAAGTGAAACGATATATTTTCTTGTCAATAAGAAATGTACAGAAGGAACTCAAGTTGCATTTATTTCAAATGTGAATTAAATAGATTAAGTAGTTTTCTATTAACATGTGTGTAAAATGTAAGTCGGTTTTTAATGTGTAATAATTTCCGTCATTTTAATTATATAATAATTTTTAAGCATATACTAAAATGATATATATTATATTCCCATTAAAAAAGTTTCTGATTATTGAATAATATGACGATAATGGCATTGTTGAATATATAAAAACACTGAAATATTAAAAAGAAAAATTCACAATTTGAGGCAGAAAAGCATTGGAACCGTCATCAGGATGCATCAGGATAAGCATCATTGCATTGAACTCGTATACGAAGTATCACTCGAATAAATATTCGCATGTTATAAAAAATATAGAGAACAAGAGAAAACGGAAATTAAATAATTCCAAAGGAACTACACAAAAAAAATGAACATTTTAAAATGTTTATACAGTGGTTTCAAATTGTACTTCATTTTCTACTAAAAGGTTTGATTGTCCCCTTTTACTTCCTTCTGTTTTGTTATATTTTTTTTCTAACCACGTTTGGCAGCCTCAGTTATCGAATTTACTCAAGTGAAGTCCCTCTGATCCCCTGTCGACGCCCGTTGTTGATCCTGAAACAGAATATTGTTATTTGTTTTTGAAACTAGTACACCAGTATTTGTACGTATGCTGTATTTACTGAGTTTTTATTTATTGTATTTTCCACTCGTCTATAACCATGAAACATACATTGCTTGTATTTCTGTTTATATTTCCTTTAGATTGTTTTTTATATTCGTATTTTCCATGTTTTATGTTTTTTAGATACAAATTTATACAGTTTTTACTGAATCTGTTTTTCCCCCTTGAATGACTATATGTAGTATGGACATTTTAGTTTACATTGGGCTTTATATAAATTTCTTATGTAAGAATTCCTGATGCTTTCTGATGAGGTTTTTTTAACATCTAAAACCGTTGAAAGCTTTTCATCTTATGTTTCTTGCGTTCTGAATTGTGAAAAGAAAACATTCGCATTTCAATTCTTTTATGTGTCTAAACCAGATTAAGTTTCATACATGATAAAATTATGGACTTCATAGTTTAAACACCCCATTAAGAAATTTAATTTAACCTTTTTAAATGCAAAGTTACAATTTCGCAAGAACGTTACGCATATGTATCAAATCTGACAAAGTTTCTACATACAATTATTCCTTCAATTTATAAGAGTTTTCGAGCAACTTAAAGAAATTTAAATTTATAAACACTCTTTGATGACTTATCTCGTATTAACAGCTTTTAAGCCGCTGGGATTCCCTTTGGAGCATCAACAAAGTTCGTCATTTATAGATACACTTCCGTTGAAGTCGAAAGCCTTTATTATGTGGAGCCTTTAATTCCCTTGAGTTGCAGATAACGCTGCATCCTTTTGCATGCGATGATTCCACTTTTAGAAGGTTAATTAATTAGGATCTAGCCTTACACGGTGTTCTTAATTTTCAATTAGCTTAGATTCTTTCATCAACATTACGCATGCGACGTTCATGAATATTTACCATTTTAACAAATGTCTGTAAATGAATAATTAAAAATGTCGTTTTGAGCTGGTGTCATTTTTGGATCTTGTTCGGAGTTTTGTTGCTTTACTGGGACATTTCTGTTGTGTTTGGGGTCTTCTAATTCCGTCTGTCAGCTCTATATTTTGGATTGCCTGTTCCTTACTCTTTATGATTGGCTCTCTCACGTTGATTTTGAATCCACGACTTGGGTATATATTACCTTTAGTTATTCCATTTGTAGCCAATTCGTATTATTGACTTTGAATCCGCGACCTGGGTATGTATAACCTCTAGTTGTTCTATTTGTATCAATTTCGTATTATTGATTTTATTGACTTAGTTGGTTGTTATTGTATCAAAGCAGGAAATTCAACATATCCTCGAATCAGCTGTATGTTGCATTTTTATCAATATGTGCTTATTTGTAATGCTGAACTTTCTCTTTCTCTTTAAATGTCTGTATCTTAGGACATAATATCATTTAAACGCATTAGAAGATTCAAAATATATTCTATAACCGTATGAGAAAGAATTTATTTGAGAATTAAGACATTTTCAATAGGTAACCTTAAGAGCGTTATTGGTTTTTAGGTAAATTGGACCAGGGGAATGTTTTCAATTTCCCAATGATTTTTTTAAAATTAAGAATCATCATATATTTTCATTTGGAAATGCTGAAGCCTTATCTGGAAGTGCTAGAGCCACTTAAATATTTATAAAATATTCAGGAATAAAGTAATTATAATTTTTTTATTATGTCAAAAATTAGAATTATGTGAATCTTCAATTCTCCAATGAGAGAAAGAAAATATAAAATAGCTTAAAACATGCACATTTATGTTTAAAAAACAAATAAGTATGAAGGAATTATTCTTCAGATTCCATTATGATCCAATGATCGTTAGAATGAGCGTTCTCAGATATTTTGGATGTTGTCAAGATAGCAACTGTGATAATATATTAGGTCGCCGAGTAACTGACTTGAGTGAAAATCTCTCAAAATTCTACTTCAACATAAAATAATTATGAAGCTAATTTGGATAAAAAATCGTTTTGGGGATGATTAAAATCTGATCTGAATCATCACTGTACCGACTTTCATATATGTCAGAAGTTTAGATTTTAAACAACTCGAGCAATATAAAGATAAACAGGCAGAAGGACATACTCTTTTAGTATGTTTGGTTCATATTGAAATAGAACAAATTGCCCGCCGTTGCACTGGTCCTAAATAAGCGGTCGATATTTAAATAATACATTTGCAGAATCAAATCTTTGAACCGTCTCAATTTCCTATGCGATACGCAACTGAGTGTGTGTGTATGGTTGGGGTGGGGTGGGGGTGGGGAGTGAGTTAGACATGCGATGTCGACCATGGAAAAAAATCGTCAGGACTTCATTTACGGTATGTACAATTTAAATGTTATGTTTTTGCCTGATAAATCACAAAAAATAAAATAATATTTTAATTAAAAAATTATATTAAAATTATATTAATTATATAATTATATTAATTATATTAAAAAAAAGAAAAATAATCGGTAGAATACAAAGATATACACACGGCCTTTTCTCATACTACAAAGCCGCGTTATTCTCACCTTTTTAGATGCGGAGAAATATGTATCAGATGACCTAAAAAATGCAAATTTCGATGTTTTAAAAATATTATAAATATGAAAGAATTGATCTACACATTCGATTCAAACATCGTTGGAAATAACAGTTTTCGATCTTCATAACGGTATCAAGATAAAAACTCTGTAATAATATTTTTGGTATCATTGAAACCGATTTGTGTGAAAATCGCTCAAAATCGTGTCTAAAACATTACATAACTAAATACTAAATCGAATTAAAATGTATCTTGCATCGGTTCCCGTTCTGAAGTGTGTACCAAATTCCGTCGCTATCCGACGCTTAGATTTCCCGAAACTAAATCCTCAAACATGCGCATATACTTGTTGCCATTCCGTAAATGATAATAACGGTTTTAAATTACTCATACTACTAATTATATTATTTATTAGCCTAACACCATCAATATTTCTAAAGTTCGCTTTAATAAGAGTGCCTTGTAAGGATAGTTAAAAGTTAAGAATGTAACCATGTATTCATCCAGTAACTTTTCTGTATATGCTAAAAAACTATGCTTCTGCGTAGTACTGTGTGGCAGAGATTTCAACCAATTTGATTGAGTCTGTAATAAATGGATGTTACTTAATATTTTTACACTTGTGTTACTCGAATTTTCCTAAATAAGGTATAGGAATGCAAATAATTAATGTGTATAACTAATGTACATACCGAATATTCAAAACTGAATTGATATACTGTCTTACAATATTGACATCGTGTGATAAAATAATCGCAAGATTTTAATTCGAAAAATCTATCCATGTATATTTAAGACCAGTAATGCTCTATTTTTTTACTAACAATTTCCACCCGCACTACACGCGTTCAAAATGTGGTTATCATCACCTTATGATTGTTGCTGAAGTTTCCTAAAGTTGTTTCATCTTCTTCAACCCAGAACGTCCGACCTATCAGAAAGGTATAAGATATCTATTTGGACGGCCGGGAAGTTCCACCTAATTTAGACTGGAACCCAGTGAGGGAGGCATCCACAGGAACCGTACCGTCATCTCCCTATCACCAACCTCTCGGAAGGACATACGGATCCACATGTTTAACGTGATCATACTCCGCGTGAACACGGTGACAGTTTTGGCAATGACGGGAATCAAACCTGGGTTGTCCGAAGCAACTCCCGCCCTCTAACTACTGGGTTGTCTAAAGTTGCTGATAAGTTATCAGCAACTTTTTCCTTTAAAATTCGTAGATAACTTTACTACGTTACAACAACTTTATCATAATAAAGATCAAAAGGCGCGCATTTTATAATTCGTCTGCTAACATGTTAAATAGGGAAATATATTGGATCTTATTCCCTCAAGATAAAAATGTGTATTTGTTTAATTTTTCTGATTACCAGAAAAATGATATATAATTGTCTTTTTATTACTTCTGAGAGATACAATAGTTTAAGTGTTTTTGAATATTCCTTCGTATCGCTAAACCTAATTCGAATTTTCAAAATTATCTTTACCATAAATCTAGACGTCGATGTGGATCAAATGATACCATAAACGATATTATGGCTCGAGTTGCAGTGACTTTGAAATAACTTTGAAAAGTGATTTTAAGTGTTTTGATCATCTAATCCCACAGTCACCCTTAATTTTAGTTTTCAAACTTTTAGAATTATCCTTTAATTTCGAAACTGAGATGGGTTGAAGGACACCGATAGCAAGATTTTATCTATTGTGGAAGTACTGGAAAATGCGTCGCCCAATCACCCAATCAATTAAGGACGGCACCCCGTTACCGGTTTCGCGCTTTTTAAGCGTTAAATAGCATGGAATAACCGTTAACAGAAATGTCAACAAAAAAGTTGCTATTTGCCGCCATTTTTCGAACTTCTATGGAAACTGACCATTTCAGTCCTTCCTCTTAGCCGGCAAAAAACCCGCTTCATATTTAGCTCGGTCTACACGAAACTACAAAGGCCAAGTTAAAAATCAGAAAACCCCTCAGAGAAAAGTACGTTCCCAAAATAAAGATAGTTCTTTCATGCTGATGATCTCATAAAATGTTCGAAACCGGTTCATGAATACTATTATCTGCAATGAGAGCGTCTTCCATTTCTTGAGGGCCTCCCCTTTCTGGCGGGTTCTTGTGATTTCGCACCCTATCAATTACTTAGTTCGGTTAGTAATATGATAATAAATACTATTTCTAAAAATAAAAATAATTAATTACATTACTTTCTGTTAAAATGCCCTATAAAGAAAGTTAATTTAATTCAAATCAATTGACATTCAACATTCCTCATACGTTACACTACATTCCAAATAATAATATATCTTTAATTTCTACGAATGTTTGAAATCTTGAGGAATTTTAAGGTTATAAGCACTACCATATCACTTTTGTAAAGACACTTAAGCCCCTGGGATACTCTTTGGATCTTCAACAAACGGATTTATTCTTAGATACACTTTATAACAATCGAACGCCTTTGTTATGCTGACACTCGAGACACAGATAACGAAGTATATACTTTTAAACACGGTATATCCTTTTATCTCAGATGATTTCACTTTTGGGAAATTAATTAATTGGGAACTGTCTTCAGAGATTGAAAATAAGTGGGGAAAGGAAAGAGATTCAGGTTCAACTCTTTAATTTAAAAATTATTCCATTGTTGATGCAGGAATGCCCGTTAATTGATATTTTAAATACATCAGCGAAAGGGTAAAATATCATTACCAGGCTTGCCTGAGGTAAAATTAGCAAGAAGTTAGTCAGCCAAATTAGCAACTTGTCTGTCAATCTGATATTGGCCTTAGTAGCATATAATATTGGCCTATTGGCTAAATATTTCCATTACAATATTACGCCAATATATATGTTACATTGGAAATATTCCCAATGAAACGTCAACATTGGCGTATTATTGCCACATAATTTTAAACCGCTATGAGGCCAATTCCGTCAAAATGTCCACTTTTTCATATTGATCCAATATTTCCAATATTAGCTGCCAATATCGGTCCATAATTGGATTGCTACTAGGAAGTTTGAAGGGAATGCATAATTCACTTCGATGATGTGTTGCTCAAATCCCGGTGGTTCAATTCCCTGTAGCTCAACTTCAATGTAGCTGAATTGATCGCAGATCATTAACTGTCCAGTACGAAGATCTGCGATTTAAGCCCCGACTGGGGTTGAAAAGGTTTTTACAATAGGGCACATGACATTTTTATTCTTTGAACTCCTTGTCTGATAGTTTAAACTTAACTAACTGGGGTACATATTTTAAAAAGATAACTTGAATTCAAACCTTTAACTTAATTATTATTAACATATAATATATATACCTTAACATGGCCGTAAAATTGTACATAGTGGAATTTATTATTATTGTAGTGTATTGCGATATGTGTGGCCGCTAATAACCCTCCAATTATTTATCTTTCGTGCGAGTTCTGTAAAAGAATTATTAATTAATATAATACTAAATGGATTACACCATTTTAACTTAGCAATAAATCATTTATTAACAACATAACACACTCAATTATTTAATTACAACAATTATTCTTATTACTAATTATTTCGGCTGAGGGAGACAATGTTAGACCACTTAAATTGCCTAAAATGTTTTGATAATCTGTAAAAATCTTAGGAACACATACCCTCACTTTTGGCCTTGACCATAGACCATAATGCTTGCAACAGTCACTCGTACTGGCCGTAACTCTGGGTGTTTGGCTCCATCTCGTACTTCTGATCGCACTGCACAAATCAATAGATCTTGCCATTACTTTGGAACATCTACGGAACACTCTGCATCTCTAGTCGTCGTGCTGTATTCTCTAAGTCATCGTTCTTATTATAAGGATCTCGAACTACTATTCAACAAGTGTGGATCTTAAGTCACCGGTTGTGGCTCTTTTGTCTCGGGACTGACACGCCCCCTTTACTCTCATTCAGTGTGACGCTACAAGCACTTTCTCCATTGGATAGTATTTCCGTCCAATATCGTTACTTCAAATTTTCTTAAGGGTTCGACCCCTCTTCTGTCTTGACATCCCTAAATTTATGGTTTTATCAGACCTTTGGGTTCACGTGCTGTAAACCCTGGCGTCATTCAGACTGGAGGTATTGTCCGATGCTTCGAACACAATAAATAATGTACATAAAACTGTCTCACCATACGTAGTGTGAGATCTATTTCTGGTCTCACACTAACGTTAAATGTTTTACATTTTTGTTAGTTAACAGATAATTTAAATAGTATATATCATTAAGAATGTAACAATTGGGGAACTCTACAAGAAAGAACCTGTGTGTTAGAATTATTTATTCTATTCTATAAATAACAGAAACATAGCGCGACAAGAAAAAAAAACTTTAAAATTCACATTTCACATAGTCACTCTCAATATATCTGAAAGATATTTATATTTATATAATTCATGTAATGATATACATTCGTTTATGTATGTTCTATGCTTGAGCTAAAAATTAGTACAATAATATGCATTAAATTTTTATTTCATCTTATTTCTCTGATGAAAGGAACTCAGTTCTATATTTCAAATATGCAAACTGAAAATTTATGCAGCACTTTTAAAACATTAAGTAATAATATTTTCACCAACTCCAGTAACGCATTTTATTAGTCTTCATTCGAAGTGTAAATTGTTTTGCTTGCAAAATATAACTTTAACGACTATAACTGCTCCAAAATGGCTCTAAAACATATATTATGCGGAAAGTTTTGTATAAATAACACATATATCAAAATAAAAATGTCAACATGTATTTTGTTATATGCTTTTACTATTTTAGCGTATCAAGGACAGAAGAACAAAGACTCTTCAAAAATTGTTAAAAAAATATCAATAAGTTGTATTTTTTAACAAAAATATATTTTTCGACAACATCAAGAATACATTTTTCGGAGTTGAATATTGATTCTAAAATTTTTTAATATATTTGTTATATCCTATTGTTATTTATACCCATCAAAGACAGAAGAGCAATTTTTTTTTTAAATTCTAAAACTTTACAATAAGTTTAAAATTTTAACAACTAGAACGAATTACTAATTTGCCCGGGTCATAAATAAACATCCACTATTTGAATAATACATTTACAGATAACACTACTCAATTTTTTTTAATCCTAAACCTCCGTCAAATTCTCACGCACACTATTCGCAAAGCAAAAAAAAATCAAATAATAGATTCAAAATATGTAGTAGAGGAACTCAGTAGCAGTAGATCATTACGGTACCGGTTAAATCGTATGGTTAGCTGCTAGATCGTGACAGTAACTGTTAGATCGTATGGGTAGCTGAAGGGCCAGTAGCTGGAGAGCCGATGGCTTTTAAATAGTAACAGTAATTATTAGATAGTCTCGGTAGCTAGAGATTTATTGCTTTTAGACATTAAAAATAAGTTAAAAATATATTTAAACATCTGGAAAAAGGCTTTTGAAAAGCATTAGTCCATGTATATAGATGCTGCTACGTAAAAAAACCTCAGATCTGTATGAAATCGAGCAGTAGATATCGCATGGCATAAAGGACGAACAAATAAATATATCATTTACTTTATGATTACATATATGTAGCGCTTTGCGTTCAAAAATTCGCCTTAATCATAAATTGGCTCATGTAGGTTTCATTCATTTGGGTGGGACGCATTTTGGAGTGTTTAAAATACATGTTGCTTGTTCCTCAATTTTGTCCATCCTTAGAGAAGAAATCGAAATTTCAGATTCGTCAGTTTCTTTCCCGATATCGATACTGAAAATGTGCAAAAATTCAGCCTTACAGGTCACCGTCAGGAATCTGAAGGGTTTCTGACGACAAAAACGCATAAAATAATTAATACACAAATAAAATTATTTTTTATGCTGCCCAACTTTGTTATATTCTGATTTTTTCTTTCAACGTCATATTTATAACTGCGTTTCGGTGTAAGTGAAATTATTGATTACGATTAGCAGCATGTCATGTTTTTCCCCGTTCTGATTTATCATTCTAACAAGCACAAAGAAGCTTACGAAACGAATTAATCAACACAAAAATCAATCTCATAAATATCTTTCAAACATACTATTTATCATAGCATTTATTTATTTTTTATTTTTTGTAAAGAACAGAATAAAAATATTCTTTAATGTTCTTGAGTTTGTCTCATGTTTTCGATAAAAATTCTAAAAAGAACAAATTAGCCTTTATTTCTTACTTTTCTACTTTTCTCCTATTTTTATCGTAAATGACATTCCACGTAATGAAAGTAATCAATCACTAGCACCTAGTCAGGGTATTCTTCTGATACTTAGATTCGATCAACAGACATGTATACTTTTTGTAAAAGATGTATCTTTTTGCTTCATTTCTTCACTTTCAGTAGAGGCAATTAATAGAAAAATGTCTGATATATATATATATATATATATATATATATATATATATATATATATATATATATATATATATATATATATATATATACTTAGATTCGATCAACAAACATGTATACTTTTTGTAAAAGATGGGTCTTTTTGTTTCGTTTTCAGTAGATGCAATTAATAGAAAAATGTCTGATATGATATTGTATATATATATATATATATATATATATATATATATGTAAATATAAAAGATAGATTTCTAAAGAAAAATATTGAAATGAATTTTAGTGTATTTGCGCACAGCAGCATAAAACACTAAAAATATATAAAGGGTTAATATATAAAAATATAAATGGAAATAAAAAAGGAGAAGGAAGGCAACGTAAAGTGCTTACACAATGGCGGTAAGGGGTAGTGACCTTACTCCCCAGTTATCAACATGCATGTCCTAAATGCCGCGGCATTGCACTCCTGGACGCCAGCACTGACTGTAGCCAACTTCCGGAGTGATAATCAAAATTACCACAATACCTTTTATAAAGGAAAGTGATATTAAAAAGTTTTGGTCCAAGCCTCAGAGACAGCTTAGTTCATATATGCCTATGCTTCCTCTTTATAACATCAAAATAATCATATTCAGCAGTTTAGATGTTTATGATGTCATTACTCTCAAAGACGTATAATCAATGTTTATAATGACCTCAAATATTCACACAAACTCAACCCATATTTTTCATTTTTTCCGTAGAAATTTTTGATGTAATGGATCATAAATTGCATTGGATATCTTTGCCTGAATGCCTGTAGTAAGAATTTTCTGTCACTTTCCAATCTGGTGACGTCACTGCTTACAATTCTTTTTGTTCTCACTAGACCACCAATAAATACATTTCTAAATATATTCATGTGTAAATTAGATGTCCAAGGCATGATTCCTGTTGTAGGAATATTATAAGTTATTCTTTTATCATATATATAGAATAACAGTATATTATGGCTGAAATCAATACTGAGATCTAGAAAGTTTACGACATTATTCTGGGTTGGTGGATTTTCTTCCAATATTAAATTTGAGTTATAAAATTCATTTGAAAACTTTCGTTTTTATAACCTATTGACAAATCATCGACGTAACGTATGTAAATTATTTCATTGTTAATATAGGACATTTTTTTAAAATGATCAAGATAGATGTCTGCTAATATTGACGAGCATCCCCCACCCATGGGGATGCCTTTGATTTGCTTATAGAAATTCAGTCCGTTATATAGGTAGTTTTCTTCTATAACTATCTTAATCAGAGATCTATATTTGTTGATTTCTATATATTTTTGCATTTCAAATTCCCCGTACAACAAGTTCAGTATTCGGTATAACACTTTGAGTTCAAGATTGTTAAATAGTTCTTGAAAATCATAGGTTCTGAAAAATAATTTTGTTTGATGATTCTTCAAGATCTCTATGACCTCGTAGCTGTTCCCAACAATATAAGATCCCCGATCTCTAATTTTCTTTAATATAGGTTTTAATATTGCGAGAAGCAATTTGTTAGCTTTAGTGAGGTAAGTTTTGAATCCAACTGTTACTGGTCTGAAGCTTTTTGGAGTTTTATGAAGCTTGGGTATATTTATTAAATATGGGTATTTTATTCTTTCTGTATACTTAATTCCTGCCTTTCTGTATACTTAATTCCTCTTGCGGAAGTTAGCTTATTAGTGTCTGATATTTCTAAAATTAAAATATATGATATTTTAATGCTTCCAAATGTACTTCAAAAGTTTAATATCCGATTACTCCTTACTAACTTGCATCCAGGTGGGTTTTCTTTTAATACTTAGATTCAGTTGACAAGTATGTACATTTCTTTGAAATTATGTGTCTTCTTTCTGCAATACAATTAATTAAAAGTTTAATGTATATTTTCAAAAATGATGTATATAATAAATAGATGCATTATATATTCATTTTTAAAGGTGCCATCACATTTTGCTCACTGGCATCCATTCAGTGATATAATTTTGATACTTATATTCGTTTAATTTTCAGAATCGTTAACATATGAACTATATTGTTTATTTGCGTATACGATCAATATAAGAAAATATAAGATAAGATCAATATAAAAATGTACGAAATATAAGATAATTGAGTATTTCAAAATATTTTTACATGCTCTCAACCCCCCCCCCCCCAAAAAAAAAGCACCATATGTGCAATATAAAATATTGTGCCATAGATTTTATACATCATTTTTTTTTTACTTTGAAAGACGAAAATGCATTGAATTATACAGGGTGAGTCATGTGCTTCCCGCATCAAATTTTTAATTTTAAATTCAAATGCGAATATTACACTTAAATGGTAAACGTCTATAAATATTTTAGTTTAAAAATGAGGATTGTATTATCTATTTTGCTTAATCTGATCGGTCAGATCAGGTTGATGGAATTATAAATGCTTATTGAAAAATTAGAATAATTAGTAAAGCTAGGTCTAAGTTAATTTCCTAATAGAAGAAAAATTTAAAATAAATGTACACTGTGTTATCAATGTCTTTCGGAAACCTAACGATCTATTTTATAAAGGCATTCGAATTTTAGAAAATTATGTTAAAAGATCAAATAATTTTTTATGCTCTAAAAATTGTGTTGAACCTCTAAAATCCCTAAAGAGCTTGGTTGTAACGCCGTTTATAAAGATAACTCTATCCGAATGTTTATAATTTTAAACGATTTGAAATGTTCAAACAATCCTGAAGTTTTAAATGCATACTTATAAAGTGCATATATAATTTCGTATAATTGAAAATTAAATGTTGTACTGTAAATGATTAAATTCAGCTTCATATGATATATTGTGGATTGTGATTTCTACAAAATAGTATACCCTTTAAAAATAAAATACGCAAAAATTAAGAATTCCGTATACATATATACGTATCACTATGTGTTAATTTTGATTGTAGTGCGTTAACAATAAATATTTTCGATTTAAGAGTCTAGGTATATCCTGACAACATATTATGTACTTAATTCTATTTAAACTATTGTTCGCTTTAATTTGCTGATTTATGCTGGTAATAAGCTGAAATACAATTCTGTTTGAACATCTATAACATGCGATATATGCACGCTGATATATTTTAAATTAACACAATGCTACAGTAATTTATTATATTTCGTCATCGAAAAATATCAACTTTATTCAAACAACGTCATCGAAACATAAATCGTTTGGCTCTCTATGTAAAAGCAATGGATATTTCATTCATATCACTTTTAACCCAGATTCCAGAACTAAATAATTGTGTGTGAAAAAAATTCAGCAATTCTTATACAACTCACCTTGCCATCACGTATTTACATTCTGAATCCATTAAAACTAGGCTTCGTTGTAGAAATAATCAAAGTTTGATGATCATTTAAACTGAAATATATTGTAATTGCGTTGCCACAGATATATAGATGCAGGGAAAACACGCAAAAGTCAAGCGGTTTTAGGATGAATGCAACACTAAATATAAATGTAAAAGAACTTTAAAAATGAGGATTTATATACTCTGAAAAAATATGGATGTCATATTTTACTTTAAAGTGGGTCACGTGAACACTTTATATATTATGCGTGTAATTATTATTTTAATTTGTATTTATAAAACTACCGAACATATTTTACTGAAATTTTTTTATATACTTTCTTGGACAATTTGAATATTTTTTTTAAATTTTCGAAGTAATTTGTGAATTTTTACTTCATTCAAAAAATGTTTGAAAAATTGGGTCCTATAGGGTACCATGGATTCAACCCGAGTTCCATTCAAAACTAATTGGGTGATGTTATTCATATTTGTCCCATATTCATATTTATTCCCATGTGTCCCACAGACTGTCTCAACAACATACTAAAATTTCATTTTGTTAAAGTAATTTTTACGTATTGCCCATTCTTAAGATAATTGTCGTAAAAATGTCTTTATCAAAATAAAATTTTAATATTTTTTGTGACGGATTGTGGGGCATATGGGAATGTAAATAAATAATATCACCCAATTAGCTTCAGATTTAACTCGGATTGAAAAAATGAAATGCATTACATACAATGAAATACATTCACTATAGGACTAGATTTTTCAATCATTTTTTTAAGCTAAGTAAATATTCAGAAATCACTTCGAAAATTTTAGGAAATATTCTAATTATCACATAAAACGTGTAAATAAATTCAATAAAATATGAATGGTAGTTTTAAAAATTGAAATAATAAGTACACCCATGATATATGAAGAAATCACGCGACTCATTGTAAAAATATGGCATCCATCTCTTTCCCGTTACGCAGTAACTAGATAGGGATGAAGCTATTACTTCCTTATATACTTATAATGTATAAGGAAAGTATTGTTACGGTGTCGAAAATTTGAATTCGAGTTTTCGACGGCAGAGCACGTTTCAAGCATCCCTGAAGACGAATCAGACGTTTTTGAGATGATGTCTGTGTGTGTGCTTGTGTGTGTGTGTGCATGTGTGTGTGTGTGTGAGTGTGTGAATGTATGCGTGCGAGTGAAAGTATGTGTGTATGTGAAAGTACGTGTGTGTGTGTGAAAGTATGGGTGTGTGTGTGAAAGTATGGGTGTGTGTGTGAAAGTATGTGTGTGTGTGTGTCAGTGAGTATCTGGAGACGATAACTGACGAACGAATGGACCAATTCGAACGAAATTTGGAACAAAAATTACAATCCATGAATATTGGAAGTCTATCGTTTTTATACTCAATCACGTGTTCAGAACACCCCTAAATTTTCAAGTGAAATTTTGAAAAAATCATCAAAAAATAAAAATATTTAATAAAGTTACGTAAATAAACATTTCTGATGTAATGTTTCATTAGAAAACGATTAAAGTAAATTTTAAAACGCTAGTATGAACCGTTCTCGATATATTGTACATTTTTCAAAAAAAAAATATCAAAAAATCATATGAAATTAAAAAAAAATATTACCTATTTTTAAATATGTTCACTTTTCATAAGTAATATCATGCGATAAATTGGGTGACATCATTCTCGTGGGTCTAGCTTGTTCCATTCATGAGAAAATATACTTTAGGTAATACTTTTGTATTTGGACGCCAGTATTCAGTTATTTGCCACAAGAATAACTTATTTATCCGTCTATAACGCTTGGAGAGATTTTGGCGGAATGTCGCCAACTTGGCGACTTTCTAAATGTTTCCAAATTAACAAAAATGTCGCCATATTGATAAAAATGATGCTAAATCAATGAAAATGACGACTAGATTTTGAAGTAATTATTAAAGTATTTTAATATATGGACTATATTTCTTATTGAAGATGCTATCAATATTGATAATTGTTTAGAGTAGCGCGAAATATAAGTTAATTGAGTATTTTGAAATAGTTTTACATGGTGTCACCCTGAAAATCACCCAATGTACAATTCAATGATAAAAATACACCGTCGTGGATATTATCCATTATTTTTTTATTATCAAACTAGTACATCCATTGCATTATATAAGTCATATGCTGCCCACATCAGATTTTTAAAAATTTATATTTAGTGTTGAATTCCTCATAAAACCGCTTTATTTTTGAATTTTAAGTGTGTATCTAAATTATGTTTCAACACAATTACAACATTTTTTTTATTTTAAATGATCACGAAACTTTGATTATTCCTATAGCGACACCTAATGTTTATAGTATGCAGAATGTAAAGCGATTGTATGGTGAGTTGTGTAAGGTGAGTAATCAAGCGATTGTAAGGTGAGTTGTATAAGAATTGCTGAATAATTTTACACTCAACATTATTTTTTCTGGAGTCTGGAATATCAGCGAACTCAATAAAATGTTTACTGACTTTACATACAAAAGCAGACAATTCATATTTTGAAGACGGCATTTCAATAAAATGCATGTTGTTTAACTATCATTTTCTTATTCGATGAAGTTTAAAGTTTTCAAGTATCATAAATTGCTGTAGTGCTGCGATCATTTACAATATAAGCGCTGAATGTATCACATTTTAGAGATGTTTAAATAAAATTGCATTTCAATTTGAAAGTGCATAATCAATTAATAATCTCGAAACATGCATAATGATTTATGTATGATTGATCTTTCTAGATGACATTTAAAAAAAAAGTTATCTACAAAAAGTTGTCAAAAGTTAAGAGCGCACCTATCACATTTTATGACCGCTAGTTAATACGAATGCAAGATACACGGGCGCAAGCTGTTAGTGGATAGTTAAAAAATATCAACCTAAAAGTGAATAAGTGTGCAGTAAAAATAAGTGTAAATTAAAACTTTTAATGGTGACTACAACTGATACTGATATGTAGGTAAAATATACCAGCAACAAAAACTAAAGTTATTCAACTAATAATAAAATAATATAAAATAAAATTGATAATGGCATTGATATTACACTGATACTATTAAATTCGTTGATATTAATTAATAACAATTAAATACATTGATATTAAAGCTTGAAAATTACGAAAGAAATATATGTACCGTTATATATTGTTTACATTGTGTATAAAAATCTCTAGTCTCAGAATTTAAAATTTGGAGCAAACTGGAAATTAACATTATTACTTTCCTTATATACATAATGTATAAGGAAACTATTGTGACGGGGTCAGAAATTCGAATTCGAGTTTTCGACGGGAGAGCACGTTTAAAGCATCCCTGATCACGAATCAAACATTTTTGAGGTGATGAAAGTGTGTGTGCATGTGTGTGTGTGTGTGTGTGTGTGTGTGTGAAAGTATGTGTGTGTGTGTGTGTGTGGGTCAGTGAGTCTGTGGAAAAGATATATGCCGAACAAATTGAGCGATTCGAATGTAATTTAGTACTAAAATCACAATCCGTAAATACTGGAAGACTATTGTTTATAAACGTAATCGAATGTTCAGAACCATCTAAATTTTCGAGTGAAATTTTGAAAAAATCATCACAAAATCAAAACATTTAATAAATCAAAACTTTTAATAAATATTTAATAAACATTTAATAAATAGACATTTCTTATGTAATTTTTCCTTAGAAAACGATTGACATAAACTTTAGAAGGCTAGTATGAACCCTTCTTGAAATATTGAACATTTTTGAAATAAATTTATCAAAAAATCCCATAAATTAAAATATATATATATATATATACTCTGAAGAAACATGTTCACTTTTCATATGTAATATCATGCGATAAATTTGGGGACATCATTCTCGTGGATCTAGCTCGTTCCATTCATGAGAAAGTATACTTTGAGTAATATTTTTGTAATTGAACGCCAATAGTTAATTATCTGCCATAAGAATAACTTATTTCTCCATCCATAACGCTTGGCGAGATTTTGGCGCCGAATTTGGCGGAATGTCGCGAACTTGGCGATTTTTTAAATGTTGCCAAATTAACGAAAACTTCGCCAAATGGATAAAAGTGACACTAAATCAATGAAAATGACGTCTCATTGACTAAAATTCAATATCTTGAAAAGAATATAAATATCTACTATAAGAAAATCCTATTTTTTTATTATAAAAGTAGTAAAATCATTGCATTATATATGGAAAGTCATGTGCTGCCCACATCAGATTTTTTTGGAAAGCAAATGACATATAGATGCGATTTGAGCATTTGTGTTGCAAGAATGAAAAATAAAACTATGTTTTTATTTTTTCTCTTTTTTAAAAAAATGGTACGTGCCGGAACTACAAAACATGTGATAACTTAACGTACAAGACGTGCACGTATGAAAATCATATCGCCTATACAATAGTTCTAAAATGTATCCTTTAAACCTGCGAAAAGGCACGTATCGCTTAAAATTTGCCATCTGCGAAATCTCCGAACCGTTGAAGTCTGAATAGAAAATGTTTTTCGATCCTTTGTCCTTTGTTTATCCAACACTTTTGTTATGAAGTAACAAATACATCTTATTCATGAAAATGTTATTTGTAGAAGGATGAATAATGATTGAAAGAAAAATGATGAAAATGTGACAGACTTTAACTCACAAAAAAAGGTATATTGTTTTTTTTTTCGCTATTTCTTATTTAATGATAAGATTGGTATTCTATTTTTTATCAATTCATCCTAATCATCAATTATTTGTAAATAAGTAAAAAGTCTGATGTGGGCAACACATGACTTTCCTTATATAATATAATAAATTTACTACTTTTACAGTTAAAAAATAAGTTTTTCTTATAGCAGAAACTAATATTATTTCCAAGACATTGAATTTTCAACAATTAGTTGTCATTTTCATTGATTTACCTTCATTTTTCTCCATTTGGCGAGATTTTCGTTAATTTGGCAACATTCCAAAAAGTCGCCAAGTTGGCGATATTCCGCCAAATTCGTCGCCAAAATCTCGCCAAGCGTTATGCACTAAGAAATAAGTTATTCTTACAGCAGATAAATGACTATTGGCGTTCAAATAAAAAAGTATTACTCAGAGTATCTTTGTCATGAATGGAACATGCTAGATCCACGAGAATGAAGTCGCCCAATTTATCGCATGGTATTACATATGAAAAGTGAACATGTTTATCAATAGGAAATATTTTTTTTTTATTTTATATGACTTTTTGATACTTTTTTTGAAAAATGTAATATATCTCGAGAACGGTTCGTGTTAGCGTTCCAAAATTTATGTCAATCGTTTTCTAATGAAAAATTACATAAGAAATGTCTATTTACGTAACTTTATTTGTGGTTTTGATTTTTTGACGATTTTTTCAAAATTTCATTCGAAAATTTAGGGGGTTCTAAACATTCAGTTGCGTATAAACCAATAGGCTTCCAGTGTTTACAGATTGTGATTTTTGTACCAAATTTGGTTCAAATCGGTCCATTTGTTCGTCAGTTATCATCTCCACAGACCCACTGACACACACACACACACATACTTTCACACACATACACACACACACGCACACACACGCACACACACACACACACACACACACACACACACACACACACACACACACACACACAGACATCACTTCAAAAATGCTTGATTCGTGATCAGGGATGCTTGAAACGTGCTCTCCCGTCGAAAACTCGAATTCGAATTTTCGACCCCGTCACAATACTTTCCTTATACGTTATGTATATAAGGAAAGTAAATTTGTTGTAGGAAGTAGTTTATAATTTAAGAGGTTTCATAAAATACTACGAGGAATATCACAATGGGAAACCATATTTCCATTTTAACTTTTCTCACGGTATAGAGATAGCGATTGGGATATATATGATTTTAATAATAAGATATATTTTAGCCAGTAGATAAAATAACAATTTTACTTAAACCGATGTAGCCACAAAGAATATGGTGATCTGGATTGCATAAGTCCACTTTTAACCGTAAGTACATTTGTATAGTTCTTAGTTATCAGAAATGACTTTTGTCTGCCCCTGGCTACGCACCAAATTGTTGATCCATTGTAACCCCATAAACCACACAGAAGCGATTTGGACCAAATTTGGGTAGTGAGTTTTATATATTATGTGGATGTTAACGCTGAAAAGAAAATCCAGAAAAGCGTATACAGTTTAGTTCTACAAAACGGGATTTTGTCAAAATCGTTGACACTTCATAATTTCGAAATGCTGAATTTATTTTTGAGTAAATTTTACCCAATTTTGTTAATATATTACGTATATTGCCAAGATTTGAGCAAAGAGAAAAAAAATAATAAATGCATATGGTTTATATAAAACGATATGTCGTCAGTGCCAGTATGTGTGTGTGTGTGTGTGTGTGTATCAAACCATTCGCCTTCTCTGATCTCGAAAGGCGTTGAAGCAATTTTGAGAAAATCTATTATCTTCGTCTATTATGTAGATGTTATAACAGAAAAAAATAAATTTTAATAATGTATATTGCTTGGCTATAAAACGAGATCAATAAGTAAAAATCAGATTTTCAAAAGGATAAAAAATTGAGCACTGTATTTAAGCTGAAATAAAATAATAATGCAATATTGAGAGGCTTCGAGGATACGCTAGATCCCCTTCGTCAATGCAAGAGAACCAACAAACCCGAAGTAATAAGTGCGAAATGCCAAACCAAGCCAAGATGCCTCTATACGGAGCTCCCGTGACATTAAGTCACTCATCTCCACATCTAAAAATAGCAATATGTTGACATTTGTTATATTTGCAATATGAATATGATATCTATGGCGCTCCATTCCGCTATAGATGCTGAGATTCAATCTATAATGTAGAGGATGGTGCACACCTCGTCTTAATAGGCAGAAAGCAGGTGAAAGCAAAAAAAAAGCGGGTAAGGGACGAACGTGAAAAGCAAGAAAAATAAAGGAACGCTCAAATTTATTTTTAAATTAAAAGTAAGAAATAAAAAATTTCAACAAATAAAATCTAAGAGTGCATTTTAAACGGGGATGGCGTTTACAATGACGCGAGCTAATAAAGCGATAATTGAAGACGACATGGGGGCAAAAGTAGAATAAGCAGAATTGCCCAAGTCCTGCATTATGAACCCACTTGAGAAATCAATCAGAAAACATAATGAATAACATTCTAGCTAAAGAACATTTCCAGTTTTTGATTGACTCTTTCTGGTGGACTCTTAATTCAGGAACTCCCCTTATTCCACTTTTGCTCAATTCGCCTTTACGACTACTGAAGAAGGGGATCCAGTGTATCTTCGAATCAGTTATATGCTGCAATATTATTTTAATTTGCGCTAAAATATGTTGTCCACATTTTCCTTTTAAATGGAGATTTTACTATTTTCATAATCATTAAAAACATGAATAATTTGTTACTGTTTATTATGTTTTTTATAGTCCTATATTTTCTTAATCTAATGTCATCAATTTTGTTATATTTTTATTATACTGCACCAAATTGTTCAAGTGATATCATTTGATATCATTCGTGATTGCTCTATCCTTTTATGAAGCATACTCTCCTTTGTACTGAACTTCAATGCGTCACATTTTTGAGAGAACCATAGTGGGCGTAGGGCAGAAATAAAAAAAAAAAACTCTGATGTGGGCAGCACATAACTGTATATACAGACTCACAATAATGTTCTCTTTATTTTTCCAATAATTCATTAAATTGAGTTTAATTGCACAGAATAAGAGTCATAATTACTTTAACTTACACTGAATTTGCGCGTTCAATTCAATTTTTGCTTTCATTTGAGAACTGGACTTATTTTCATAGGTGGCGTAGCAAAAATACGGAAATACTAAAATATCTCAAGAACGACTACACCTAGAGTAATTCCGTTGGTCTTATTATTTTCGTCGTTAGAAATTACGTTTCAAATAATCATCTAATTGATATATTTGATCATATGTAGTTTTTCATTTTTAGATTCAACAATTTTTGCTGGCCATTTAAAAATAAATGCAGGTTCTTTTTTTCCGAATCGTACCAAAATCTAATCAGCACCAGGTTAACCTATAAGTGATTTATCTACATAAATATTGTGAATTTTGGTTTAATAATTTTTCAGCTAAAGTGGATACAGGCAATTGTGGCATTTCGCAAAAATAAGGCCTGCTCTTTTACCCAGAATCGCACCAAAATCTAATCCGAACCAAGGTCACACACCAGTGACTTACCAAATTCCATTAAATTTGATTAATTAGTTTTTGAGTTAGAGTGGATACATACATTGCACAGACAGACAAACAGACGCACAGACACACACACACAGGCAAACAAACAGACACGCAGACACACACAGAGACGCACGCGCTTAAAATTGGTTTTTCGAGTTCTATAAGTTCCAAAATGTGTAGATGCGTCGAAAACTCGAGTTAGGATTTTCGGCATGATTCCAATACTTTCCCTATACATTACCATACATTGCAGGTGAAGCAAAATAAGGTATCACCCTAAAACCATTCGATTAAAACTGTTAACAGAAGCATTTTTAACGAAGATACACGTTTATATACTTCCTTTCCCGACAGTGCAACTAGTTACTCTAAACCCATAAGGTGAGTCGCACGGTCTGGTATCCCACCGTTTATGTGCTTATACCTTTTGCCTCTCTTATCTTTTCTTACATAGATGTCGTCTACGTGGTTCTGAGGTTTGTATGTTCACATGTTATATAAGGAAAGTCTTCGAATTGCTTCCATCCTCTAGTATGAATTTTAAGAAATATTTGAATCTGGGAGAATGCTTAACAACTTGTATTATGTACCAAGTGGACATTCCACCCCAGAACCCCATAAACACCACGTATATGATCGAACGATGTTTATATGAACCCAACACAAAAAGTCCACTGTTTTTTAATGCAAAACATTATTTAATGAAATTCTAACGTACTAAATTGATTCAAATAGGCGAAAATGCTGTAATTTTTGCATTACAATTCTACAAACAAATCTATCCGCTGTAATTCAATGAAACTGTCATTGAAATGCTTGCAATTCAGCTGTTTGCTGCAGCCAAAAATATTCTTTCACAAGATTGGGACTTTAAGAATATAGTGTTTACCTAATTCCCTAAGTCAGTAAAACCCTTACATTACTCAGAACGAAGTAACAAGAAAAACTCCATTCATTCCTCTTCTGACAAAAGACAACAATAAACTCAACACAAAAACTAAAAGGACAGAATTGCTATGAGTTTCTGGAAAACTGCAATTGCAGCAGCTGGGGAATATACTCTCCCATGCGAGTGCTCCCGTGTTAATAGAATATAAATATTTAACTTGCTCTAAATATCATTAAATGATACATAGGTATGTAAAAGTAAAACTTTACTAAAAACATAAAGCAAAAAATGTAGGCACATAATTAAAAAATATTAGGGAGTACAGAAAGTATGAGTATTAAAATATAATTTACAATATCGTCCGGTAAAATTAGGGATGAATACGGAGAATATTTAAATTGATAAACTCTCTAAAAGCAATCTGGCAGAATTTTATTATATTACCAATAGGTTAATAATCCATTACTATTTTTTAATAATCTACGATTCAAATGTGATATAAATATTAGTGATCCGACTGGTATCAAGAAAAGTTGCTGATCAGACCGATAACTCAGAAGTATTAGGGTTATCGTATATTTTTATGCAGGTGCATAGGGAAAAATTATGGCGCTATATGATTAGGCAAATTTAAGTGTCCATGAATGCTTATATCTGCAACGGAAATGTCTTCCAAACTTTAGGGGCTAGCACCATTTTAAGGGATGGATGGACTATCTTGCTTTCTGTTAGACATAGGAGAAAAAATCGACTACAATGTTATAAAATGTTGCAACATTAGTAGTATTTTGTGGTGGCAAACAATTTCCAAACTTATACATTATATGTAGTCGATTGTTGAAACAGCGATAAAATGGTACGGGCATATCTTCTAATACAATTTTAGCGTTTTCAGTTTAGAGCATATTGATGAAATTTCATATTTCTTATAAATTTGCTTACTGACTAGAAGAGGATGTTTGAATTTTCAGATATGACTGAAGAGAATTTTGTATAGATTGAACAGATATCCTTATACTACTTATTAAAGCAATTAAATATCTTAATTGAATGTGCTGAAGAGAAATATCACTTAGAATATTATAAAAATGTACAAGTATTTTGATTTATTAGTAACGCTTTGGATATATGTTAGTACCGTATATTAGAAAATAAATGTTATTTATTTCACCCATTTACCTATTAATTCTTTTAAGAATTACATCTCACGCCTTTTCCTTCTGCCGAACAATATATCTTGACGACTTAGTCAAAAGAATAAACAACATAATCACGGGGTTTCTTTCCCAATTGTTAGCTATCTAGGTCACGAAGTTTCATTCATGCTTGGCGCGTGTTCTTCAATCAAGATTAATACAGCAACAAAAAGTTGTGTCTTGGTGGTGTTCTCGAAATTTGGAAGAGCGTTTTGTTATCTAATATCATTGCCCTTTTGACTTTTTTAGTCTTCCCTTTGATGAAGTGACTAATGGAAAAAGTTATAAAACTGATACGACTGCAGTATTTTCAGCTGTAAGTAGGGAAGGAATTAATGGAAGTTGGGCATTATTACATGATTTATCTTCGCTGTTTTGATTTAGAACAATGGATAAAGTGAATAAAGTTTCTGGAACACTCTTTGACTTTGCAATTTAAGTGCAGGAGAATTAATTAAATATGGTTTTCTGATTTAACTATCATAAATCTTGCAAAGTCCACTTTGACAATACGAGTTTGCAGTTTCGTCCTAGTAGCTCAGCGGTAGAGCGTCAGCTGGCCAGCTCGGAGACCCAGGGTTCAAATCCCGGTTGGGGCAGCAAGGCTCATTAATGGCGCCCCAATAAATCAACCCTGTAGTTTAGTGCAAAGCTGTCGAAGGTCTGAAAGTGACCCTAGTACGACTAGTACGTATACAGTGAGATGTTGGTGGTAGAGGAAGGATAGTACGGTCCCAGTGGATTCCTCCATCACTGTGTTCATGTCTAAATTGGGTGGCACTTCCTGACCATCCAAGTAGATACCTTATACATTTCCGATAGGTCGGAGATCCAGGGTTTGATTCCCGGTTGAGGCAGCAATATTCTTTAACTTTATTCGCTTTCCCATGTTCTGAAATGCATACCGCTCTTATTTGGCGATCTCATGACCGGTGGATTTTCTTTACAGTGCTCTGAACAAGGATGCTTTAATTCTAAAATTTCAATATATATATATATATATATATATATATATATATATATATATATATATATATATATATATATATATATATATATATATATATATATATATATATATATATATATATATAAGGATATAAACAAGAAGAAAAAATAAGCGAAAACAGGAGTGACCATATGATTTGCATAGAATGGCAGGGGTGGATTGCGACACCCATTTCCCGCTTAAAGCAGCTTTTACGACCCGGGCAACGCTCACGGCACCAATGTAACTCAATGGTCAATCTCCCACATGTGCAAAGACAGAAGCACCCGAACGGACGCAAAAACAAAGATGGAACCAAGCAAGGAAGAGATACTCCCTACAATCCAACATGAAAACACAACATTTTATAAGGGAAAGTCGCACATGCGCGAAAAGACTTCATGATGATAGGATCGCAGATATGAATATATATATGATTAAAAATGCTCATTTTCGCTTATTTTTTCTTCTTGTTTATATCCTTATATGCCACTCTGGATGCAGAGCTGCTAAGCGCAACATCCTCTGTAAGGTTTCTATTCTCTCCTTTACTTAAATAGGAGTTCCTTTCTTGATATACTTATTTTTATATGCATATATATATATATATATATATATATATATATATATAACTGCCCAAATGGGAAAATGGAATACAATACAAATTGAAGAGTAAAGTACCACAAATTGACTGGGGGGGGTTCTGATCCCTACCGGTTAAACAATGCTTTACGCCGCGTCAACACTTCCGGAAGCCGGTACATTACCCATTAATGATATAAAACCCTAAAATCAACATCAAAATACAAGAACTCACAATATGAAATATATGGCATACTTACTATAAGAAATATGTACTGCATTTAGACACTATATTAAACTGCTTCAAGATTAGTACTATATGAAGACGTACCTTACAGGAACTAAATATGCTAAACGCAGTGTTATTCATTCAGTTTTACTTTTGTATTACCGTTTTTTTGAAATAATTGTATTTACTTCCAGTTATGGTTATGTTAAAAAATCTAATTGCAACTTTACATAAAAATACTTATAGGGTATCCTTGTTTTATTGCTTCTGCAAAATAAATCCTGATGTTATTATCCCTGTTTTTAGATTTTGAATTTAATTTTTAAATTCTTATTAAGTAATTTATGATGATATTTCTGCATTTTGGCTAAAATGTATCTTAACAGATATGAAACTGGCATACACATTTTAAAGAAATTATTATATTTCCGTTAAGTTGATGACATTTTAATAGGTTTTAAAATCCAGATTTCCTACAAGATTTAATTTTTACCCAGATAAATTACAATTAATAGAAATTGCACACAATTATGATAATAGTTAAAACTTTCTGGATATATGTGTTTCTACAAATAATAACAATACCAACTATTATACAATAAAAGAAAATATTTTAATTTATATAATAATTACACAGCTTCATGGAGTTCAAGCTTACACAAAATATGTTCAGAAACATCATCTTAAATTACTTAATAATAGGTCAAAAATTAAATTCAAAATCAAAAGACAGGAATAATAATATCCGGATTTATTTTACAGAAGGTCTGTCAGTGTTTCGTGATACTAGTGCCTCAGTGTACAGTTATGTTTTCAGTACGAATAGTTTTTTCTTCGTTTTTCGGTCTTCTCTCATACAGAGGGGGATATCATGTTGCACGACACATTGACATTCCGAATACAGATGCCGATCAAGCTAATATACACTTTAAGTGCATCCACGAGAGTCAAATAGAACTGCGTGCATCCCCTCCATCACCAACAACAAAACAGAGAAGTTGGTATGGAACCACAAGGGGAAAGTAAAAGGTGGTTCCAGATATTTCGAGAAGTGTCGGCAGATTCAATTTTCGACAGCATCCTAGAAACACGTAAATTTAGGAGTATCAGAAATCTCCTGCGTATCGCCCAAAGGAAAATATGGATCATCATTATGATGAGTGACCGCCGTATGTGCGGAGTGAATACAACTGGCGTATCAAGTATACGCAGGCATCCAGCATACTGTGTTCTATGCTAAATGTCAAAGTGCAAAAATGAGATAATTATGCAAATTTCACATGTTAATAGTGCTCACGGAGGGCACATGACATATATCGATTATTTTGCAGTAGAGTAAGAACTCAAATCTTAGAAAAGAACTATTGCGTTTAAAAAGAAACTGTATATTTTTCTGAGTAACAGTAATAGTTTATTATAGATATATGTGTCATTTAAATGATTTTATGAGTAAACTTTATGAATTAATCCATATAATTTCATATAGAAAATTAAAGGATTGATCAATTTAAATCAGAGTTATTATTATATGTCTTAAATATTTTTCTTTCGTGCTCAAGAGCCGGAGTTTTCCTACTCCACCCTAAGTGAAGGCATCAAAGGTAAGTCCTTGTGTAGTAAAATTTGAGTAAGAACAATTTACATTATGACAGTGCGTGTTCATATAATACTAGCCTTTAAGCAGTTTAATGTAGTGTCTAATTGTAGTATATATTTCTTATAGTGAGCAAGTCTTATATTTCTTTTAGTGAGCAAGTCTTATATTTCTTTTAGTGAGCAAGTCTTATATTTCTCATAGTGAGCAAGTCTTATATTTCTTTCTTGCATGAGGTCTTGCATTTTGGTGTGGATTTTACGATTTTATATCATTAATGGGTAATGTACCTGCTCTCAGGCGTGTTGCCGCGACGTAAAGCAACTTGCATACTAAACTGTATTACATTTGTAATATATATATATATATATATATATTGGAAGAACATAAGTCAGTGGGGGCAGCATTACAGTCTGTAGGATACAGCTTCTCACATTTCTTTCATTGGACTTTCAAACTAGTATTATTACATACACACACACATATATATATATATATATATATATATATATATATATATATTTATATATAAAATATAATATACATATATATATATATATATATATTTATATATAAAATATAATATACATATATATATATATATATATATATATATAAATGAAATGAGCAGAAGTTGCAAAATGTTTACAGTGTATAAAATCGTCAGTTTGGCATTTGTCAAAGTTTCACAACATGTTTCTTACATTGATATGATAAATAGAAGATGAAAGTGGTGTCCGTATGTACTTTAAAGATATGTTTCTTTGTATTTTATTATCATTTACAGATGTAAGTTTATAATACCCTCTTTCCATAATTGAGACTTACATGAAATGACATGCATTGAAATTGCTCATTTTCAAGTTTGAATGATTAAAATAGCAACATATAGTCAAGAACAAACTCACGTTAGTATTAATATTTAATTGGTATGAATATTTTTTATGCGTTTTAGCCTGATTGTTTACCAAACTGTCGAAAAGCAGTTACTCATTTTTTGCTAGACAGGCAAAAATATGCATACATAACATTAATTATCCACGCACATGTTAACCAACAAATGGCAATATTTTGACATAATTTGAAAATCCCATTGTTTTCAAAAGCTTTTAGGAAATGACTTTATTTCGGAAATAGCATTTGAATATTTTAGATCAAACACATAAAACTTCGCATTTTCAGGGTGAATCATCATATTGCAACTGTAAGAGTAATATATGTGCTGGAAAAAAATGCGGGATTTTAATTACATGTACTACATAACTATTTTAAAAACTCTAGTAAGACAAAGTTCAGATGGCTTATTTGAATTTATTAAAATAATTTATATATTTATAATTTTAGAAAGCTCTCGGAGTAATAAGTATGTAAGTCCAGATTTAACACTCAATTTTGGGTCTGCGTATTAAGTAACGGTTGTCTTAAATGGTAGGGATTTATCTGTAGATGCGTACAATATGCATAAAAAGTAACAATACGTTTCAGAATGATTTTTGTAAAAAAGCTCAAAAGTTCAAATCCCCGATAAAGCATCGAATTGTTTGTTAAACTTTGAAAAATTTTAACTCAAGAGATAATAGTTGTTTTTAATAAGGGTATTAATTATTGTTTGAAGTTAAAATACTTGAATTTTTTTTTAATTCTTTATTAATTATTTGCATTTATACAGCGACATATTTTCTAGGCTTACTCCGGTGAGTTTTAATTTATTGTCATCCTGTTAGCTATATAGTTCAGGCAAAATGTCTAGATGAGATTTATTTCGGTGCAGAGAAAAATCGGCTATCGGGACAAGCAGAATAACTACCCATTTTTGAAGTTTTCAGTTTATTTAAATAATCGAAATTTAAAGTATTTCATTATTTCATTAGTAATGGTTTTAAAATCATAAAAAACTTCTCGCTTGGTAAGCTTTTTAATACCGCCTTGTAACCAGGTTTAATACATTAATTGGGGATTCAAGAGGTTGCTTGCAAACCAATATTTATGGACCAAATATTTGTAATAGTTGAAGAGTTTTACTTGCAAACTTCTAATATTTATTCTGTGACCTAATTTATATTTCTATCATATGAATTGCGAATTCAGTTTAATACAGTGAAACATTTGTTACATAATCCTGGTATCCCAATTATTACATCTAATATTCCTGTTACGCTTAATCACATTACACTTCCTGCACTACAGAGATCAATGAAAGGAACTGTGCAGCACTTTGCGTTTTATAACTAGTAGAAAGACACGATTAAATGCTTTTCTCGCATCACTAAATATTACATGAGGCAGAAATTTGGAAATTTATGATATCGAAAATTATTTGGATTCATATTTAACCTAAAAGTAAAGGATGATTTGTTTTCTGAGTCATATTCTGTGTTGCTTAAACTATTTACAGGGATTTGATTCAATTGCCAAGCTTTTAATTATAATTATACCGTGTTGTTGCTGTTGCTAAGCTGTGTTTCCATGCTGTCTAGAAAGTGAGTGAGCTTATCAGAGGAGGAATATTAAGTACATGAGGAAAAAAATATGTCTCCTCCTTCAAACCTTATATCCTTAGTATGGCTGCTCTGTCCAATACTATCAGAATAGATCTAGGGCCATCATATTGAAATTATACCATAAATTGTTTATGCTCTCTTGGTCTCATAAACGTCATTAATATTTCAATATCACTTCGTTTCATATAATTTCATACATAAATACATCAATATTTATGCAATAATACAAAAAACATGCCTAAACATGTACCTTGTATCTGAAACACGATCAATAGGATTCCTTAGATTCGTCAATAATTATTTCAAATTTTACTGAGGTCGTATTATTTTTACAATTGTCATACCACAGTAGAAATACAATTATATTACTAGTAGAAGCACATTTAATGCTGTACAAAAACGTTGTTTAATAAATGTTATTGAGAGGTTTATTTTGTAATATATTTTCATTTTTAACATACGATTCCAAATTTGTCTTACAACATAGATTCTGCTATATTTCGACAATCATTGCAAAGAAAAATTTTAATATAAACAAATATCATTCAAATATATTTTTAATTTATAAATATATTATATATTTTCGATAAAATTTCAAACATTTTTTTTTTATATTCCTTTTCCTTTATTTAGAAAACAGTATTGAACCCCCCCAGTTTCTATCTATATAAAAGATGTAAAACAAAGACTAGAGCTTTGAATCCCACATTAAAGTGTTTCCAAAGTGAATTTCATCTTAATTTATAAATTTAATACAAAGTCAGATTTAACGAATTCTGAATAGTATACTACACACGTGCTTATAAAAGTAACATCAGTATATCAATTTTGCACATCAGTCTGAGTTATAAATCATAACGCTGAGCTTTAAGCATAGTGTTGACAATAAATAATAAATAGAAGCACATATCAATACATATATTCCGTTTTTCAAAGTACTCCACACTTACAAACCACTGTCGCTGCAGTACCACTTTATATTTCCATCGTATGAATTATTGATCCAGTTCAATGAAATGAAATATAGTTTCTCCCTTTTCCAGAGAATCTTCAATATTAGACATATATATCCAATATCCCCCGTCATATAGATACTTCTTACACTTCCCGTACAAAAAATCTCAAGTGACAGCAATTTTTCAGCTCGTCGCTTCGCGTTTTGCCGTTGGTAAAAGAAAATAAGAGTGTATAAGTTTTTCACCTCAATAAGTATTTTATGAAGCAGAAAGTTTGAGAGTTTATGAAAGTTATTTGCGCACATATTTAATTTTAAATCAGATTCAATAAAACGTGTTTTAGTGGTTATGCTGAAATAGTTAGCTTATTCATTATATTGTCTCCTAAAAATACCTTCCTTTTTAAAAGTTTACTGCTAAAACTGTTCCGTTCCCTCTCTATCAACCGCTCATTCCGGTGTTTCCATTCGCCTTGAATGGGGAGGTTGTATACAGTAGCTGTATGTTCTGTAGCAAGCTCTCTTACACGTGGAATCGACACATGTAAGTTTCTAGTTCTGTCTTTTAATTACTTAAGAATTTTATTATTATATTTCATTAGCCAGTAGACTGTTCCAATGGGGTCTATAGTTTCAAACTATCACAATTGTCAGAAACTGGCTATTCTATCGGCTTTAATTCGAATTGCATGGCCATCCTCACGAGTGTGCAATTTCGAACTAACCTCCATTTTTTATGTTGTTTCAACTGATTGTTCTCATTGTCTTGATCTTTTATCTTGAGCTACATTTTAGTGGCTTTTCTCATTTTTGCCCTATTTACTCTTTCATTTTTTATATATATTTTTATATATAAATATATATTTTTTAATGATTTATGAATACATACGTATGTCATTTTCGATTGTATTTCATCATTAATTATTCCCCTCATCCCCTTTTACCATTATAGCGATAAGTTACCTTCTATTCATATCCTTTGTCTTGGTCTATTGTTACTTATACTCGTATGTAGCGGATATGCTATAGATGGATTTTTTGTACTAACTGTGGTTTATGCATAGTTTTCGATTATAAATGTCAATTTCATATACATATATATATATATATATATATATATATATATATAAAACGTATATATATATATATACGTTTATATATATATATAACGTATATATATATATAACGTATATATATATATATATATATAAAACGTATATATATATATATATATATATATATATATATATATATATATATATATATATATATATATATATATATATATATATATATATATATATATATATATATATATATATATACAGGGTGATTATAATTAAAGTTCCCGGTTTGAAAATGGTCTCAAATAAAAAGCACTGGTCAGAATGATTTGAAATTTTGCGTCAACACTCGTGAAACAATGGAATTTTGCTTCGTGAAGAAAAAAAATTATTTCAAAAAGTCGTTGCTAGGAGAATAATTGGCGCTTTACTACACTAGAATGCAATACAAAAGTAATAAACGTTGACGTAATAAAAGTAATAAACGAACATTTCACGTGCAACATTGTCCGCAGATAGCAACTGTTGAACATGGGTCAGTTTGTAAGGATAATATTTCAAAATGTGTTTCAAAATTTTTTGCACCGTACTGGAAGGTACGTCTAATGATCGGGCAATTCCACGTGCACTCGTAGATGCATTAGCGGTACGCTCTTCTTCTAACGCTGTAGCTACGTCTTCCACTATCTCTCCATCGACTGCTTTCCGTCTCCTGCCAGGTTTGATGTCCAAAGAGCCAGTCTCTTCAAATTTTAAAATCATTTTGCGCAAGCTTTTGCCACACAGAGGACCAGAATTTTACTTTTTCAACGTTCTGAACTTTCGAAGAGCTACTAAACAAGAGTTGTTATTCTCATAAAACAATTTGACAAGAAGAGCACGATTTTTTAATGATAGAGTCATTGCGATAGAACAATAGAGATTTGTCATTAAGTTATGACAAACAAGTTCCACTCTTCCTTTTTTATAGCAAACGTTTATTGCAACGTCACTGTCTTATGCAAATTTGTAGCAGCATTTGAAGAACAATTATGCAAAAAACGTTAAATACACTTTTTGTGAAAAAAGATACGGCTTACGTTTGCTTAGAATTTAACATTGTTTCAATGGATGAATTTTTTTTTCATTACTTGCATGCATATGATGATGAAAGATCGACTTTTAATTCAGTATTCGAAGGACAGCATATTGAACATTTCTTACGTCATTAGCCAATGAGTAAGTCAATGTTTACTATTTTTGTATTGCATTCTAGTGTAGTAAAGCGCCAATTATTCTCCTAGCGGCGACTTTTAGAACTATTTTTTTTCTTCACCAAACAAAATTCACGCAAAATTTCAAATCATTCTGGCCAGTGCTTTCTATTTGAGAACTTTAATTATAATCACTCTGTATATATATATATATATTCTTTCACTGTATCTTCAAAACTTTTTACTTATTTATATATATATATATATATATATATATATATATATATATATATATATATATATATATATATATATATATATATATATATATATATATATATATATATATAATACCCAGCGCTTTAAAATGCAACTATTTTTCTGAAATATTCCCACCAAACTCGCATTATAGATATATTATGCAGAAGCTGAGAAAGCGAAGAGAGTAACACATGCACTATGTCTACGATAATTCTACAAATTCTACCGCATATTATAGAAAAAATTTTATTTGAAGAATTATTATTTCAAAAACACAAAAAATAATAATTAATTAAACTACAATATATATTGCTTCATTTTGAGTCATGCGAACGCATAATAAATATCATTTCAACTTTTCATAATTAATTACATCCCAATGTTACTTTACCTTCTGTAAAGGTCAATAGAGAAAGCAAATTCTGCTTTCATATATGCATTTTTATTTCCAGAATATAATCATCAAATATTTCATATAGATGCCATGATAAATTATTAACTGATGTTTTTTGTCGTATATATAAATCATTTTATTCCAACTGAAAATAAATATGATTTTTATATTTCCTTCAGAAAAATTATCGTCTCTAATGGATTTTCTGACTAGCGTATCCCTGAAGGCTTCATTAAAGAGCATTCAAGGTTTCCAAAATGGGACACTATTGATTCTTCCTTTCGATAACGAAAGCAAACTTGGACATAAAAGATTCCAGAATTTTTTTTTTATTATAAAATTACTTTGGCTTTCTTTATCCATATAATATATCCGAATGAATGCTTAACCTAATTGACCAAAACATTTATAATGTCCTTTATAAATAGTTACGTATAGGTAATTGTTATAATAAATTCTGGTATAAGACCTGTAAATACAGGTGCAGTTGACGAATTATGTTGATGGAAATAAATGGCAATTTTAACTTCCTCCAGAAATATTACTTTCACTGATGGCTTTACTGATTGGTGTGTCTATTAATGCTTCATTAACCATTTTTAAAAGTTTCAAAATGGGAAAACCATTGATTCATATTTTCGATAAGTAAAAAAAAAAAAAAAACTCGTGTTAAATGATTCGAACAATTATTCTGAAGTTATTTGGAGTTTCACTGAATTTTTATGTACATCAATATCAGAATAAATGTTAAAAACAATTGACCGAAACATTCAAACTGAAGCAGAACTAGATTTAAATGTTTTGCAATAATTTCTGTTATGGAATCTGCATACCCAGATGCATTTCACGCATATTGATTATTGCTCAAATATATTAAAACACATTTTTAAAATATTTGGATATACACTTTACTGCTCATTGAATTTAGTACACCTCAGGCATTTCGTTTCCCTTTACTGAATGTCAGTTAGGAAATAATTTATGAATAATATACCAAATAACATGGATAAATATCATCTTTCTAATCCATAATAAACGTTGTTTTCTTATTTTATGTGAAAAAGTGATATTCTATAACGACCTTGCCATGTGGCGTTTTTCTTAAGGCTTCATTAAGGATCATTTAGGCTTTCTCAGACGCTACAAATTATTACTTATCTCCTTAATAGAAAGAAACTCTGCTAAAGACATTACCAAAATAGATATATTTCATATTATTTAGAATTTCTGTACATAACTATTTAAATGAATGAATAATCAAATGGACTGAAACTTTAAAGAAAGGTTTGAGCAGTGTTTAGAACGTAACAAGAGAACCTTTTTTTACGTTTAATTTTTTTAATTAGAAGTAAAAATTATACGTAAAAAATTTTAAAAAATCTGATATGTGCAGCATATGCACATTCCTTATTTAATGCAAATAATTTACTACTTCTACAGTAAAAAAGTAAAAAAAGAATGTATAAGATTCACGATAATGTGTTTTTATCGTTGAATTGTACATTTGGCGATATTCCGGATGACAACTTGCAAAACTATTTCAAAGTACCCATTTAACTTATATTTCGCGCAGCTCTAAATAAACAATTTGCAATATTGATGGCATCCTCAATAAATGATATAGTCCATATATTAAAATATTTTAATAATTCATTCATCAATTAGGCTTGTTTCCATTAATTTTAGTGTCATTTTAGCAATTTTGACGATATTTTTATCAATCTGTGGGCGAAATATTGCCAAGTTGACTATACTTTGCTAGATTATCACCAAGTTCGCCAAATGTATCACCAAGTGTTACAGACAAACGGAGAAAAGAGCATTTCTTATATACCAGAAGGTATTCTCATCATATGACGGAAATCAGAATTTGCGAAACATTTCTTCCCATGTGTAGTCATTTTTATAAATTTGGTGACATTTTTGTCATTTTAGCAACATCTCAAATAGTCGACAAGATAGCTACGTCCAGATAAATTTCTCGCCAAGCGTTAAGGACGAAAACATGGATTCTTATTATAGTCTACTCTTATGTTCTGTCCAAGATATTGAACTTTCATCAATTAGTCGTCATTTTCAGTGATTTAGAGTCATCTCTATCAATTTGTTGACATTTAATTAATTTGGGAACATTTAAAAAGTTGGCAAATTGGCGACATTATCCCAAAATCTCGCCAAGCAATATGGACGGAGAAATAAGTTACTCTTATAGCAAATAAATAGCTATTGGCTTCCAAATACAAAAGTATTACCCTAAGTATATTTTCTCATAAATGGAAAGAACTACATCCACGAGAATGATATCACCAATTTTATCGCATGATACTATTTATGAAAAGTGACCATTTTTTACAATGGTTAATATTTTTTTTTTATTTTATAAAATGTTTTATAATTTTTATTTAAACGTACAATATCTCACAAACGATTCATGCTAGAGTTTTAAAATTTGTTTTTTAATGACAAATTACATAAGAAATAACTATTTATATGACTCTATTGAAGCTATTGAATTTTTAAATATTTCACTCGAAAATTCAGGAAGGGGGGGAGGTTGAACATCCGATTGCGTATTAAAACAATGGACTTCCAGTACTTATGGATTGTAAATTTTGTACCAAATTTAATTCGAATCTCTCCATTCGTTCGTGAGATTTCGTCTCCACAGTCTCACTGACACACACACATACACACACACCTAGACATCGCCTCAAACATGTTTGATTAGTGTTAAAGGGTGCTTGAAACGTGCTCTTCGTTCAAACACTAGAATTCGAACTTTCGGCCCCGTCACAATACTTTCCTTATACATCATACTATGTATACAAGGGAAGTCAAAATTGTGGATAGTATTGGAATAACGAAGATTTCCTTCTTGAGTGGAAACAAGTCGAGAACCTAACGGAAACAAAGAACTGCATGCAATTAAAAATGCTTTCTGCCTAGCATAACAGATGTCGACACAACAAATTTTGACTGAATTTCTGTAAAACTCCTTATATCAATAAATATTCGGCAATTTAGTTAATGCTCTGTCGATAGCAACTTGTTTATCTGTTCTATTGAATTGCGCCAATGTAATATGTTTCTATTTGCTATTTTTCTATCTATACTAAACCATGTGGAATTTTCTGCATTTTCTTCTTTTTTCACATTTTCTTTTTCTTCAGTCACACTAGGTGGCGCTAGTGCAAGTAGCATGAAGTATTTTGGTTAGCACTTAGTTCTTGTTTGGAATTAATATTTGCTTGTTTGCTCTGGGACATGCAAAGTGAGTGTTATGGAAGTTCTGGAGGCCTCTTTTATTTGCTCAACAATTTGTGTCTTGATTTCTTTATTCTTTTCTTATTGCGAACTATCATTTTCTGTATTTATTGTTATGTCTAGTATATTTTGATTAGTAAGCTTAGAAATGCAAATGAATTTACATAGATTAAAGTATCATAACCATAAATAAGCTTAAATGCTTGCTCAAAAGACGAATTCTTTATGCTTATTAATGACTAAACATACTGAAAGAAATTTCTAGAAATTATTGTCCGATTGAGTCGAAATTCCTGAGAATTTTTTTTTTGACAAATCTTATAACGAATGAATAAGTTAAATAAATTGTCGAAGATTTAGTTTTTGCGGTAAATGTATTTTCCTGTAATGTTGCTAGCTTAACAGATCGTTAGATGTTGCTTACGTGCATTGTTCATTGAACTGAAACGTGTGTATTGATTTAGATATTCATAAAGAAAAATAAACTTTAAATATGTCGTTGAAAACAAGGTGTAGGACTATAGGCATGTTGATAACATATATTTTGAGTGCGTTTTGAGCTCTTTTCTTCAAGTTGCAAACAGTGTGCGCTCCTTAACATTTATTAGAGCACTACTTGTATATTTTCACACGTAGCTGTTTTCTCTATTGTTAAAGTTTCATATTTTTATAAAAAAAAGATTGAAACTTGACTTGAAGGCATTAAAATTAACGTTTGTATTAAGTTGAACCCGCTTATAATAGAGTCGTAATGACTTTAGAATTATTTTCTTATGCTGTAATTTCGTCAGGAAATTTCCAATTGTTTTATAAACAAGAATCAGTTTGTTTTAGATGTTTCTATCAATTCTCTTTTAACCACTTCACTTGTAAAAGTTTATCAAACACAGGCAAACTAATACATAAAATCATATTGCAATTTACTTTAATATTTTTGTTTTCATTTAATAATGTGTGGAGCAAGCAAAATTAGCCATCTTAATAAAAAATGGCTCAATTGGATTGTATTCTTTATGCTATAAGGGCAGTTATAGTTTTATAGGTTACTAGGGAGAAGAGGATCTGGAAAATAATTTCGCCACCTCCTCCCATTATTTACGTCTCAGTTGGTAAATATAAATATCCGGCACCATTAGATTCTGTCCCGAGGTGTATTCTATAAATATACAACATTTCAGCATTTTAGGTCACTGTACGATTGATGTATAGGGTGAATAATTTATTCGATAACTTCTCGTATTCACTGTTCTCTAAATTATGGCGCTGTTAGAATCTAAATTATGGCGCTGTTAGAATCTAAATTATGGCGCTGTTAGAATCTATATTATGGCTCTGTTAGAATCTAAATAATGGCGCGGTCAGAAACTTTTCTGTGGTTGATACTACAAGTATGCAAAGATTATTCGTGGCTCTTGGGGTGTATGGAAAGATAAAATTCACGTTAGACAATTATTACATACATTATATATATTTTTGTCACTGTAATGAATGTAATATGAAATTTAAAATTTGATAATTTTTGATGAATTTCAAAACTATACAATTCTAAAAAGAAAATAATCATTATGTTCTTAGAACTCATTATAATAACGTTGAAAAAACTTGTTTTCTTATAAAATTGTAATATTTCAGTTCCATCTCCGATAAACATTTTATTTCTAAATTAAATTATAATCATTCTATAATTGGATCATTAAAATTGCAAATTTCAAAATAATTTGCCTTGAGTAAAATATATAAATTATACATGGTTTCAATTAAGTGCATAACATTTATAAAATCGTGAATCTCGTTTCTGCATAAAAGTATTTAAAAAGGCTTTTATATTTTAAAGTCGCTAACGTATATTTATGTTTGACTAATTAAAATATCAAGATTGCTTATTAAAATACAGTTATATAGATTTATCATAATTAGTAAATTTTGAAATGTACATATATTAATATGTAAAAGAGTCAATTGCTATATTTTCTATTATTCTGAACATATTTAAAAAAAAAATATCTTAAGGTAATTTACAATTAATTATAGTTTTTAACATGTCACGCTCAATAATCTGAAAGAAAATGAAAATTTAGAGACAATACGGTGATTTCTGTGAGTATTTTTTTTTTTTTTGAAGATTTCTTATAACTAATAATTATTTGGATGTAATACTTTACATTATAGGACATTATGTTTATTTAAATGAAACACGGTAGTTTCTTATGTGTATCACGTACTTTCACTTATGCAATTATTTATATTATTTTCATTTGGTCATGAATATAATTATATATTATCTTATCTACACTAATAATTTCCATCTGAGATACTATGTTAAAAAATGAGCATGGGCATATCCGTGATTTAAAAATCCAATTAATTATTTATTGAGAATTTCGCAGTTTTGTGAGTGGGGTAATGATATGGAAAGCGCACAATGCGTTGTTAAATTCCAGCAATTCAACTGATATTTAATTACGTACAAAATATGTTGCTTGACCTCCAAAAATGTTAAAATTGAAAACTTGTTTCAAGACATTTTACATTACGTAAATTCTTGCCATTGGAACTCCCATTACATCAATTGGCAACTAAATATGTGGACATTTACAAAGCACATACAAAAATACAAATAATAATAATAATAATAACAATGAAGTTTCAAATAAAAAAACCCACGTCTGAACAGTGTTCATTTTTAGACTTCCTGTAACATGATTCATCGGCTTCTATTTAAAAACTTTTTGTTGTGCCGCTAATAAGGGTTTATTTTAGGATTGCTAAAATCGCGAATTTTATAGATACGGTTTGGATTTTTGAAACTTGCAATAAAATTATTATTAGAAGTCTTAAGTAAGTATCGGAAATATTTTCATTCGTACGGTAATTTTATTAAATTTGCTTACTATAAAAACACTCCTCAAAACATAAGGCGTTTATTTACGGCGAATGCGGGTCATAAAGTTACTCAACGTCTTTCATTCCCGTAGTTTTGCTATTAGACATGTGGCAATAGTGGGTAAAGTTATTGAGTTGAAATATGTGAGAAAGTTGGTTAGAAAGCAGCTGCCTATTTATGAAACTGGTTAGAAGTACATAGCGGACTAGTGCTTTTAATTAATATTCATTTTAAAAGTGATTGTTCAGGAAGCACTAGCTCCAAAAAATTACACTATTGATGCGAAACAATAATGGATTGACGTGAAACGAGAAGTCATTATTACTGCAATTATTGTATGAACGGACAGACAAGTAGAATTACCAACGTCATAAACACTTTTAACTAATGTTGGAAAGTGTTGAAAGCAAGAAAAACTAATTTAAAACTAATATACAGGAATCAACTGGATTCAGAAGTTATATGAGTCGACATCGTAAAAAATGCAAAATAATAGCTAAAATTCAGAAATATAAAGAAAAATAACCATGAAAATGTGACGAAATCAGACTAGAAATGGAAAATTGTACCACATATTTTCAAGCGAAAATTTTGCCAATAATAGTTTTTGAGCGTTTTCTGATCATCAAAAATTATTTTGGTCGTGTACTTTAAACAGCTTTCGTAGGCATCAATATATTGCAGATGATTATGAGTTAAAAGCAATACTTCATTAATTATTTATACATATAAATAAAAGAATAGTATTTCACCTATATATAATTTTTTTTGTAATATATCATACTTTGCTTATATTCTTTCTAACCAATTTAACCCATATTTTATCTCAAGAATTTTAGCCACTGCTGCCACACGTCTAATCGCAAAAACTAATTTAAAGCAATAAACCTCTCTTATACCCATTCGAACGTGACTCCTCTTCTCATACAATACCCTCTAAGTGGATTATCCACTTAAGAACTTTTAAGATGGCCCCAATTTCCAAAGATTTTTCCTCTGAGTAAGTTCCTCCCCTCATCCCCGAATGTATTTTATGATGAAGTATAAAAATAATCCTGAAAACTTTACTACTCTGCGAAAAAAATGTTTCTTTTCGAAGTGGACGATATCATTTCCTCCCTCATGACAGAAAGCAATTTGCAGAAAGCACCAGAGACACCCCATATCGAAGCAACCCACTCATTGCAGGAACACCTCCCACTCCTCCAGCGTATATTTGTAATTTCACACGATCGTTTGAGGTATTGAATTGCTGGATACCCAAGAGGGAGAGGCATTGTGACGAATACCCCTGCAATGAGTCATACGAAGATTCATTCCTTCAGGGAGTTTGCATTCCACAGGGTAAAAAATTAGATGTTAGAGGTATGTAAATCGTTGGCGGTTATCATTTAATGAAAATAGTGAATGGTTCGAGTTCTATGTATTCGCTTAAGGATCACTTTATTCATGATTGAGTCATAATATAATTTATTCATTCATTGAATTTTTCGTTAAGGATAAATTGAAGTTAATAGAATGTAGTATTTTCTAATACTTGACACGTTACATCCTGATTGAAATATTAACTGGGGTGCAATTGAACTCCACTTTCTCATACTAGAATCAATTTTTTAAAAACTGGTACATTTTTTTCCAAATTTAACACTAATTGTTTTATTAATATATGTATCGTTGCTCTGAAGAATCACAATTTCACAATTACAGCATGCTACCTTTAATTTTAAAGGGCATGGACAATCTTTCGGTTGATACTAAATTTGACAATGTTCCGCCAGGCTAGTAACTTGCTCCCGCGAGGGGAGCGGCTAAAGATATTACGGACACTAAAATTGTATCGCTGCTTTTTTTTACTACAGTTATTGAAACTATAAAATTTTGTTATTATTGATCCATAAATAACCCTTTTTATGCGTGATCATGTCAAATTTTGCCCTTTGCTGCTATGCCAAGAACAAATAAAGTTTCGAATAAGTTGCGAAGTTTTCATTCGAATTTTAAAAAATTATATCTAATTCTAGATTATTAGACAACAAAGCCGAATATGAAGTTTTTGTAAAAATCCAATAATATTTGCAGCAGTCATCATGTATACAAGACATTGACCACAGACAGACGAGCGTTACTCTAAAGCTAGTTAAAACATGTTCAGAGATTCTAAAATATGTATATTGGCATTAAAATCTCGAAATTACAAAAAATCTGAAAGCAATACTTTCTCTTTACTTTATATGAGAAAGTAAATATATTTTTACTTTCCATGCATAGTATACTACTCTTACATGTTACATCGTTCCCAGGGTAATCCTTAAGCACTCCAATATCTTTAAAAGAAAATGTAAATATGAGTGCAGACGTTAAGTCTAAATATAATAAAGTGACCGTGTCTGATTGAATAATATGATTGCAGTGCCCCCTAGTGGAAATTTTAAAAAAGTTACTTTAACTAATTTGGAAACAAAGCGAGACCAGCCGACAAGAGACAATTACAAAATTGTCGAGTATAGTTTAATTAGTAAGAATGGACGCCAAAAACTTAGAAGTCTAGATTTGTTAATAATTGATTATGAAATGTTATCATTTAATTTGACAGTGTTGATCTTCGGGAGTCTCATGTGTCGTTTTAACCAATTTTTCGTGTTATTTGGTCTCATTTATTCTTATTCGGACTTGACTTGTCTTGTTGGGATATTTCTGTTGTGTTTTGATGCACCCCTATCTTGTGTGCTACTTATCATTTCAGTTTGCTGGAATGTTCATCATACTGCTTTCTTATTGGCTCTTAATTCAGGTCTTGGGTATATAATTCCTTCTGGTTTTTCCTTTTGCGCTTATTACTCGATTGGACTTCAGGTTTGTTGGTTTATTGATTGACGAAGTGATATCCAACTTATCCCCGAAACAGATGTTCGCTGGATTAATGTACTATTTGCGCTTATATGAGTTGCTCAAGATTTCCTTATAGTTTGCACAAAGTGTATGTTGCGTAATGATATATTTGAATAGTTATAAAATAATATAATAAAAAATTATTATACGGATTGAATATTTTAAAATCATTTTTATAGATAATATGTAACAACTCCACAAAAGTCACAGTTAAATGTATTTCGACTAAAATAAATGGATTTATAGTAACCCTTCGAAACATTATCTTCCTCAAATCCTTTCAACTATTTGAAAAGTAAATCTGTGCACATTAACTAAATGAATATAAGGTTTAAAAGGATAATTAAAAACAATTTCAGAATAATTTAACTGTATTATACGTAAGATATAATGAACTTGATAAGCCTGTGTAGTATAGAAAATATTTTATTAATTCAATTTAAATTATCTTCTAAAGTCTATGATGTTTAGGAATTATTACAAACCTAAATAAAGGAATGTTACTCATTGCTCTAAAGTTGAGATATAAGCAGAAATAAAATAGTAGTTTCTATTTATGTCGGATATTTAATGATCAGTTAGTGTTGAAAATTACTATATATAAAGTTATTTTAACATTACAATTTATTTTCTGTAAATAGTCTATTAGGAATTATTTAATAAGCGAATGATGTATGACTTAAATGGCTCTTGAGGCGCATTATAATGAATCTTGGGGCGTAGCATATGTAGAGCATCTACATTTATCGAATTAATATGTATGACATATGTACGATATGTTAGTTAACAGAGTTTAAATAATTCAATCGCAGCTGCTTCTAATTTTATATAAAGTATCAAGCGTCTTATATGTTACTGATTTTTGCCTAATTAAGGATGTAAAGTTTCCTTATTAAGTTGAATTTAGAATTGCTTATTTTAAAATAGGAATTATTGTATTGGCATCAATGGAATTTAATTGAAAGAAAATATGAACAACAGTTGCATCTACATTTTTTTCTTAAGTTACATAGGGTACCATAGTAATAAACATTGAACAAAAGGAGCTACAAAAGTTTTAGTCCATCGTATCAGAAAAATATTTCGAAGAACGTTATTTTATCAAAAGCGTTTTATAAGTTATCGAGTCTTTTGGCATGGAAGAAACTAGCTAGAGAAGTTTGTTTTTCTCATCGATCACTGCTGCTATGATTTCGGGTATGACACAATATTGGTTTCCGTTGGTACATAACCTTCCCACTATTTTAACTCATCGGTCCCATATAAGGTTTACATCCTAATTGCTAGGTAAAATGGCAGGAGTTGTTATATCTTTAGCTTCAGATCACTCATTTGTTGACCAAGGACTTGGAAAGGACTCATAATATTGTAAAAATGCGCATTTATGTTCATCAATTACTGGTAGCAGTACATGGTTCTAAAGTGTATACTGATAGTCATATAAGTTCATGCGACCGATAGAAAGTGAATTTCTTATTATCTATAATAACCAAAGGCAGCCCATACCTTCACGGTACTGCCCCCGGTGCAGCATAAGAGGGATAAAATGCTTTTCTCCTCATAGATAAAGACAGTAATAGCAAATGTCATCTGGGCCTCCAAGATTGTATAATTTTTCATCTGGTAAATAGTTTTTCCATTCAGTTGTCCGGAATACATGTGTGCATGCAAGCAAACTCCAAACGAGCTTCTTTCTATTCGCCGACCGTTTCTTTTATGACGTTTTTATGTGAATCAAGATACAAACTCGATTGGATTCAAAGATAACTTGCGCTAATAGGGTAACTCAGTTTAAAGTAATGAAGAATTTGATTGACGATATCTATATTCCTATTTATTTTGCTGATTATCATGACGTTATGCCAAGATGGGATGCGTTTCGAATATTTACTGTATTGTTCCGTTATTAAGGGAATTTTTAAGATTATATTTTACGCACTTTTTGCACCCTTTAGTCTTATTCACAGTTTTTCTGTTCCTCGCATCCAGGATCTGTTTTCCTCATCTTATCAATAATACTCTTTTCTGAAGCTTTTAGCTGAAACTTTCAAATGATTTAAGTATTATTTATAACCTAAACTGCAGCGATTATAATTCCGATAGTGAATATTAAATAAACTTTTACCGCAGATAAGTTAAAGCCACCAAACTTTTGTCAGTTGTTAACAAGCAAGATTTAAAATGCTCAAATACTGGTATTTTAATGGCAATTAAGGAGCAAATGTACTATCGACAATTTGTGATGCTAAAGACAAATATGGCGTAAAAGACAAATTTAGGTTTGTAATAAACCTAATTTGCCAGAAAAATGATAGAATAAATGCTGTGGCAATAATTATTTTTATTGTTCAATATAATGATTGGCGTCTTATCGAAAAGATTCTTTATTTTTCTATACTTTAAGCTACAAAAACAATTAAAACTCTTCGATGATGATGCTATTATCATTTGTTAGAAAGGATCAAATTCTAGATGTGTAGTTTGACCATGATCAAAGATCCTCCTTATAACTTACCAATCAAAAGGCTAATCACATCCCACCTCTCAATCTATAATAAGTTATACAAAATAATCAGTACATGAATATCTTCAGTATTAATTAAAATCTTGTAAGCAAATAATTTATTTATGTATCTAGGATGTTTTATCTTTATCGCTAGAGCTCTATATATGACACATTCCAGATACTGGCAATAACATTTAATAAAATTGTCCGTTCGTGCTATCACGGACACAACTTCGAGCTCCAATAACGTATTTATTCCGATAACGATCCATTTTTAGGAGGGGGAGGCACATAATTGAGAAAAAATTGCAAAAGAGGGGAGAAAAATAACATTTGTTTCCTGATTGCTGGAGAAATTCTTTTGCAGTTCCTCTAAGCGTGACGTATGAGGAAATTTGGGTCTTATGGAATCAACATACCACGAATGATTTATTACTGGAACTGATGTACATGTATGTATAAAAATTCGGTGAAATACTGATGCTAAATAAATCCGTTGAAGCTATTTTGAAAATAGTTTTAGGATAGAGGTTAATTAATATCTCACGACAAATTATCTTCTCATAATATGAATTAATGACAAATGTTCACTTTCATAAAATGCTGTACACATTTGATTCAAACTGAAACGTAACATTAATGTCTACTTTTTTCTTTTGTGACATACTAGAATTTGATACCTAAATAATTTTAAATCGTTTTCAATATAGTTTTGTATTTTCTTTTAAACCGTATTCTGTACTGACAATACCGCATATTTTAAAATGTCATCTCTGTAAAATATTATTATTAAGCTCTATATTTATATTTTTATAGAAACGTATTTTTGTCAGGTTTCTATAAAAATATTTCAATCAGATTTCTACAAGAAAACAGTTTTGTCAGGTTTCTGTAAGAAAACAGTTCTGCCAGATTTCTATCTACTAGGGTGTTTGAGTAAGGCAACAAGGCCTGCCGTATAAATACATTTATTCTTATATCAATGTAAAGATAACCAGTAACTTACATGGATACACATTTTTTCAGGTAATCTCTATAGTTATCCAGACAGAATTTCCATAAAAATATTTCTATCAGATTTCTACAGGAAAACAATTTTGTCAGATTTCTGTAAGAAAACAGTTTTGTCAGATTTCTATCTACTAGCGTGTTTGAGTAAGGCCTGTGGTATAAATACATTTATTCTTATATCAATGTAAAGATAACCAGTAACTTACATAGATACACATTTTTTCAGGCAATCTCCATAGTTATCCAGACAGAATTTCCATCGATACACTAAGGAATGAATCCCAGACCCAAATAAGTCAATGTTCAAGTCCAGGAACCAATACATTTTAACTTGGCTGTTAGTTATTTATCACTTTCCAGCTGAGTGCTTCTTAAAATGTATGAAGATTCAAAAATTGGTAGATGCAAAATCAAGACTCTAAAGGGGGTGTTTCTGTTCCTCATAATGGAAGCGTTGTAATAATTTGTTCGTACAGATGTCAGTGTGAGGCCTGCAATATCAATAATCATGTACTTTAATAAGTTGACATTAAATTTCAGCTTGCGTTATGCTCTAAACTTGAAAAAATCTTATCATTTTATTGATCTTATAGTTTGACCACTTTTCAACATGCACCGTCTTTCTTAAAGTGCCTTCATTATTACACAGGGCAATTTTTATTACCGAACTTCGGCAATTCCGCCAGTAAGTCCTTATTTAAGCCCCTCCTGTATAATGTCGCCGATTTCATTCCAGGAAGCATTCTTTAGAGGTTTTTTTCGAATAATTTGGAACTTTTATATCCCACAGGTGTCTGTAATTTAGTATCAGTTCCATTATTATTTTTTCCATCTTCAGATTTCAACGTAATTGAGCTAAATCCTTGCAGTCTTCATCGTTATCTTGAATGCATATGAGGAGAAGAAAGGCCGGGTTGCGTCCAATCTTATTGTCCTCTGATTGGTTCGCGCTCAGAAATTGGGCAATTTTTATTGTTGAGTTCAAAAAAATTGCGACAATTCGGCAGAAAGATTTCTTTCCATTGAAATGTATGGTGTTGCTTAAAAATTGCTGGAAGGAATTGCTCCGAGTAATAACACCTTAAACAATGTGCCTGATATGTCCAGTCCTCTAGTGACAGGGAAAACAAATATATATTTGGGTAGTCCATACTACGGAAAAGTATCCATTTAATAATGAATTTTACGCCTGTGACAGACTTTGTTACATTATTTATTGAAAAGACCTTCGCTGAATGTATTGACTAGGTGAAATATCAAAATATTCAAGTGCTTTCACTTTAGCTAGAACTTCCATTTTCATACCATTCGATCCACCTCAACTTTCGAACAAAAGTAAATATCTAAAATTTCACAAATTCGAATTAGAGACGCCGGTGCGAAAATATAATCAAAATGTTCAAAACCCTTTTTCAAAATTATTGAACACACTTCCACTCGAAATAGAAATCTCAATTTCGTCTCACTAGACTCTTTTCAGTGCTTCGGTTTCAATAAAAATAACTGAGATTTCAAAAATCCAATTCAAGAGTGACGATGTAAAGGAATAATAAAAACAACGGTGTTTAAATATAAAGTATTTCCGCTCCAGCTGGAATCTAACTTTCTGTCTCATTCGATCCGTTTCATCTCCTAGCTCAACGAAAAACTATAATATTTCCATAAATTCAAATTAGGTGCTACGATTAATAGAAAACTCTGATGAGAATAATATGACTTTTCCTCTATAATGCAATGGCATTACTTCTTTCACAGTGAAAAAATATATGGTTAGCATCTACGGCACAATGTGTTTAATGTTGAATTGTACATCTGGCGCTTTTCCGGATGACAAAATGTAAAATTTTTTCGTAGTACCGAATTAACTTAAATTTCACTCATCCCCAATAAGCAATATAGTCCATATATTAAAATACTTTAATAGTTCAATTTATTGCTTTCCTTATATACATAATGTATAAGGAAAGTATTGTGATGGGTCTAAAATTCGAATTCGAGTTTTCGACGGGAGAGCACGTTTCATGCATCTCTGATCACGAATCGAACATTTTTGAGGTGATGCTTGTGTGTGTGTGTGTGTGTGTGTGTGTGTTTGTGTGTGTGTGCCACGAACGAATCAAACGTGTCGAACTAAATGTAGTACAAAAATTGCAATCTGTAAATACTGGAAGTCTATTGATTTATAAGATATGAAATATTACTTATAAAGGATTTTATAAATATTGATTATTGTCAATTTAGAGTTGAATGAAATATAAGTTAATTCAGTACTTCAAAATTGTTTTACATGTGGTCATCCAAAAGGTAGCAAATATACAATTCAACGTTACAAGAAATGTACCTGGATATTATACATAATTTTTGCTTTCCTTATATACATAATGTATAAAGAAAGTACTGTGACGGGGTCGAAAGTTCAAATTGATGTTTTCGACGGGAGAGCACGTTTCAAGCATCACTGATCACGAATCGAACATTTTTGAAGTGATGTCTGTGTGGGGGGGGGGGAGAGCGAGAATGTGTGTGTATCAGTGAGTCTGTGGAGACGATATCTCACGAACGAATGCAGCGATTTAAATGAAATTTGGTACAAAAATCACAATCCGTGAATTCTGGAAGACTATTGTTTTAAAACACAACCGAATGTTCAGAACCCCCCTAAATTTGCGAGTGGAATTTTGAAAAAATCATCAAAATATCAAAACCTTTAATAAATTTGCGCAAATAGACATCTCTTTATGTAATTTTTCCTTAGAAAACGATTGACATAAACTTTAGAACGCTAGCATGAATCGTTCTCGAGATATTGCACATTATTCAAATAAATTTATTAAAAAATCCCATAAATTAAAAAAATACCCATAAATATAAAAGATACTTTGAGTAATACTTTTGTATTTGAGCGCCAATAGTCATTTATCTGTTGTAAGAATAACTTATTCCTGTGTCTATAACTCATGGCGAGATTTTGGCGACGAGTTTAGCTGAATGTCGCCAACTTGATGACATTTTTAAATGTTGCGAAATTAACGAAAATCTCGCCAAATAGATAAAACTGGCGCTAAATCAACGAAAATTACGACTAATTGAAAAAAGTTCAATATATTGGAAAGAATATGTATATTATAAGAATAACATTTTTTTAACTGTGAAAGTAGTAAATTCATTGCATTATATAAGGAAAGTCATGTGCTGCCCACATCGGATTTTTTTATTTGTAATAGTTTATCAATCTGGCGTCATTTTGGTTAACTTTGAGTAATTTTTGCAATTTTAAAGAGATTTTTTTGGACAGAAGAGCTTTTCTATATAAATGACTGTTGTGGTATGTTAGGCGTCAAATTACAAAACTATGACACAAAGTGTATTCTCCCGGCCATCCTTTAAATTACTCTATGTCCTAGGATGAGTCGGATGGTCTGGGCTTTCGACAAAGTGTATTCTATCATCATTGGAACATACTAGATCGACTAGAATAATGGTAACAAATTTATCACTTATTACATTTGAAAGAAGTGAACATATTTCGCAATAGTTAAAACCTTTTTTTTAAATTTTATGTGATTTTTTTTTATAAATCTACTGCTAATATCTAGAGAATGGTTCATGCCAGATTTCTAAAGTTTTTTTTATTCTTTTTATGAAAACACATTACGTAAGAATGAATTATTAATGCAATATTATTGTGGGCTCTGATTTTTTCAAAATTTCATTCGAAAATTTGGAGGTGTTTCAAACGTTCGATTGAGTTTGAATTAACAAGCTTCCAGTATGCATTTATTATAACTTTTGTTCTAAATTGTATTCGGAACGTATCATTCGTTGTTGAGATATCCTCTCCACAGCCTCAAATGCACACACATACCTCAAAAAATGTCCATTCGAGTTCAGAGATGCTTAAAACGTGCTCTTCCGTCAGAACTCTAATTATAATTTCCAATCCTCTGTCGCAATAATTTCTGTATTCTTTGCACTACGTATATATGTATATATGGAAAGTATAAACTCAAAACCACTTTCCGTTACTATAAACTCTTTCACTCTCTCCGTATAATCGGAATTGATCTCTTTTTGATTCGTCTCAGCATTTAAATGTAAAGGGAAATATAATGTTTCAGAAATGCGGATTAATGTAGACGATATAATATGATATTAAAAAAAATATCAAACTTCTGTAGTACTTCCACTCTAGCTAAAAATGTGGTTTTCTAAGTTTTCTCTCAGGTATACATCTGGTGGCGCGAACCCCGCCCGGAGCGTCACCTCCGAGAGCAGGTCTTGTTACCTTACTCTCGGAGGTGACGCCAGGGGACGATTATTCGCCTAACTCCCCCCCTCCCCAACGACTCTTTATATTAACCGAGTTTATATTTATGTGACAGCATTTAGATATATTTATATAGGTCAAACAGAAAACTCGTTCTGTTCGATTCTTTTCAGTTTACAGCTTACTTACAATTTTTTGCTTTATAATTTTTTGCCTTACATAAGTAATAAAAACACAATTCCATGTACCTTTGCTGCTGACAATTAAAACTGGAGAAAATAACTTCATAAATATAATGCAATATAATATTTATTATTGTATGTCGAATCAATAGTTAAATCAGCTTATCGCTCGCTGAACTAATATTCAACATATTTTCGCATTAGATGTCAACATAATTATAAAATGTACGTCATTTCTATGCTTGAATCTAAAGGACTGATATTTAGAAAAGTTATCAAAAACTAATATTAAAGGAGTAATTGTCACATTTAATGAATTCCAGCCATTTCAAAAGCGCAAATGCTTCTGCCAGATTTCTGTAAGAATATATTTCTAAAAACATTTTTCCGTGAATATGTTTCGAAATAATTAATTTATATATGAATGCTTTTTTAAAATAATGATTGGCATTTATGTTTAGATAATACTATTTATAAATAAAAAATAAAATTACAATTATAATTGTTCGAAAATCTTTTACACATGTACTTTTCCGATATTATTATTTTCACTGAAACTATGACGTTTCCCTTGACAAATCCTATATATTTTCCAAGAAGTGCTCAATAAAAGTCTATCTCAGTCATTACGGATACAGCTACAAGATCTAAAACTAAATTATCCGCATCGTCACCAATTTATGGAATGGAGATGCATTTAATTGAGGGAAAATAGCGTAATAGCAGGGGAAAAATTCAGTTGTCCCCAGAGTTGGGGAATTCTTCTGATATCTCTTGCGTTGCTTGTGAGGTATGAACAGGGTGTCCCCCAAAGAAATCCCAAAAACAGGATGTCCCAAAATCATTGACCTCGGCTTTTATATCGTAAAAATTGATCTTAGACATATATAATAAATTACAAATTTGCGTAAAAAAAGGTACAAAATTTTATGAAATCAACTAAAATTTTCAAGAGAATTATATTTTAAGAAATATAAATTTAAATTTTTATACGGCCCCCGTACAAAAACATTTCCAATGAGTAATATGTGCCCCATACACTAATAAGTTGATGTACAAAATTCCAGCATTTTATCGTAAAAAGTCCCAGAGATATGAAAAGACAAAAATGCTGACTTAGACCACTTTTCGGTGCATCGAAATGGCTTCTCAGAGTGGAAAATTCATGGCGTTAGATCGCTTTTCAGGGGTCAAACACAAATTTCGAAAAGAAAACAATGATTATATAAATAGATAATAATTTTGCTATTTATTGGTACAAAAGTATCTACACTGTGTAGAAATAATAACTTTACACAAAGATTACAAAGCTTGTTTAAAATGTTTTCCACCCATATGGAACATCCATTAAAGATAAGAAGTAAATATTATTTGCCTATGATGCATTTCTGCGTTGCGTCATTTGCACTCTTGCTGTAAACATTTACATTTTAATTTGTGATTAATCTCTCACCAATTTTGTTTAAACATATATCTGGGATTTTTATGATAGAACGCTGAAATTTTGTACATCACATTATAGGTGTATGGGGCTTATTTTACGCATTGGAAATGTTTGTGTATGGGGGTCGTATAAAAATTTAAATTTTCTATTTCTTCTAATTTAATCGCCTGAAAATTTTTATCGATGTCATAAAATTCTGTAAATTTTTTACGGAACTTTGTAAAAAATCAACTTTGTATGAGTGTTCCAATCCGGTCATCTTAACACGCTTATTCGACGTGCCATATAACGTTCTCAAATGGTTCTAAAAACACGTGCTTACGGTACTATAGAAGTTCTCAGAACAATAATATTCGATATAATATACCACGTGAAAAAGCTGTGTGATAGCACCAATTCTGTATGTACGATTCGACGGCGGTTTGCTGTGATACATGGACGTCATTCGGCACGTGATGCTAGAACGTTCTCAGTACGTACCCATAGTACGTACTGTGTTTGTACCCGTAGTACGTGATCGGAATGTTTTCATAGTACTAAATCTGTATGTACTCTGAACGTGCCGATGCTACTTAGGTTGTATGTCAAATAAACAGTTAAATCAGTATATCGTGAGCTGAATAATATTCAACATATTTTCGCACTAAATGTCAACAGAATTTTAAAATGTGCGCCATTTCTATGCTTGAATCTGAAGGACTGATAGTTAGAATATTAATGATTTTCTGATATTTTAGAATAGTTATCAATGACTAATATTAAATGTGCAATTGTTACATTTAATGAATTCTACCCATTTCCAAAGAGTAAATGTTTCTGTCAGATATCTTTAAGAATATATTTCTAAAAACATTGTTGTGTGAATATGTTTCTAAATATTAAATTTATATCTGAATGTTTTATTTTAAATAATGATTGGCATTTATGTTTAGATAATACTCTTTACATAAAGGAATTTAGTCTGGTAATAAAATTACTTCAATAATTGTTCGAGAATCTTTTACACAGATACTTTTCCAATCTTATTATATTCACTGAAACTATGACGTTTCCCTTGACAAATCACATATATTTTCCAAGGAATGCTCAATAAAAACCTATCCCAATCATTGGAGATACAGCTGGAAAATCTAAAACTGAATTATCCGCATCGTCACCCATTTACGGAATGGGGATGCATTTAATTGAGGGAAAATTGCGTAAGAGGAGGAAAAAATTGAAGTTGTCCCCAGAGTTGGGGATTTCGTCTGATGTTCTTTGCGTTGTTTCTGAGGTATATATACACTTATGAGGCAAAAAAATAACAGGCAGAATTCATTACTGAGGGTGGTATACATGTATAAAGTGCCAGTTATGAGCTGAATATTAATAAATTGAATGTTGCAATGTTAATTCCACTATTAGTAAGTGATTTAAGTTGAAAACGTTTTCTTTGTTATTTCGACTTTTATCGATGCCATGTGTAATTTTTATCAGTAACATGGAGATACTGTAGATTTCCATTTATGACCTTTATTGCAATTTGTGTAGCGAACTCTCATAACAGCGGTAACCATTACATTTCAGAATAAATTTTTAATAATTTGCATGCCTAAATAATTTTAACTGGAGCAATAGGTGATCATATCCCTTTAAAAAAAAGGGAGGGGGAATGTGAAAATCATGGTGTAGCGGTACTACTACAGCTTCTCGTTGAGAATAGCTTCCCAGTGGTATACGTGCAGTGCCCTTGCAGTTAGAATTTTAGATGCCTTAAGTTGGAGATGTCTTTAGCTCAATTCTATGACTTTAGCCTACCACGTCTCAACTACAGGAACAAAACCAGCAATGCTAAGTAGATAACTTCACGTTATCGTTATATTAGCAATTTTGTACGAGAATGAATTATCTTTCGTACACTTACATCCAGTTCTTCTTACATCCAGTTTTTCTGAAAATTTCTGAAAATTACAAGAATACCTCACTTACTTAAGTCAAGTCATCAACTGAGGACTCAGAGAGAGTGAGGTCGTTCTTCTTGTTGGTAATGAAGTCATCCGGTTATCCAGTTATTCAGATTTGTGAAAATTAGGACAATACCTCACTTACTCAAGTCAAGTCGTCAACTGAATAGCGGAACAGTCAGTGGGGTCACGTTTCTTGTTGGTCATGAAGAATAAGCCTGTTATGTACCTTTGCAAACAGTAGACAATTGTATTGTTATATCTATGCTATATTTACAAAGTTTTCCTCTATTAAGTTATTAGTGCAACAGCTTTTGGGCGGATATTTAATATACATATATGAAGTGTAAAAATGTACTTTCTGTATTTCCCATGGGATGACGCTAAGAGGCATTTGAATGAAAAATTTAAATAATTTCCTCATAGACCACGTGATTGGTAACACAATTCCCGAAGAATGCCTCCTCACGACCTCATAGCTAATCCTTACCTTCAACTTATAGCTCCCAAACATCATCTGTAACCAACCAACGACTTTGTTTGGTTATTCATAACTAACTGTGGATAATACTGTTGTATGTAGCAAATGCTCACAAGGCACTATTTAATGACTTGATTTGAAGATGCCTTTAGGTCAACACTATGATGCTGGTCTTTTATGCTTCGAGATCAAACCACGACACTGCCAATATGGTTAATTTGCATTTACGATACAATAAAAGTAAATATAATCGTCCGCAGTATCTCAATACGTTGATGTGACAGATAGCAGTAGGGAAATTAAGGATTGGTTTCGAGCTGTGACATGAGATTTTAAGATTATCTCTGTTCGGGTGCAATTGTACTCAACTCATATCGCAAGTAACATATCCGAATAAATTAACCGATTGGACAATCGGTTAATTTATTTAATTTAGCCCCGTTGGCTATTAATATTCATTCTGTGATGATCATCGCTCCTTCTATAATAAAGCTGCATCCTTTGCTAATGTTTAGCAAGTATGTCCGCAACCTATTTCACTTAATATAAAAATAATTGAAATAAAATACTATACAACTCAAAATAATCTTACAATAACTGACAGTTTTTCACTGAAATTTTTATTTACGAAATATGTCGTTGATTGAATCTCAAAACAATAGAATACACCATAAAATAGAACTCTAATTTTAATGGTACAAAAACAATCAGTAAAATAAAAATAAGAACAATAGGAGAAATTTCGGTATGTAATTCTCTGTATGATGACTGATGAATTGCATAAAAATCGAAATATGTTAATAAGATAATGCCTGGTGTTCAGTCTTAAATTAAGTTAAACTTCAATTTCATGACACTGCAGGGCCAAAGCAATCTAAACAATAGGATGCATATAGTTATTTTACTTGGTTATATGATATACACATGATGAATAACACACAGTTAATGAATAACACACAGATATACTAGTTACGGTCCTTGTGGTAAAATGTATCAACTAAAAAACTTACATGCTTACTAATCAGAACGTCATCCTCCATGAATGAAATAATTTCCCAACTCATTGCCATGGAATCAACAGTGTGCAAATTGCGATAGGTCATAACTATGGATTTGGATGAATTGGTGTCACGCTGAACTGAGCCAATACGGTTACAATACAGGCGACCAATAAAATGATCTTAAAACGTTAAACAGAAAATATAAAGTCCATGTTGTATTTCAAATGTTTCAAATGAATATATAGTAATTATTTATTATTCAATAAATTTATCATATCTTGCAGTAGTTAATTATTATATCTTAAAATATTCATGTATGTTTTTAATATTACTCTCTTTGAAAATAAAGTTCAAGTATCTCAACAAAATATTCCAAAAACTAAAAAAAGTTGCTATGAAAATCTCTTTTGTCCAAACAAACAAATGGAAAGTGTAGTCACCAATGAATGTCTATATCATTTCAAAAGCGTATTCGTCATATGCCCCCTGCAAATTATGCAAGAGATGTCAGGCACCTGCTGTATAAATATTTTATTTATTGTGGATGTTGCATTGTATTTTGTAACTGTCTCTATGATTCTCTTAGACGAATTATTAAATGATCGGCTTTAGCATTGTGGGAACATCGAGAGCATTGTAGAAGCATAGTACGAGCGATATTTTTTCTGGTTTTGGACAACTAAATGAAATGCTAAACTGAATTTTTTCACAAAGTACTTTGGCTTGTGAAGTTTGATTTCAGCAAAGTAAAGTTTGGACATTTTTTTAAGGTTTCCACTTTTAACATATGCAATCTTTATAAATAAAGTGAAATCAGAAATCTCAATTATTAAGTTAGACTATGGGTATATATGCAATTTATGCAATGATACCTGTAACGAAAGGTGATATATTCTTTATAAAATACTAAATGAGGATAATTTAAAATATTTAAAGGAATATTGTTAATAGTTAATACACGATTTATCAATAAATACTTATCCTTCACAACTTAAAGAACTAATACGTGGAGATTACATATCATATGGTACCCGGTACATCGTATAAACATATTTATATACTCTATTTACATCACCATAAACCAAATTTTCAAACATAGAAATATTAATATTATGTAACTAATATATTAGCATGACATCTAAGGAACTGAAGAACTAGTATCCGCACACAATAAGATGGAAATCACAATATATTTTTTAATTTATTTTTCTATTTTATTTCTTAATAAGTATATAACAAATAATGTAAATAAAGTGTATTATTTTCTAACAAAGACAAATTTATGGATATTAGAAATACATCATCAAATTGAAAAAAAGGGGGGGAGGTACAAAAGAAAAGGGGAAAATAAAGGAGAGTGTTTACAGGAACGACAGAAAAAAGGCTGGGGGGGATAGTGACCCCCCGTTCCCGGTTAAAGCGCTTTTACTCTAGAAACACTCCCGGTGCCTCTGTCTTCTTGAAGCACTCCTCCGTCCGATGAAATCTATGAAACATCCCGAAGTATATAGACCATGAAGCAAAATAGGGGCTTAAGATGGAAATAAACCTAACCTGATTACTCAACAGAATTATTGAAGTCCACAAGCAATGCCGCACAACCATATCTCACGGACCTGCTATCATCAAATAAAACTGTTTGTTTTTCCGTCAAATATCAAGTCTGCATAGTGCCTTAGATACCGAAGTGGGTAATTGCTTTTTGCTGCTTCCCTGAGTAATTTATTGACGCTGTGTTGTTCTTCTTTTTCAGTGTTGAGACGTCTATATCAATTTAGATGATTTATTATAACATTCCTGAAAATACCACTGCTCAAATTAGATTTCCAATCTATAATGTAATTAATGTTGAAATCAAAATTATCCCTCTTGTCATAAACTTTAAAACATATCTTGTTTTTTTCATTGTAGTAAATACTGATATCCAGAAAATCAACAGTTCCTGGATTTGTATATTTAGTTTCCAAAAGTTCCAGGCACTTAGGGTAAAACCCAAAATCAAAATGATCTTGTTGATTTTTATATCCAATAATCACATCGTCAACAAAGCGGTAGTATGGCATTTCATTGACTAAATATGTACCTTGTTCATACTTGTTCAGGTAAATATCTGCAAGTACCGAAGAGCAACCCCCCCCCCCCATTTCGATGCCTTGCACCTGACGATAAAAACCTATACCGTTGTGCAGTATGTTTTCAAACAAAACAATATTTATCAGCATTTTATATTGGTAGAGGGAGATGGTAGAGTGGAGATTGTGATGCTCATGAAGCTCCAATAAAATTTCGGATAAATCTTTTAAATTTACATGATTAAAAAGGTCTTTAAAATCAAAGCATCTGAAAAACATTTTATCCTTTATTCTGCTTAATTTGTCAATAAGTTCAAAAGAATTTGACACCATACAGGTCCCTTCCTTTTTGATTTCTTTTAGTAATGGAGTCAGAATAGAAAGTAACTTAATATTAGCTATAGTAAGGTACGATCCGCATCCAACTGTCACAGGTCTAAATTTGATCGGATTTTTATGCATTTTTGGGATTAGTACAAGATAAGGAAATCTAACAGATTTCAAATCATGTCCTATACGTTTATAAAGTGCTGTGATACGGTTTTCCATGGCTTTATCGGTGGTATTGAACTCTTCATACATACTTTCATTTTCGTAACATTTGTGCAAAGTGTCTACATAGTATTTTTTGCAGACAAATACGTAATTCGATGGCACTTTATCCATGTAAGTGATTGCAAATCTATCTCTCAAGGACTGCATCTCTGGTACTTTGTTGTTATGAAAGGTGTTATAGGAATCTGGATGATAATGCCTTTCGAATCCTTTTATAACTTCGCATCTCCATTTGTGGAAAGTTTGAATGGGGTGGCTGTATTTCACCGCCATTTTGTATATGAAATCATCCACGTCTTTAGCAAAAGCAAAGGCACTTCCTAAATGCTTTTGATCACGGAATTTAGTTCCCTGTTTTAACAGCAGTTTGATGTCATTATTATTATACATTTCCAATTTTCCTGTTATTACGTGTCCATGTGTGGCATCAATTTTATTATAAGTGTTTAACTCTTCAACACAGTTACACTTCAAGTCAGAGAAATGGTTTAAATTTTTGCCAATATTATTATAGTTGAAATATTTTCTGCCATTAGTTTTAAGATATCAGTAAGTAATATTGATATTAATATTGCGTATAGGCAATAATACATCACATTGTTTTAAAATAGATTTAAATGGTATAACATTATAGGTTTTATTGTAAAAGGTAGTAATCATAAATTCCCTTTTATTTGATACAATAGGGCTTTCGTTCAAATTGACTTTCAATATTAGTGCGCGTAATTTTAGAAAATTATAAAATACTGCAATATTGGTACATGCTGTATAACAATTTGGATTCGGGATTATAGAACGATCTTTCCATTCCCTCCATAGACGTTGTATATGAACTTTCCTTATACCGTAAATTATGTTTTTGATCCATGTCGTTCTCACTTGATTGTACTTTTTAATTTCTTCGATAAAGGTGTTCAAATTCAGCAAAGTTTTCTTATAATTTCTTGCTGTATGGTTATTATTTTTATTTTTACCTCTTCCTCCTCGTTGCCAACGTGTAGTTTTTCTATTATTAGTATAATTTATTGGAGCATTATTCAGTTTAGTATAGAACTCCATATTATGTATATTATCAAAGTTAATGGTATTCAATCCAAATGGGAAAAGCGTGCTAAATTGCTTTATATGTGTGTTTTCCCACCATAAGCGTTCTTTAATATCAGGAACAATGTCTAGTATAGAAATAGATATCCTTTCAAAATCATGTTTTGAAAAATGTTGCAACTCAAAGTTGTTAATACCAGAAGAATTTTCACATACTCGCTTGATCTGACTTCGGTGCAAGTTTATACGGATGTTAAGGAGATTGCCGGTTTGTCCAATATAACTCATGTTACAGGTCAAACAAGTAATACAATATATGCATTGGTACACTTTACAAAATGTTTTGTGTCCAGGGTTTGTACTCTGGATTTGTACCTTATTTCCAATGGGGCATAATTTGCAGCGCCGAGACGTGCATTTCTTGAATCTATATTGCTTCATGTTACGCATAAAATGTAAATGATCTTTTCAATCGTTCATCATAGGAAAATATGGATCGTTCGCAGCTTTATTGCATCTGTCTTCATTAATTACGCTTTTTTTATTCTCTGCTCTTCCACTCTGCACGGGTTTAAAATATGCCTTAATCGTGTTCATAATCCAAGGTAGTTTGATTTCGATCCCACTATCACCTTGTATCACAGTGGTACCGGGCACATGCAAACTTGTTACAATATTGCCATTTTTTTAAGGTTTCCACTTTTAACATATGCAATCTTTATAAATAAAGTGAAATCAGAAATCTCAATTATTAAGTTAGACTATGGGTATATATGCAATTTATGCAATGATACCTGTAACGAAAGGTGATATATTCTTTATAAAATACTAAATGAGGATAATTTAAAATATTTAAAGGAATATTGTTAATAGTTAATACACGATTTATCAATAAATACTTATCCTTCACAACTTAAAGAACTAATACGTGGAGATTACATATCATATGGTACCCGGTACATCGTATAAACATATTTATATACTCTATTTACATCACCATAAACCAAATTTTCAAACATAGAAATATTAATATTATGTAACTAATATATTAGCATGACATCTAAGGAACTGAAGAACTAGTATCCGCACACAATAAGATGGAAATCACAATATATTTTTAATTTATTTTTCTATTTTATTTCTTAATAAGTATATAACAAATAATGTAAATAAAGTGTATTATTTTCTAACAAAGACAAATTTATGGATATTAGAAAGCAGTGAATGATAAATTTATGCAATTTGAATGTATATCGTTGACATTTTATTCCATAAAAAAAGTAATTTTTATTTAAATTTTATAGTCATAACAGCACTTTGACGACCAACTGTACTTTCAGTTATGTATATTTACAGACAAATTATATATTACATATTTATTCATGGTTTATCTATAAACTGCCATCATATGTTAAACACCATCTCATTACGTATCATACATTTCTTTATCCTCAAATCACATTTCAAATGAATTCAGAAGTTCAACATTGATTTCCCCTATAGGATTGTACACACAATTCTGCTACTTCTATTATTTACATAAAATGAAGCCAAAGAAGCTTTAGTAATATCAATACTTTAAGGACATTTCCAACAGTTTCTTTGGTTCCCTTATATTCCTTTTCAATTCTGATAACAATCAACATGGGATATGCATTCAGTTTTGAAAATCATTTCTCATTCAGAGTTGTAATTTACATATGCAGTAACTTATTTCGTTTTCTATCTAGGAGTCTCGTTTTACTCTAAAGATACCGTATTTCTCCACTCAGTCCATGCATTCACTTCTGGCATACGTATTTTGCTTTGACGTTCCAAGGAAATATGGCCACAGGCACGTAACGGTTCCGGGGGTGTTTCCTTAGGAGTAATAGCTGGCTATAACCGGGAACAAAGGGTCACAATCTCCCTTGGCCATTTGTTATTTCCCTGTTGGCACTTATATCACATATCGATCTTTTTTTATCTTCTTATATACAAGACATTAATAGAGCTGCATTGCGCCTATATGACTTGGCAATTTCTATTAGTTTACAATCGGGTACGTTTCGTACTTCGTTATTTACAATATATATATATATATATATATATATATATATATATATATATATATATTTTCAAAAAGAAAAGAGGTATGGATGTAAACAATATACCAAAAGATGGCCGGGGGGAGTTGTGACCCCCTCACCCCGGTTAAGCATGCTTTGCGTCGCGACAACACTCCCGGAGAGCCGGTATACTGCAAAAAGGAATACGAATGTATCAAATTGCAAGATGTAAATATACATCATACACAAACAAATATAAGATATAATTGTCAAGATCCAGCCCTATCGAAATTCATCTACAGTAAATGTTTGAAATATGTTTAAAAAGTGTATGAATAATGTTTGAAACATGTTCACAAGTATAAATTATCAAAATTACATAGCTTCTACTTAAAGAAGACTTTAAATATTGACACATAATATAACAATAATAACAAAGTCTATTTCTAAAACCATATACCTTAATGACAAACAATAGCATATTACATGCATATGTACATCCAATATTGTGTCATACAAGACGATGCAAATTTTCCATAACGTATTATACATTATACCCTATTCAAGAGGTCCCATATCAGCTATCACACGCTTTACCTGTGACAATCCAGTATGTATATTGCCATCAGTTTTATTTAAATATAAACGGTAACTATCGGTTACAGTTATTTTATAAAATTTGTAGATAATGTCACTTAAAAAATTCCTGGGAAAACCCTGTGAGATGGTGTTTTGTAGGAAACGATAATCGCATAATGCAAATTTTCCATAACGTATTATACATTATACCCTATTCAAGAGGTCCCATATCAGCTATCACACGCTTTACCTGTGACAATCCAGTATGTATATTGCCATCAGTTTTATTTAAATATAAACGGTAACTATCGGTTACAGTTATTTTATAAAATTTGTAGATAATGTCACTTAAAAAATTCCTGTTAAAACCCTGTGAGATGGTGTTTTGTAGGAAACGTTAATCGCATAATATATGCGATTATCGTTTCCTACAAAACACCATCTCACAGGGTTTTCCCAGGAATTTTTTAAGTGACATTATCTACAAATTTTATAAAATAACTGTAACCGATAGTTACCGTTTATATTTAAATAAAACTGATGGCAATATACATACTGGATTGTCACAGGTAAAGCGTGTGATAGCTGATATGGGACCTCTTGAATAGGGTATAATGTATAATACGTTATGGAAAATTTGCATCGTCTTGTATGACACAATATTGGATGTACATCTGCATGTAATATGCTATTGTTTGTCATTAAGGTATATGGTTTTAGAAATAGACTTTGTTATTATTGTTATATTATGTGTCAATATTTAAAGTCTTCTTTAAGTAGAAGCTATGTAATTTTGATAATTTATACTTGTGAACATGTTTCAAACATTATTCATACACTTTTTAAACATATTTCAAACATTTACTGTAGATGAATTTCGATAGGGCTGGATCTTGACAATTATATCTTATATTTGTTTGTGTATGATGTATATTTACATCTTACAATTTGATACATTCGTATTCCTTTTTGCAGTATACCGGCTCTCCGGGAGTGTTGTCGCGACGCAAAGCATGCTTAACCGGGGTGAGGGGGTCACAACTCCCCCCGGCCATCTTTTGGTATATTGTTTCCATCCATACCTCTTTTCTTTTTGAAAATATTTTAATCCTCTTTTTAGTGCAGCTTTGCGCCTTTTAAGTGTGATTTCAGATGATTTTGTAATGTAGTATTTCACGGTGTTTTAATATTATATATATATATATATATATATATATATATACCATAGCCTATCTTTTTCTTGTATCATATATGATTTTCAGATTTGGAAATTTCCTTTAGGATATATATATATATTGTTCCTTATTGCGAAGCAGCATGGCGCTTTACTTCATTGTAACTTTGTGTTTATGTTTTATAGATTTTGGTTAAGGTTTAAAATAAAAAAGATATATATATTTCCCCCCCCCGCTTTAAAATTTTTAAAATTAAATAGATGGTTTTTGGATTCGTTATTTAATAATCTGTATTAAAATTTGTAAAAAAATTGATGTATATATATATGTGTGTGTGTGTGTGTATATATATATATATATATATATATATATATATATATATATATATATATATATATGGTGTCCCGAAAAGATTTAAACTCGCTTTAATTATTTACCTGTTGGAGATAAGTGGGCAAAAAAATATAAAAAAGATATATATATTTTCCCCCCCCCCGCTTTAAAATTTTTAAAATTAAATAGATGGTTTTTGGATTCGTTATTAAATAATCTGTATTAAAATTTGTAAAAAAAATTGATGTATATATATATATGTGTGTGTGGGTGTATATATATATATATATAAATATAAAATATACGTATATATATATATGTACATATAAAATATATGTATATATATATATATAAAATATATGTATATATATATATATATGTATATATATATATATATATATATATATATATATATATATATATATATATATATATATATATATATATATATATGGTGTCCCGAAAAGATTTAAACTCGCTTTAATTATTTACCTGTTGGAGTTAAGTGGGCAATGTAAATTGCAAATATGTTGAAAGGTTGAAAGTAAGGTAAGAAATAAGACTACGTTAATGAAGCAGTCCTCCCCTTAATTTTCAGAAAGTTACACTTTTTAAATTTTTAACGGACCATCTTAGACAAATTTGGTCAATCAGAACATTTTTATTTTTAATGCAAAAAGATCATTAAAAAATCGCATATCTATATCTATAAAATTGAGCGAGTTATATTTAATTGAAAATTGAACATTGTATATGGGGACCATATATCAAATTCGAAATGTAATTCGTAACATATCACAATAAAGATAAAACTGGATGATCATACATAAGAGACATTTTTGCAAATTTCGCGTAGGCTCACGATGCAATCAGGGATTCTAAAGTACTTTTAAATAACTAAGTACTTTTTCAATAATTAAGTACTTTTAATTACCTTTTTTATCTAAATAATTTCCATCATCAATTTCTTTATGATCCCTATTTTCACTGAAACAGCATTTCACATGGTACGAAAAAGTGGCATAAGTACGACTTTTTCATTTATCATAATTCAGTTGATTTTAAAGATACAGATATGCGGTTTCTAACACTTTACAACTTAGTTGAAAAGTGTTTATGACTTTGTTCATTCTGTCTGTCTGTCCATTAGCACGATAACTGCCTTAAAAATGACTTTATTAAAATGAAATTTTAGTATGTTTTTCAGACGGTCTGTGGGACCTATGGGAATATAAATAAATAATATCACCCAATTAGTTTTTTATTGAACCCGGGTTGAAAAAATGAAATACATTGAACCCTATGGGACCTAATTTTTCAAACATTTTTTAAGCAAATTTGAAATTCACAAATTGTTTCGAAATTTTTAGGAAATATTCACATTGTCCCATAAAATATATAAAAAAAATTTCAGTAAAATATATTAAGTAGTTTTTTTCAAATAAAAATTAAAATAATAATTACATCGCTTATATGAAGCGATCACGTGACCATGATATGAAAAGATCACGTGACCCACATCAAAATAATATATGGCATAAATCTTGCCTCAAAATCGTGATTTTTAAAGTTCTTTTTAATTCATATTTAGTGTTGTATCCGTCCTAAAACCCCTTTATTTTTGCTTAAATTCAGTAAAATATGTTAAGTAGTTTTTTAATAAAAAATTATTTAATATAGGGAGAAAAACAAATTCAATTAAATTCTGACTTTTGGGATAGCCACCAGAAAGAAAAAAGAGATATATTATATAATAAATATCTTTCCAAGAGTTTAACTATTTTGTATATGAGAGATGTTTCATATTTAAAAATAAATTTGGTAGATTACAATTTTTCAATTTTTTTTTAAATTTTATATAACTCCTCATGGTATACTTATTTGATGACATTTTCAATGCACTATCCTACGTCCTAGAGAGTTAAAATTTGGTGCACAGCTTAAATTTGTTGAACATTTTATTCTACAAAAATTTGCTGGCTCTTTAAATATAGATCCTACATTTTTGTCGAAATGACCTGCAAATAATCCCTATTCACTTCTATATATCATTGTTGTAATGTTGTTAAAAATTCTGATGTGGGCAGCACATGTCTTTCCCTGCAGACTCATATTCACCTTCTCTTTATTTCTTCAATAATAATTTCAGTTTATGTGCACAAAATAACAGCCATAAGTATTTTAAATGACCTTGAATTTGCACGTTAAACTTAAATTTGGTTCTCATTTGATAGCTGGACTTATTGTCAAAGGTGGCGTAGCGAAAACGCGAAAAAACTAAAATATCTCAAGAACGTCTATTCTTAGAGTAATGGGCTTAGTCTTGTTCTTTTTATTGTCAAAAATCACGTATAAAATAGGAATGGAATTTATATAATTGAGCCCACGTAGTCCTTTATTTTTATATTTAACGATTTTTGCGGGCCATTTCGCAAAAACAGACCGTTCCTTTTTCCCGAATCGTACTAGAATAACCTACAAGTGATTTATATAACAAATTTCGTTAAATTTGGTATATAAATCACTTGTAGGTTATTGAAATATTATACACCACATTTTGTTAAATTTGTTCCATTAGTTTTTAGCTAGTGTGGATAAAGACAATTCTTGCCGGCCATTTCGCAAAGAAGGCAGATTCTTTTATTACGAATCGTACTATAATCAAATTAACATCAGGGATTCCCACAAAAACTTACCTACCAAATTTTATGAAATTCGGTACATTAGTTTTTCAGTTAGACCGGATGCAATATCCTCACAGACACACAGAAACACACACAGATACACCGTTACACACACTGGCGTCTTCCTCAAAATAGTTTTTTCGTGTTCTAGAAGTCCCAAAACGTGTAGATCCTTCGAAAATTCGAGTTCCGATCTTCGATACGATTTCAATACTTTGAATACATTCACACACACACATATATATTATCTGTGTATCTGTGTATCTAAATTCCGTGCCTACACAATTACAATAGTTGTGATTTTAAATGATCCCTAAAATTTTATTATTTCTTCAACGAAGCCTAATTGGAACTTATGCAGAATGCAAATATCTCAAGCGATTGTAAGGTGAGTTACATAAGAATTGCTGAATTTTTTTCACACAAAATTATATAGCTCTGGAGTTTGGAATACAATTTATATGAATGAAATATTCATTGATTTTGCATAGAGAATCAGGTGATATACATTTCGATACAGTTTTAAATATTTAATTATAATAAATTACTGTAGTACTGTGATAATGTAAAAGATATCACCACTGAATATATTACATTTTAGAGATTTTTAAATGAAATTGCATTTCAGTTGGAAAGTGTTTCATAATCAATGCTTAAGCATGATTGATCTTTCTTGTTTATAATGATCTTGTTGCATTAAAATTAAAAAATTTCAGATTGACCAAATTTGTCTAAGGGGATCGTATAAAAATTTAAAATGTGTAACTTTCTGAAAATTAATAGGAGAACTATTTCATTAAAGCAATCTTATTTCCTATCTTATTTTCAACATTTCTACAATTTACGTTGTCCACTTATCTCCAACAAGTAAAGAATTAAAACGCGTTTCAAACTTTTTGGGACACCCTCTCTCTCTCTCTCTCTCTCTGTATATATATATATATATATATATATATATATATATATATAACATGGTTCATAAATATTTAATGTTTTCTATGTAAGATTTTCGTATTAATTTGCAGGTTGAAATTTTAGAAAGTAGCTGTTTATTACAGCCTCTGGAGCAGTTCGAAGATAGTACTCGTTTTAAATGTCAGGGATCTAGAAACATAAACGGAAGTTGAGGATAATTTCCAGTCACTCACCCTGGGAATTCAAATAGTATATAAAGATATTTTGTACAACTAAAGTAAAATTATTAAAATAAATGTATAATAAATGCACAGAATTCTTGAAATATAAGAGAAAAATTAAATTGGCAGGAAAATATGAAGTGTTTTAAAACTTGTAAAAATGTTTTATTATATGATGGAACACAAAAGGCATCTAGCTCATTATGAATGGCGGTCTCAGCAGTAACAGATCATTTTCTGAAGTTTTTAATATTTTCGACCTTCGTATTTACATTGAAGTAACAAAGCGGGAATGCTGATGTTTCCATGATTCCAATGTGTACCGTATAATGTGCTTCAAATAAAATTTAAAATATTAGACGGCAGTATTAATCAAAATTATAAATATACCTGTTAATTAGCAACGTTTCTGATGACTTATAATTTTCCTGTTGATTAGCAATATGTCTGTTGATTACAATGTGCGAGCTAACTAACAATGCTCTTGTTGATTGTCAATGTATGTGTTGTCTAACGATGTATTTATTGACTGGCAATATGGCTGATGACTAGCAACGTATCTGTTGACTAACAATGCGTCTGTTAATTACCAACGTAACTGTTGACTAACAATGTGTATATTGACTGGCAATGTATCTCTTAACTGCCGATGTGTCTATTGACTAACGATATAAATGTTGACTGGCATTATTGATTAATTAACAATATTTTGTTTCGAACAATTTAAATAAAGTTTGCTAAATTATAAAATTAACTTAGGAATAAATTTATAATTATTATACTGAATATAACAAATCAATAATATATTAAATATAGCAACATGTTAATTTGGATGTTAAAATACACCATTTAACTAAATGAAGCTAACATTACGTTCTACTCATATTATTCGATTGTCTCAATGAACTCGAGACGATAAATAGTACTTCAAATTATCTTTATTTAAAAAGAAAATACTATAAAAAATATATTTATTCATGGTATATCTATAAACGTACACCATGCAAGGAATATTTGGGCATTGCAAACTTCCTTTATCTTACATTCTACAAGAGGCCAGTTTGAATTTAAAGTTTCCCAAGTCTATGTCTCAAAAACGATTGTATTCACAATTCTGCTTCTTCCATTTGCATAAATGAGAGAGTTGAAAGCTATGTTTAAATCGATCCTCTAAAAAGTTTTCTAGTAGTTTCTTTCCATTCAATTTTACGCCTTTATCTCTTCAACTATAATCGGCCTCGGATATGTATGCAGCTTTGCTGATTTCCCCCCAGGAAAGCAAATTACTTATGCAGTCGATTTCTTTTCTTTCTGAAAGTCCTCTTCTAAATCTAAAGAGCTAATTAAGATTGGTGATTCAAAATCAATACAGTGCAGGAGACCACCTGCTGGTAAATGTGTTATTAAGGTGTATTTAAAACTTAAGGAAAGTTTTAAAACCTGATCATTATACGTAGTCCTTGAAGGTGTTTATAGAGGTAGTTTTAAATATTTTTCGGGCAGCTCAATAGGGCATTTATGAAAGCCAGAAATTTTTTAAATGGGTAGATTGTACCAAAATTCATAACTAAAAGGATTCTCAACAAACTAGAAAGAAATATTTAAATTTGGAGACTTATACTTAAAATAGAGAAATTGGAGTCTATACGGATAAATAGAAGTCGAGAAGATGTACACGGATAAAAATATGAGTTTGCAGGCCTAAATAGAAATAAATAATTTCCAATCTAAACAAATCATTAGAAATAAAGAAATTTGAGTTTATACGGATAAATAGAAATGCAGAAATTGAAGTCTACACGGATAAATAGAAATGGAGAAATGGGAGTCTACAAGGATAAATAGAAATGGAAATATGGGAGTCTACTAGGATAAATAGAAATGGAAAATTGGGAGTCTACACGGATAAATAGAAATGGAGAATTGGGAGTCTACAAGGATAAATAGAAATGGAGAATTGGGAGTCTACACGGATAAATAGAAATTAGAAATGAAAAATTGGGAGTCTACAAGGATAAATAGAAATAGAGAAATTGAAGTAAACCTGGATGAATAAAAATGTAAAAATTATAATATACAGGGAAATATAAATATTCAAAATTTATAAAACTTTTGCAATGTAGTTTGGTGTTAGAACCACATATATAATTCCTTTAGCGTACCATATATTACATATTAGTAAATGCAAAATTAAGACGCCTATTAAAAATAGTACTTAATAACAGATATTGGAATCAAATTATTGGCAGATTAAACACCAAATTTAATGCATACACCTGGTATTTTCTAAAATACGAAATTATATTTCGAAATTGATCTGTCTTAATGTAAATGCTTCATGTATTCATCCCCTCTCATTCCTAAAGGTATCTATAAATTTAAGTTCCTAATATGAAATTTTAATTCAGATTCGATACGGGACAAAGTGCTACCTGCAAACAACTTGTTATTGTGAAATTAAAGAAAAATGTAAATATGAGATCAAATAGATAATTTTTAATTCAGGCAATGCAACAACCAAAACATGCTGAACATAGGACGCAGACTAGTGGCACTAAGGTTATCAGTTTTGCTCGGCGAGGTCTATTATCCATAAATTTACCAATTAGCAATCAGATGGTCAGAAAGTAATGACTGCGACATGGGGGTGACCGATGCTTTTGGGAAAGACTCAAAGACGGTCCATCTAAAAGTGTGTTCCAATCAGGACCAACCCCAAAATATCATAAAAAGTAAGCCCAAAGAAACTCGGAGAAAGCGTTGTTCTTCGAAATAAAATAAAATTAAATAAAATTTGTCCAAAAATATGGGAGTTGCTGGTAAGACGACTATTGGAAAATGTTGGTTTAGCTACGAAAATGAAAGGCTCCTTTAAAAGAATAAAAATAAGATATTTACCATGACGACGTTAAACGTTTGACCCAGATATTGAGTCAAATAAGACCCATGTCAAGCTAATGGTCAGTACTGCAGTAAATAGGTGCAGAATAAAAAGGTGAGTGCCAACAAAATATATTTACAAAATATCGAGCTCAGATCTTTAAATGTTCAGTAATAATTACCGGCATCAAATCGCCTCCTAGGTTTTTTCTAAATGAGATTAAGTTAATGGTTAAAGTATATTAATTGATTATTAATAGTTATTGTTGAAAATATATCTTAATAATAGAATGCTACATCAATAAATATAAAATTTAAAAGATAAATGTTATTTATGACCAATGTTTTATTTTTCAGCTACGGTAAGTGGACTCGCACTTTTGAGGTAAAATTGGAAGGGGTTTTGCAAATACGTGTAACGTACTTAGTTATTTTTTAGCCGCAGGTATATAATTTAACACCCATTTGCAGAAATGAGTAATAATTTATATTGTTATCGTTTAAAATCTAAATACTGACATTCAATTTATTCACAACTGCCTCATTAATTCCCTACAATAAGTGTTTAAGAGATCTGCTTATTCTCGCTTCAAAGATTGTTTAAAGATAAAAAGTTACATAATTAACTTTTGTTATCCCAATAGTATACTCAAATTCACAAGTCATTTTTATTCAATTGTAAGCCTCTGAATTTGAAATCACAGATGTTCACTACCAAAAAAAAAACTAATTATATTACATGAAGTATAAAATATGCAATTTTAAATCTGAAGAAAATCTAAAATGCTAGAGTTGGCGGGAAAAAGCACTTAAGTCAAAATCAAGGATTTTGAAATGTCAAGGAAGGAAAATTTTGATATTATTATTAGAACGTTTTTTAAGTTTTAGTTTTAAGTTTTCAGATTACAGATTGAATTTTTATGGAGTTTGCAATATATTTATAAGCTAAATAAATAATAATTTTTCTTAATTCATATTTTTTTACTCCACTGCTATCTGTACAAAATCTAATAAGTGTTTAATGTTTTTCTTTTTTTAACTTCTTGAAAGCCCAACTGACGTATTTTTTCCTCAACAAAGTTCATAAATTTCTAGTTCATAAACCAAATACGTATGCTATAAAAGGTTGCATTTTCTGAGTTATGTGCTTTCTCCTGCCACCTCTATGCATATATTTCGTAATACCATGTAGTAAAAACAAATGTTTAACTGTGATTAACATATTATAGTAGAAGTACTTTTATTCAAAATTATAATGCTACTGTCATTCTTATAAAGATGTTTAGCTCACAGATTGGCAATAAGTTGTCAATGAAATATTTTAACAATGCACTTAATTTACAAAAAATATTGTAGATAAATTAAACAAAAATACAATGCATTAAAAACTTTTAAGAGACGCGCTCATTTGTATATGTTAAACAAACTATTGAAATAAGTTTGATGCATATAAATGGATTTTACTTTTGCTCAAAAATATCATAGAAAAGCAAGCTTTTGATAGCAATGGGACTACAAACTTTACAACAACAATTGGAATTCAGTAAAAATGAAGTAAAATGCTGCATGATACATTTATGTTTAATTTGCAGTATACCCTCTTGCAGTTCGGAGTACATAATAAAGAAACTGAAAATTCACAATCATGTGAAAATTCCTATAGTATACTAAAACCCATTGTTAATCAAAATATTCTATCAAAATATTTTAATTAATGCATCAAAAAAGGAGTTTAAAAATCTTTGTTCTTGCTATATAAAATTAACTTCGCGGGCAGACCTGAAGAATAAAACCGCCGGGTCCTATTTGTAAACACATTTACAAAAAGATGAAATTAATCCAAATATGTAAAATAAAACACTGAAATTTTATGGGACTCGTACTACTTATATCCGCGAATATTAGAAGATATACCAGTTTATTAGAAGATTCCACGTACTGCAACATATGATTTTCTAAAATCTTTTCCAAAATAAAACAGATGACGTAATAAATTGAAAATATAAATAATTTCATAATCTTTAAATCTGAAGACCGTAATTAATTCCAATACAAGCCAAAATGAAAGCACAAAATTGTATGAAATGTACTATTGTATAAAAGTACTAATTGTATAAAAAGTACCCGTACTATTTATATTGACGTAAATTAGAAATGCCCGTGCGTTAGAAAATTACACGTCTTACAATATGAGATTTAAAAAATCTTTGCCAAAAGTAAGCAGAGTTCGTAATAAATAGGAAATATCAATAACCCCCGTAAAAATTACCAGTTACAACAAATGAGTTTCTAAAATATGTCTCAAAATAACAATAATCCTCGGAAATATCAATAATAATAATGTTTAAACCCGAAGACCGTAATTGATATCCAGTCAGAAATGCTATATCGATGAAATTTATATTTTGTACTTATCTTTGTTATTCAAATTGGAAAAAATTGAATAAAAATCGTATTTAAATCCGTTGCTAAGCGACATGATATAAATTTCTACAAATAAATTGGTGGAAAAAAATATTGCCTACATAATGCTATCTCTATGAAAGGTTTAAATTTGCGTCTTTAAATAATATCTAGTTCTAAAAACTGAAAACATAGACTAAATTTTAAGTGAGGGACCACCAAGACTACCCCAAGCATTTCATCCAATTAGGTGCAGCCGTTCTCTCGTAATGATGAGACAAACACACAAATAAACAAGACAGATGTTTAATTTTATATATACAGATCAAACTGTAATAAAATCATGTATAGATATTCAAGTACTGTAAATATTCTTTTATCTTATAATTTTAAAATATGCTGGAATTAATTCTAAGGTTCAGCATACATGGCTCCAGAAAATTGCATTATCAGTTCCATTGCTTTTTGCATTTGCATAAATAAGAGTAACAAAATATTTGTTCATATGGTTCTTTGAAAACGTTATCCATTATTTACTCCCTTCCTTTATTTTACTTATTTTTCTCCCCAACTATAATCAGCAACGGATATTCTTGCAGATTTTTTAATTTTTCTCAAGGAATAAAGTCAGGCAGTCACTAATAATTTATTTTTTAATGTCATGCATCTGCAAATGACTAGTGAGGATTGGTGAGTTAGAATCGAAACGATGCAAGGAATCACCTGCTAATAAGTGTCTTATTATGGTGCAATTAAATTTCTTTGGAAAGTTCTAGTAATATATTTATTATAATCTCTCAGGTTCTTTCAAGATAAAATTTAAATTAAATGCTAGGCCGTCTATCAGTGCATTTTAGGGATAACGCGAATCAAGAGATTCTTCAAAAACATAGTTTTAATGTTAAAATTAACCATGCAAATGCATATAATTTCAATACAGATAACTACAATTATACTCAACCATTTATTATCTAAATCAATTTATTGTATTATTTCAGTAAAACTGAGAAGAAAAATAGTACATTAAATTCAGCCTATTCAAAAGAACATAATATATAATATACTTATTCATGATTAAGCCGTAAATGAACAACATACTTGGAATATTCACGTAAACTTTTCTTTACGCGTTGTTCTAAAAGATGACAGTTTGAATGAATTTAGAGATTCAACATCCGAGTCCCAAGAAGATTGTATATACGGTTCTGTCTATTTCATTTGCATAAATGGGAGCGTCAATGACACTACCCAAATATATCCGCTGAAAAGTTTTCCAGTAGTTTTCTTTCATTCTCTTTCACGCCTTTATCCTTCCAACTATAATCGGTCTCAGATATGTATGCAGATTTGCTGATTTTTCCCCAAGGAAGCAAATTACTTATACAGTCATTCTCTTTTCTACTTGAAAATCTTTCTCGAAATTATAAAGTGCTAATTATGACTAATGATTCAAAATCGATACAGTGCAATATGCTACCTGCTGATGAATGTCTTATAAAGGTGTATTTAAAACTTAAGGAAAGTTTCTGAAAGCTGTTTATTATAATCTTTAAAAATGTTGATAGATGCATTTTTAAATATATTTTAAGTGACCCAATAGGACATATATAAACGTAAGAAATTTTGAAATGGTCTATCCAAAATTCATATTTAGAATATTTTGCGTGAAACTAAAATAGAATATGTGTATTTAAATAGAAGCCTTAAAATTAAAAGAGATATTGGAGTCAAGACGGAGAAATAAAACTACAGAAATTGGAGTCTCCGTGAATAAATAGCAAGAAAAACAAGAAAGTTCAATCGTGCTTAAAGCATTGATTATGAAACACTTTCCAACTTCAATGCAATTTTACTTAAACATCTCTAAAATGCAATACATTCCTTGGTAATATGTTAAAAATTATCACAATACTACATTAATTTATTATATTTGAAAATTTAAACCTTCATCAAAAAAATGAACTTCATTCAAATGACGGCATTGAAATATAATTTGCCTGGTTTAAACATATCTTAAATGTGATACATTCCTCGGTAATAATTCTGGAATTATCATAATACTACGATAATTTATTATATTTGAAAACTTCATCGAAAACAACTGAAATTCATTCAAATGGCGTCATAGAAAAAATAACACGCCCAGCTCTCTCTATAAAAGCAGCATTTCATTCATAACATTTTCCCATTCATTTCATTCATCACAGTACTAAAATAATTTATTTTATTTAAAAACTTAAAACCATGAATCTACAAGTAATTAAACTCCATGCTTAAAACTCCATCGAAAAAAATCGTGCTTCTCTCTGTAAAATCAATGAATATTTCATTCATATCAGCTATGCAGACTCCATGAGCTAAACAATTTGCGTTAAAGAAATACAGCAATTCTAATACAACTCATTCCACATATTTTGGTGTTTATATTTTGCATAAGTGAAAAATAGGCTTCTTTGTAGAAATAATCAAATTTGAGTGATCATTTAAACTCAAATATATTGTTATTGCGTTGTTTCAGTATGTAGATGCACAGAATGTAAGCAAAAATAAAGCGATTTTAGGACGGATGCAACACTTGCAACACTCAATATGAATTAAAAAGAACTTTAAAAATCACGATTTTGAGACAAGATGGATGCCATATTTCATTTCGAAGTGGGTCACGTGATCTTTTCATATCATGCTCACATGATCGCTTCATATAAGAGGTGTAAATATTATTTTAATTTTTATTTTAAAAACAACTGAATATATTTTGCTGAAATTTTTGTATATATTTTATGGAATAATTTGAATATTATCTAAAACTTTGGAAGCAATTTGTGAATTTTAAATCCGCTTAAAAAATGTTTAAAAAATTAGGTTCCATAGGGTTCAATACATTTCATTTTTCAACCCGGGCTTAATCCAAAACTAATTAGGTGATATTATTCGTTTATATTCCTCTAGGTCCTACAGACCGTCTGAACAACATAGTAAAATTTCATTTTGATTAAGTCATTTTTACGGCAGTTATCGTGCTAACGGACAGACAAACAGACAGACAGTCAGACAGACAGTATGAACAAAGTCATAAACACTTTTCAACTTTGTTGTAAAGTGTTAAAAATGAAGTGCACGAATAAATAGAAGTAGAGGAATTGGAGGATACAGGGATAAATAGAAATATATAATTTAGAGGCTACGCGAATAAATAAATGTAGAACAATTGGAGTATACATGAAGGAATGAAATGAGAGAAATTAATGCCTGCATCGATAAAATAAATAGATATATAGATATATTAGTCTACTCATATAAATAGAAAATTAGCAATTGGAGTCCATACATGGATGAAAATAATTAAAGAAATTGGGAATTAGAGAAAAATAAATATGTCACAAATCAAGCAAATATTCGCAGTGCAATGTGTTGTAAAAACAATATATGCAATTTCTGAAGCATATGACTTATATACAAGCATATGACTTATTCGGAAATCCAAAATCAAGACAATTTTAAATATATTATTTTATTTGGATATTATTGACAAACCAATACAGGATAAATATTAACTGTATTCCATATATCTGATAATTTCTAACCTACAGAATTATATTTGTCAACACAATAGATACAAATTGAAAGCCAGTTTATATAAAAGAAAATGCAGTATCATTTAAATATGCTTGTGTTAAATAATAAATGTGTAGACTATTGACTCGTTGCAGTTACTTGGAAAATGAATTCTAAAAGACTCCAATTAGAAGAGTTACAGATTCAGCATGGAGTCCCTTAGAATACTATGCTCTCTACTTTGTTTCTATATCATTTACGTAAATCCTAATCACAGGCTTTTCCCAAAGGAGGGATGTAAATGCGTCATGTATTCACCCCTTCTCATTATAAAAGGTATCTCTAATTCTAAAGATCTAATAAGTATTAGTGATTCAGAATCAATGCAGCTGAGAGTGCCAACTGCAAATAAATGTCTTGTTAATGTGTAATTTAAAACTTTGTACGAGTTCGCAGAATCTGTTTATTATAGTCGAAGATTGTTTAAAGATTAAACTTTAATTAATTTTGGCAGTCCAATGGATTATGTAATTTTTGAATAGTATACCTTGGAGTTTGAAACATAATGGTGTCTATGGTATAACTTGTATTATTCACCAGGAAATAAAAATAATAATACTAATATGCATACTAAACATATTAAAATGTATCTTTTTTTTAATTCAGAAAAAAATCTAAAAGGCAAATATCTCTTATAAAAATATGCAGTGTAAATTATTATTAAAATGTGAATATACGCATTTTATAGTAGTAAAGACATATTTAAACAAAATTGTAACTTCATTTAGTATTTGAAATTTATTTAAGTCATGCATTTCCATTGAGCGGTTGAGAACAAAGTGATTTATTAATGCACTTAATTTGCAATCAATATTACAGATAAATTAAAAGAGATGCAAAGGATTACAAACATTTATCAGAAATATTAATTTGTATATTTTAAATACCCTTATAAAATAAATATAACGTTGATTTGTATAGATGGCATATATTTCTGCCCAAAACTATCTTTTTACATTTTCGTTGCAATATAGCGAACTCGATAAAAGCGATTAATATTTCCTTTAGATGAACAATAGCGTATTATATAGACATTCATTTATTCTATATTATGAAAATGTGCTAAAATAAATCTAGATGTTCAACACACATGACCCCCCAGAAGATCGATCCTATTGACTTTTCGGTTGTATTGCTTCTTGTATTTACATAAATGAGAACGACAAAATCTATGTCCATATTGCGCTTCTGGGAAGTTATCCAGCATTTATTACTTATTTTATTTTATTCATTTTTTTCCTAACAATAATCAGCATTGATTATTCTTGTAGAGAATAATTGATCCTTCTGGTACCAAATTAAATCATTTAACTTAATAAATTAAACGCTGGTAATACAATTTAATTAGTTATAAGGCCAAAAATAATATATTTTCCTATGTACTATTATATATTTTTATAAAGACACTAATTTAATCATCCTAAAATATAATACACTAATTTACTCGTCCTTAAATATAATCATGCCTTATAATGATGTTGATCCATGCTGCTATGTATAAAAACAGCATTATTAAATGCGTATAAAAACAGTTTTATTAAATGTGTACAAAAACAGCATTATAGGGCATAGTTATACTGTTAAGTCAATTTTAATCATCCTGAACTATAATCTACCACTACAGTATCATCCATAGAATTAGTGTATTATCCACATAAAGGAATAATCTAGTCCTATAATAATATTATCAACAATATAAATTAGAGCATTGCATGCTTGAATTATTAGAGAGTATAATTAATATTCTTAGTAATACAATTTAATCATAGCGTTAACAAATCATCAGCCAGTGACCGAAAAGGCCGGCTCGTGATAATTTCTAAATAATGGTGTTCAATTTCCTTTTCGGTTGTATTGCTTCTTTGATTTCCATAAATGACAGCGACAAAATCTATCCCCATATAGTTCCTTTGAAAAGTTATCCAGCATTAACTCACTTATTTTATTTTAATTATATTTCTTCCTAAGAATAATCAGCATTGGCCATTCTTGCAGTCTTCGATTTTCTCCAAGAAATCAAGTTCCTTGTGGCTGCCACTCAGTATTTCTTTCTGAAAATCTACTTAGCTACAATAGGATTAATGAGGATTGGTGAATCAAAGTCGATGCAAAGCAATGAACCATCTTTTTTAAATATTCTATTAGAGCGTAATTAGAATTTTGCATTTTTTAAAATAATTTATATTATAGAGTCTGAGGTAATATATATACAATGTTTTAACAAAAATCTGGGGTGGCTCTAATCCGGAGTTGAAATAGTTTTGGGTGAATTGCAGATCGCAAAATAAAACACAACTTTTGTAATATCGAAAACATAACTTGATCAAAAACATTTTTAAATGTAATTATACGGCATTTATAGATATATAAATTATTGCTTATTATTTACAGTTATAACTTTTATTTTTAGGACATAAGCATTGCAAACTTAAAAATAGAAAATGTCTGTACTTCTTCAACTTGACAAAAGAATTACTCGAAAATTATAAGAATCTAAAATACATGTATATATAGATTTATATAGATTTATACTATCAAAATCTTTATGCATGTTTTCGTTGCTTACTATTTGTTCCTATTTTTTTATAGTTTTGTAGATATATATATATTACATGTTTGACTGGAAAGTAAGTGGACACCGATCTTAAAATAATAATAATATATATATATATATATATATATATATATATATATATATATATATATATATATATATATATATATATATATATATATATATATATATATATATATATGTATATATATATATATATATATATATATATATATATATATATATATATATGTATATATATATATATATATATGTATATATATATATATGTATATATATATATGTATATATATATATATATATATATATATATATATATATATATGTATATATATATATATAAATATATTTATATATGCCTATATATATGCATATATATATGTATATATATATGTATATATATATATATATATATATATATATATATATATATATATATATATATATATATATATATATATATATATATATATATATATATATATATATATATATATATATATATAAAATATATAAATATATAAAGTAAAAATGAAAGATATTGAAAGATATTGAAGCGAAATAGCATATATGCGCTAGGCAGCCATAAATACTAAGCAAAATATAAGATATGAAATATAAAAAGTGAGAGTAAAAATGGAAAAAGAAGGAAGGCTTAGCGAGATGCTTACTTAAAGACGGTAAGGGATTGTGACTTTACACCCCAGTTGCCAACATGCATGTCTCAAATGCCGCGGCATTGCACTTCCGGACGCCAGCACTGACTGAAGTCAACCTCCGAAGTAATAATATTAATTATCACAAAGCCTTTATAAAAGAAAGTCCAAGGAACAAACATTTATTGTCGCTTTAACATTTACAAGTACGTCAAACTTCATGTTGCCTCATAAATACCACTTTATAGTACCATGCTGCGGTCCTGTCCTGATGGCGCAACAATCACATGTTTTGCGTTTAATCAACTTTTGAGATTAGATAAAATTGATTTCAATTTCAATACATATTTGTTATTTTTACCATAGTAATTATTAATACAATGTTTCATAAAAGATATGGGATATTGTTGTTTATATGATTGTTGCAGGAATGCCTCATTATATTTGATTCTAATGACGATATTCTTGATGATTCTTTGTATTCTTGACAATCCTCCTAAGAATACATTTCTAAAGATGTTTATGTGTAGTTTGGAATTCCAATGTATTATGACAGAGTTGGGTATACTATAAATTTTTCTTTTGTCATATATAGTAAATGTTATTAGAATTTTACTAAAGTCTATGCATAAATCCAGAAATTCCACTGTACTTTTATGTGTAGTTGGATTTTCTTTTAAGTTGGATGGGTGCAAATCAAAATTAATTTGATAATTCCCATCTTCATATCCAAAGATCAAATCATCAACGTAACTCAGGAATAAAATTTCATTGTTAACATGAGATTTGTTTTCGTAAAAGTTGAGATATATATCTACTAATAGGGACGAGCACCCCCCCCCTCCCATGGGGATGCTTTTGATTTGCTGATAAAAAGAATTACCATTAAAAAGGTAGTTTTCGTTCATAACTATTTTGATTAAAGACTTGTATTTATTAAATTCTATATAAATAATTTGGCATCACGTCTGATGTTATAATAACAAAAATTAAGCACACATCCACAACAGGTCTTTATTTTACTTCCTATAAGACGTACAATTTTTTTTTAAAGGGCCAGAGCGCTTTCGATATACAATTTAAAAAAAAATGAACGTCTTATAGGAAGTAAAATAAAGACTTTCTCGTGTGGATGTGTGCTTAAATTTTGCTATAAATTCTATATATTATTTCATATCAAATTCTTCATATAACAGGTTAAGGATATGTGAAAGATCCTCAAGATCAATATTGATGAAAAGTTTTTGAAAATCATACGTTTTGAAGTATAATTTAATTTTTTGATATTCTAAAGACTTGATCACTTCTTGGCTATTCTTGATGATGTAATTTCCTCTATTGCTAATTTGCTTCATAATAGGTTTTAAAAGTTTTAGTAGAAATATATTGGCTTTGGTGAGGTAAGTATTAAATCCAACAGTAACTGGTCTGAAGCGTATGGGATTTTTATGAAGTTACGGTATATTAATTAAGTATGGATACTTAATTGTTATGGTGTATTTTTTACCTTCCTTTAGATATAATGCCTTAATTCTACAATCAATCACAATATTGGGCATTTTTACATTCCGATATAGCATTTCGTTTTATATATACGCCATATATATATGCGGTATATATATATATTTATGTATATATATATATATATATATATATATATATATATATATATATATATATATATATATATATATATATATATATATATATATATATATATATATATATATATATGTCGCATCGTAAAACAAATTTTTGTAATGTATCCTATTTTCATTTTTTCATTTTTTGATGCCTGTACTCTGGGTTGAAGTATTTATAGTAATGTACTATTGCTCTATCTGAAACAGGCCTGTGTTTGGGTTAGTTAGAGTTAAATACTCAGACCTGAGGAGGAATTTAACTCTGACTGATCATCGAATTTGGGCTGGTGCTGTTCTCTTCTCTTATCGACATTATGGCCGTGAATTTGCTTCTTTGGTGATGTTAATATTACTTGAATTTTTTTTTTATTATTACATATTTCTAATATATATATATATATATATATATATATATATATATATATAAATTCCCAAAAAGGACAAGTAGCAATGTACTCGTACAGATTCTAGATGTGTGACAGAAGTACCGGCCGGGGGGAGTTGCGACCCCCAGCACTCCGGTTAAAGCTTTTTCCGCCTTGGCAAACGCTCCCGGTAACCGATACTCCCTACACGATTTCCTTCATGACCTTTTATAAATCCGCAAAAATACATACATATACAATTTCAATAACATGTAAAATCTAAAAGTTTACTTTTCTACCCTAAAACTATCCATGAAGCATTCTGTAAAAATATAACAAATAATTTAAAATACAAAATTCTTAAGACTAAAGAAATCCCAGTCTGAGAGGATATTTTTTTAAAAAATGGATATAAGACCCATAAACCGCATTATTTCCATATAAAAACCTGTGTGTAAAATTACCTCACAATTAGTCATTTAATCCTTTTAAACCCTTTCTATTCAAAACTAATGTTTGAAATACTAGTCAGAGTGTCTGTATTTTTAAATATGGACTCAAGACCTATTGGCAACTCCATCGCCATATATATACTAATGTTTGAAATCATTTCACTTATGGTTAATTATTACTTTAAAAACTATATATTCAAGACTATTGAAATCCATGTTATTATTATTAAAATCCTTTCTGGATACCAAAACCTATTGGCTTCTTTATCACCATAAAAATCCTAATGTTTGAATTTACTTCACTTGTGATAGTTTAATGCTCATAAATCGATATATTCAATTCCAAAGACATTCCAGTCAGAGAGTTATTTTTAAATATTGGATACAAGACATTTAAACAATATTATCACCTTATAAATATATATACATATATATAGACACATAAATACGCCATAGTCCAAACTCTACGCAATACACCTTCCCATGGAACAACACATAACTTTTTGATTTTATACCACTTTCACATATGACTAAAGTAATTATTAAAAGTTCGTCCGATATTTCAGAAAACCCTTATAATCACGAACTTACAATCTGGATAACGCTTATAATGTTTCCACATAAAAATAGCCCTAGCTATAAAATTCCGGTGTATAGCCATATTGAGCTATCTGATTTATGATCCTCAATTTGGCATAAAAACACGTCACCCTCTGCGTATTACAATTCCCGCCATTAGGCTATATCCGAAAAGTCGTATGTTGTTATCATTCCAAAATATCTCTTCCTGGTTACGGCTGCAGTTAAACCATTATAATTGGAAACCAATCTTATCAGAAAAGCGGGAGGATAACCCTCCTTGATAGCCTCCTCCAGAAAACGGCAATCACACTTGTATCTATCGTTGTTAGTAAAATTCAACAACTTATGTCGTTTCATTTGATTTACTATCAGATTTCTGAATATGTTACGGTGTAGACTAGTTGTCCATGACGTCAAATATTTGATATCAAAATTAAAGGTGTTACGTTTATCGTAAATACGATAACATTGTATAGTGGCAGGCTTCATTATAGTGAGATCTAAAAAATCCAGACTTTCATCCTCATTGCATGGTGTTTCTATTAAAGTTAAACATGGAGGATAAAAGTCAAACTTCATTGTAGAACCACTATCCTCGAATCCGCATAGGATATCATCCACGTAACGTAGGAATAACATCTCATTTAAAAGATGTGTTCCCCTTTCATATCTATCTAGGTAAATATCTGCCATAATTGACGAACAGTTACCCCCCATTGGGATACCCTTAATTTGTTTATAAAAGTTTTCTCCATTGTATAAAACTGTCTCGAATAAAACCAACTCCACCAAAGCCTTGTACTTTCCAATTGCTATATATAGCTGCAAATCACATCTATGGTATGATTCTATTAGGATGCTATATAGATCCTTAATGTCTATATTATTGAAAAGGTCAGCAAAGTCATAACTCCTGTATATACCGATGTTTGGCAATTCTTTCAGTTTCTTAACTACTTCGAGGCTGTTTTTTATAAAATAGCTACCCTGGTCATATAGTTTCCGTAATACCAATTTTAAATGTTCCAATAATAATTTATTGGCCCTTGTTAAATAAGTTTTAAAACCGATGGTTACTGGTCGGAATTTAACTGGATTTTTATGTAGCTTAGGTATTAACGTTAAATAGGGATATCTAATTTTTCCCACACATATGCCAGATTTTTTGTACAAAGCTTTTATCCGGTTACTGATTTCCAACTGAGTTTGATTCAACAATGAGTACATACTATGATCTTCGTATGCTTGTCTTAATAAACTAACATAGTACCATTTACAAGTCATTGCAAAATTCGACGTTACCTTGTCTACGTACGTAATTACATACATACCTTGTATTTCATCCAGCTCTTTTTTATTATATTTAAGCTCACTTCCTATTGTATTACACCGTACGTTCCTGCGATACCATGAAATGCACTCATTTATCACTAAGACCTTCCATTCTTCAAATGTCTCAGTTGGCAAACTGAATTTTACTGCCGCTTTTTGAATATAATGTGTAATATCAATTTCCATTGCTCGTTTAATGGAAACGTCACTCTTAAATCGGTATTTAGTACCCAATTCAAAGTATTTTTTAATATTCGATTTTATTATACCCAGATCTCCTGTTACAATATGTCCATGATGTACGTCTCTGTATATCGATGTATTACATTTGCAACTTACACAACTCTCTGTATGTAAATTACTACCAATAAAATTATAATTAAAAAACCTTCTCCCCAAAGGTTTATCATATTTGAAAGCCACTTTTAACCTCAGGTCCCTAACTGGTAAAGTATGAGCCATTAGTCTTAAAATTCTATTAAAAGGAATAAGATCGTATCTTTTATTAATATATTTCAATATAAGATATTCGTCAATATGTTTTTTTATTTTAATATCCTCTAAAACTATTCCATGTATCCTGGCTCTAAATTTGATGTAATCCAACATTATACACAAGGATCTGGACCGATCGCTTTCAGTACATTCTACATATATTTTTCTGTAATGACACCAAACTCTGTTAACAAACTTCAATCTAATTCCGTAAGCCATATTCTTCAGCCATGTCTCGGGAATATCTTTTCCAACATCTATATCTCGCAAAACCCTATCAATTTTATCCACTGTTCTTTTTAAGCACACTTTTCCCCTACATCCTCCTCGTTGTTTACGACTGGACCTTTCCAAGTCCCGCTTCACCATACTGTCCGTCCTTACGCTTGAATATATATATATATATATATATATATATATATATATATATATATATATATTCCTCAAATATTGATCTTAAACATATATAATAAATTGAAAGGTTGCTTAAAAAAGGTACAAAATTATATGATATCGATTAAAATTTTCAAGGGAATTAAATTTTAAGATATACAAAATTAATTTTCATACGCCCCATAAAAAACATTTCCAGTGAGTAATATGTGCCCCATACACTAATAAGGTGATGTACAAAATTTCAGCATTTTATCATAAAAATTTCCAGTGATATGAAAAGACAAAAATACTGACTTAGACCACTTTACGGTGCATCGAAATGGGTTCTCAGAGGGAAAAAATCATATCGGCAGATCACGTTTCAGCAGGGATCATACACAAAATACAAAAGAAAACAATGATTACATAAATAAATACTAATTTTGCTATTTATTGGTACAAAAGTATATACACTGTGTATAAATAATAACTTTACAGAAATATTACAAAGCTTGGTCAAAATGTTTAACATCCATACCAAAGATCCAATAAAGATAAGATGCGGATATTATGCCTACGATGCATTTCTGCGTTGCGTCATTTGCACTCTTGCTGTAAACATTTACATTTTAATTTGTGATTGATACCTCACCAAATTTGTTTAAACTTATCTCTGGGACTTTTTTAATAAAATGCTGAAATTTTGTACATTATCTTATTAGTGTATGGGGCACATTTTACTCATTGGAAATGTTTTTGTACGGGGGCCGTATAAAAATTTGTATTTCTTCAAATTTAATTCCCTGAAAATTTTTATCGATTTCATAAAATTATTTACCTTTTTTTACGCAACTTTTAATCTGTTATCTAAGATCAATATTTAAGGAATAAAAGTCGAGGACAATGTTTCAATGTTTTTGGGACACACTGTGTATATATATATATATATATATATATATATATATATGTATATATATATTAATATTATATATATATTAAAACTAATGTTTAAATGTTGATATAACATTTTTATTCAAATTTTATTTTTAAATAAAGTGTTCAAAATCAAGGTGACGTAAATTCGATGTTTGTTAAAACCTTCATTGTTATAATTAGAATATGTTTTAAATGTACTTAGTCCCCATACAGCCACTTTCTAAATTTATTATTTCTATTACTTAGTTTGGATAATTAATGGCATTAACTAAGCAGTTAAGCAACTCATTAAGCAGCAAAGAAACTCATTAAGCAACTAAGTGATTAGATCACATTATCATCTACAAAGTTAAATGTTTAGATAGCATGATCTTATTAATTATTATTTCTTCTTGCGAGAATAGTATATCGAACCGTAGTAATATTTTACAACTTGATTTGTAATAAACAAAATAATCAAATCCATTTCGCTTATACGTTGTTATATTTTGTTTAAATTTATTATATTTAAATTGCTTATAAACTTGAAAACGATATATTAAATACACTAGGCTACATTGAAATTATTCCATCGGGAAGGAATAGTTGAGATCAGAGGTGTGTAGTGAGAGAAGTTCCGGATTAAATGAATTACATTGTGCCGCACTCAGTAACGAATCACGTTTCTGATTAGGGACTAATTATGACAATATGCCCTTAATGAAATAAATAGGAGGCAGGAATAATTTAGTGTGTATCCGGAAAAGGTACGCTCATCCAAAAATCCGATATTTCATTGGGTACGTAAATCAATTACTTCTGGCTTCATATAAATTTAGCAGTGGTTTTGGACATTAAAACAATATTAAATTATGTTTTAGAAGTATGGCAGAACTGTATTTTTCAGCAGAATAGTGCAAGGTCAGATACTGACTCCATTCTCTTAATGACAAACATATTATTCTTTCTTAGCATTTCAATTGAGAGTTATGTATACAAGGTGGTGAAAAAGGTCTTAGACAAACTTTAAGGGTAGGTCAGGCACACAAGAACAAGTCAATTTTGCATAGGAACATGCAGCCGCAAACACCACTGTGGTGTACTGCATATGCAGAACAGGACACATAGGAGGTTGTGTGAGCCGGTCGGATTGAAATAGCTCGTGAAGCGAGTTCCAGGGCTGGTGAATGTCAGTTAAGAAGTGAGGGTCCCCAACGGGTGTATTACGTCTGCGTAGCAGGGGGCACTAAATTGCTCACGATGAGAGTTACGGGGTTGGCGAGAGTAATGAGCAAGGGCGGAGCCCCCTAGTCTTGTCTAAAATTATAGTTTCTTTGACTTAACTGATTCGGCTTTCTTACTGACTTCTCGTCGGTCTACGAGAAAAATATCGAGTGTTAAGAACACATTGTCCGTGCTTATATCAAAACAAATATATAGAATGTTAGGATCACATTTTTAAGGGCTATTTCCACAGCAAAATACATCAAGTGTCGGGAACCATTTTTAAGTGCTACTACAACAGCAAAAATATCGAATCTGTTCAGGTGTATATATATTTGCGTGCTACTTCAACAGCAAAATTAGCAAGTGTAATAGCCCTCCTTGATGCACAGAGGCAACTTAGATTCCCCAACAACTTGGCTGTCATTGGTTCCATGGTTCCACCGTATCTGTTTGCCAACTTGCTCCAGCCATCTGGGCGTGATCTACATTGGCTGTAATCGGTTATTTTGTGACGCTCCGCTGTCTCGCTTGGGTCCATCGTAGTACCTCTCATGGTGCCATGCTTCATTTATTACTTGTAAATATATTACCTATACTTTATTTATTACTCGTAAATAAATTGTATGCCCTTTATAAAATTAGGCGTCGCCTTGTCATCGAGCCATATATAGAATATGTATTATATTTTGTAACTGTATCACTACACATAGCTTTTAATTTTATGAAGCAAATTTTATGTTCTCTAAGTCAGTAATATAGGAAAAAATATATCTATAAACGAAGCAAAATAGAAAATAATTTCAAAGCCAAAATACTTTATATTTTCCTTTTTTTAAATGTCGAAACTCATCAATCAGAAAGACAACTTCATCATCATGCATTCTGCACTATATGTAGTATTAACATACAAAACCAAGGACAAGAAACAAGTCTTATAACATATACATTCTTAAAATTGCGGTGTTAATTGTTACATACTCAAAAATGCATAATAGAACAGAGTACTACGTGTAAAAGTTGAAAAACTGAAATGTTTTTTGTGAATTCTTCTTATACGTATGAATAGAATCAAACCCTATGGGACTAAACATGCTTTTACTCTTTAAAAGAACCACACGGATGACTGAAAATACATAAAAGATGTGTCTTTAAAGTCCGCTCACAGTAAAGCAATCTATTGAAGGGAAAAAAAACCATCCCTTCTAAAATTTACATTGTGTCATTGGATGTAATCTATCATGGTTGAAATAGGAACGGCAACATTTCATCGACTGGAATGTTGAGGGTGAGACTGGAATTTTGTTGAAAAATTAAGGTATGATGCTGTAGGTGAGGGTTGAAAAAGATAAGAAGCAAAGTTAAATTTTGAAATGAAAATAATGATTTCAGCACTACACTATTAATGTTAAAAAATGTCTAGTTAATTTAAAATTTGTTATAATACAATTTACTAAATAAGCTGGTTAATTATATAATTTACTCGTATTTTTAAAGTAATTAATACTTATATTTTGGCAAGATATTATTGATACATATACGCATATTATGATATGCATATCATATTATCTATATAGTCTAATTAGCTGATTCATTATTTTGTTAGAAAATAATTGAATAGAATTGCAAGTATTAAATAGTAATAATTTGTTAAATTTAAAATCAAAAGTTTTTGATCATATATAACTTAGTGTGCTTATTCGAAAGCCCATTACGGAGATTTGAATAAAAATAGCATACTTACTTACTGATGATTTATTAGGTAATAATTCTAGATTATCTGGGTAGAAATCTAATTATATATTATTAATGTATGATATAACTAATAAAATCAGTTCATCAATATATCTATACATTTGGCAATCAATATCATTAGATGTAAAAGTATGTTCATAATGAGAGAGATACAAATTAATCAATATTCTACTACCACCTTGCCAAACTTTAAACACTTTCAGTATGGGGCACGACAGACCGGTGGTACATATTTAGAATTAAATAATCATAACTAGAGTAACAAAGATTAACATTTATTTCTTTTAAACTATGTAGTAATATGGCACTAGCAGTAGTAAAGTAAGTATTATGATCACTGGTGACAGTTCTAAATTAAATAGGAGCTTTTAAATGCTGACATTAAAAAAAATAAATGGAAATTGTAAACATTTGGATGTTAAATTTAATTTTAATTTTTATACTAATTAGAGAGTATGAATCGAGTTTAAATATATTATTAATTTATTAATATTTAAGTTGTCAATCAAATACTGTGTATACTTTTTCTATATAACGCCAAAGTTATCAGTGGCTATATTTTCGATATACGTAATATCAAAATATTTTCTAAAGCAAGGAAGAATCTTCTTCGTTAGGATAGAACATGCAAGATTATTAGCAAATGAGAGAAGAAACTCACCTGTCACAAAAATAATAGAATCGCGGTGGCCAGTCAGTAAATTCCTGTCAGAACATAACTTAAAAGAAATCAAATGAAAAACTAATTAGAAAGACTAGTAGACATATTCAAAACATTTTCTCAGTGGACAGAATTATGAACTAAGTACACTGCGATGAAAATTAGAAACATAAACGGTTCAGGAATATATATGAGAATTAACATTAGTGAACTGCAAAAATTATGCGTAAGAACTATTGTAAAAGTACTTATGAAAATCATAAAGGAAATAAACAAATGAGCCTGAAGTTACATGAGCTAAATTTACTAAAATTACAAATTAATCTACACTAAGAACACCAGAAACACCAGCTTCATTATAAACACTAGAAATGAATATATCACAAAAAAAATCTGATGTGGGCAACACATGACTTTCCTTGCAGACTTATGTACACGTTCTCTTTATTTTAATTAAATTTTATTCACTTTCAATTCAATTTTCGTTTTCATTTGGTAACTGGACTCATTTTCATAGGTGGCGTAGAGAAAAAACGAAAAAACTAAAATATCATGAGAACGGCTAGCCCTAGTGTAATGGGGTTGGTCTTATTCTTTTCTTCGTTAAAAACTACGTTGAAGGCCCAGACCACACGACCAACCCTAGGGTTTGCGGTAGTTAAAAACTACGTGTAAAACAAGCATTTAATGGATATATTTGAGCATATGTAGTTTTTTAATTTAGATTTTGACGATTTTTGCTCGCCATTTTGCAAAAAAAAGACAGGTTGTTATTTTCCAAATCGTACCAAACTCTAATCAGCACTCAGAGTATCCTACAAGTAACTTATATACCAAATTTTGTGAAATTTGGTCAATTAGTATTTTAGCTAGATTGGATACATAACATTTTTACGGATCATTCCGCAAAAAAACGGGTTCAGTTTTTTTACGAATCCTACCAAAAACTAATCAGCACCAGGATCTCACACAAGTGATTTACCTACCAAATTTTATGAAATTCGGTCCATTAGATTTTTAGTTAGAGTGGATACATACATTGTACAGACTCACAGAGACCAGACAGACACACACACAGACGTCACGTTAAAAATAGTTTTTTCGTATTCTAGAGGTCTCAAAACGTGTAGATCCGTCTAAAACTCGAGCTGCGATTTTCGGCATGATTCCAATACTTTCCCTATTCATTACCATGTATTGCAGGGAAAATAAAAATCTGATGTGGGCAGCACATGACTTTCTCTGCAGTCTTATATTAACGTTTTCTTTATTTTAATTAAATTTATTTCACTTTTAATTCAATTTTCGTTCTCATTCGGTAACCGGGCTTATTTTCAAAGGTGGCGTAGAGAAAGTAGGAAAAACTAAAATAACTCGAGAACGGCTAGTCCTAGTGTAATGGGGTTGGTCTTATTATTTTCCTCGTTAAACATTACGCATTAAACGAGCGTTTAATGGATATATTTGAGTATACATAGTTCTTTAGTTTTGATTTTGACGATTGTTGCGGGCCATTTTGCAAAAACAGGCAGGTTATTTTTTTCATATTCGTACCAAAATCTAATCAGCATCAGGGTAACCCATAAGTGACTCATCTACCCAATTTTGTGAAATTCGGTCCATTAGTTATTCAGTTAGGGGGGATACAAGCGTTTGCGGTCCGTTTCGCAAAAAAGGCGGGTTCTTTTATTCCAAATCATACCCAAAACTAATCAGCACCAGACTCGTTCACAAGTGACTTACCTACCAAATTTTGTGAAATTCGGTGAATTAGTTTTTTAGTTAGAGTGAATACAAAATCTGCACAGACAGACAGACCGACAGACACACAAACAGACAGACAGACAGACACACAGACACACACATAGACGTCACGCTAAAAATAGTTTTTTGTATTCTAGAGGTCTTGAAACGTGTAGATCCGTCGAAAACTCGAGTTGCGATTTTCGACATGATTCCAATACTTTCCCTATACATTACCATGTATTGCAGGGAAAGTAAAAATCTGATGTGAGCAGCACATGACTTTCCCTGCAGACTTATATTCACGTTCTCTTTATTTTAATTAAATTTATTTCACTTTTAATTCAATTTTCGTTCTCATTCGGCAACCGGACTTATTTAAATAGGTGACGTAGAGAAATTACGAAAAACTAAAATATCTCGAGAACGGCTAGTCCTTGTATAATGGGGTTGGTCTTATTCTTTTCGTTGTTAAAAAATACGTATTAAACGAGCATTCATTGGATATATTTGAGTATACCTAGTTCTTTAATTTAGATTTTGACGATTTTTTCGGGCCATTTTGCAAAAAAAGGCAGGTTCTTTTTTTCCGAATCGTGCCAAAATCTAATCAGCACCAGAGTAACCCAGAAGTGACTCACCTACCGAATTTTGTGAAATTCGGTCCATTAGTTTTTCAGTTAGAGTGGATACAAGCTTTTGCGGGCCATTTCGCAAAAATAGGCGGGTTCCTTTATCCCGAATCTTACCCAAAACTAATCAGCACCAGACTCGCCCGCAAGTGACTTACCTACCAAATTTTGTGAAATTCGGTCCATTAGTTTTTTAGTTACAGTGGATACAAAATCTGCACAGACAGACAGACAGACAGACACACAGACAGACACACAGACAGACAGACAGACACACAGACACACAGACACACACACACAGACGTCACGCCAAAATGGTTTTTTCGTATTCTAGAGATCTCGAAAAGTGTAGATCCGTCGAAAACTCGAGTTGTGATTTTCGGTATGATTCCAATACTTTCCCTATACATTACCATGTATTGCAGGGAAAGTAAAAATGAAGAAAGACAACCGGTTTCAGAAAACTGCATAAGCAAACCTATTCGCTACATTCAAATAACATTACAAATTAAAATTTTTGGAATTGAGACGAATATAACGCAAACTCTGGACACAGTGACAAAATTTTGAAACAACTTGAGCTAACATTTTGAATAAAATATTGAAATAGCAATCGATTAAAACTTACTAGAAAATACAAGATTGCTTAACTATTAATATAGCGGAACATAAAAAGTAACTGATTTTAGAAACTGCGCAAAGCAACTCACATTCTCAACCGACTTAGTTGCATATTTAAACCATAAGAGAGTAAGTGTGACTATACTTAAAAAAAAAAATCACATAACATACGATAATGAAATTATTTGTTAAAAACAGAAAATTCCTAAAAATTGTAAATTTGTCTATTAATGGCATTTATCATATTCAAAATATATAGATGTAGATAGTATGGCCTATAAGATGATTGATAGCATTTGTATTGATTATAATAAAGGCAGTGAGAATGATATTTTGTCAATATTAAATGGAGCCGAAATTATTTTAATATGGAGTTACAAATACAAATATCGTTACAATATTCTGAGAAAAGAAGTAATTTTATGCATTTTTGTTAAATGAATACAAAAAATATAGAAACAAAACCATAAAAAATCGAGATTTAAAGTTCATGAATGCATTATCTTTTTACAATTTTATTAAGCATTATTATAACATAGTTGATTAATCAGTACTTTTAAATACTAAAGTAATACAATTATATTGATTGGAAATTGTTTTAAAGACAAGTAATACATATGGTACATATATAAGTCAATTAATCCGTATAGTACATATACAGACAACGCATAAAAGTATACACATACAGTCATAAAAATAATCACTTACAGACTGCATAATATATATTTTGTGTCATACATAATTTTAAGACATAAAGTGCAAGTGCAAGAAGCGTCTTCTAAAACAATACAAAACGTCCCTCTTATACCTTTTAAAATTCCCAATAAAACATTACAACACATAGAAACATATATAGTACATATATAAAATACGTAATACATGTAGTACATATACAGATAACACATACAGATATACACATACAGAGATATAAATAATAACTCTTATATAGACTGTAATACATATTTTATGACATACGTCATTTTAAGTTAAAAAATGAAAGTGCAAGAAGCGTTTTCTTAAAATTTTACCAATACAAAACTCCGCCTATCATACTTTTTGAAATTCCCAATAAAACATTACAACACATAGCAACACATATAAAAGTCGAGGGAAGTAAAATATTTGCTGAAAACATTTCATATCTTCCTGAATGAGTTCAAACCATAAGGGACTAAAACGTGTTTTTACCCTTTAAAAGAACTGCATGGATGACTGAAATTACATAAAAGATGTGTCCTCACAGCAACGGCTCTAACTGAAAGAATCTATTAAATGCACGAAAAAAAAATCCTCCCCCTCTAAAATTTGCAATGCATCATTCTCTGTCATTTATCATGGTTCGAATAGGAACGATAGTGTTTCATCGTTTAAAAAGTATTTCATAATGCTGATATTTTATTGAACGAAAAAAAAATGGTGAATGATTTTAAAAGGAAAGCTTGTAGATAGTCAAATATTTAAATGGAATTTGAATAAAAGTTGGAAACTTATGCTGAAAAGATTATTATAATCCCTTTACGTAGCTTTAAAATCGACTGATATCACTAAATTCAGTAAAATATTTGCTTGATCCTTTTGGTGAGAATTGAATTAAAAATGCCCCCTTCTTACTTTCCTTATATAGAATAATGTACAGGTATAAGGAAAGTATTGTGACGGGGTCGAAAATTCGAATTCGAGTTTTCGACGGGAGAGCATATTTCAAGCATCCCGGATCACGAATCTAACATTTTTGAAGTGATGTCTGTGTGTGTGTGTGTGTGTGTGTGTGTGTGTGTGTGTGTGTCGGTGAGCCTGTGGAGACGATAACTGATGAACGAATGGACCGATTCGAACAAAATTTCTTACAAAAATTACAATTCGTAAACACTGAAAGCATATTGTTTTATACGCAATCGAATGTTCAGAACCCCCCTAAAATTTCGAGTGAAATTTTGAAAAAATCCTCAAAAAATCAAACCCTCTAACAAAGTTACGCAAATAGACATTTCTTATGTAATTTTTCATTAGAAAACAATTGACATAAATTTTAGAACGCTAACATGAACCGTTCTCGAAATATTGCACATGTTTAAAAAAAATTATCAAAAAGTCATATAAAATAAAAAAAATATATTTCCTATTGAGAAACATGTTCACTTTTTTCATATGTAATACCATGCCATAAATTTGGTGACATTATTCTCGTAGATCTAGCTCGTTCTATCCATGAAAAAAGATACTTTGAGTAATATTTTTGTATTTGAACACCAGTAGTCATTTATCTGCTGTAATAATAACTTATTTCTCTGTCCATAACGCTTGGCGAGATTTTGGCGACGAATTTGGTGGAATGTTGCCAACTTGGCCACTTGTTTAAATGTTGCTAAATTGACGAAAAACAAGCCAAATGGATAAACGTGAGGCTAAATCAATGAAAATGATGACTCATTGACGAAAATTCTATATCTTGGAAAGAATGTAAATATCTACTATAAAAATAATCTATTTTTTTACTGTAAAAGTAGTAAATTCGTTGCATTAGATAAGGAAAGTCACGTGCTGCCCACATCAGATTCTTTATATTTGCGATAATAGCATTTACAGATATGTACAATGTACAAAATATAGCACACTTTAATTAAATAAATGAAATACCACATTTTCCATATAGAAACGCTTTTTAAATTTTGATTAAACTACATTTAGAATTTACATTTATTAAAATAATTATAATTTCAGTATATTTCAACACACAAAGTGCATATTCTCAATATTGTCCAGTGTCTCATTTTTCCGTAATAAGCTGTGGAAGAACGGCCAAAGTATTGTGTTTCTTTAGTTTTGAAAAATGTCTTCCTCTATGTTATGCTAAAATTGGATTATAAAAAGCAGTGCAGCAGTACATTGTAGTAAAAGCAGTGCAGCAGTACAATGTACAGAATATAGCACACTTGAATTAAATAAATAAAATACCATATTTTCCTTAGAGAAATGCTTTTTAAATTATGATTAAGCTACATTTAGAATTTGCATTTATTAAAAACATTATAATTTCTGTATATTTCAACACATAAAGTATATATTCTCAATACTGTCCTGTTTCTCAGTTTTCCATAATAAGCTGTGGAAGAAGGTCCAAAGTATTGTGTTTCTTTAATTTTGATAAATGCCTTCCTCTGTAATATGCTAAAATTGGATTATAAAAAGTTTTTTTTTCAAAATATATATAATTCAATTGCTATACTTCAGATGAAATAATGAGTAGCATAATTATCGACAAATTATGCATTCATTTTATATGGATATTTAAAAAATTTCTAATAATTTTATTGAATTTTGAACATAATATTACACATTTCCATTTTTTCACAACACATCTGACTTCAAAATTGTTGATTTAATTCAGACAGCACGGTGTTCGATGGTTATTATTTTATTCATTTCGGCCTGTAGAGATAATTTTACAAAACGAGAGCATATATCCATATATTTCTATTTAGGAGAAATTTCATAGAATGCTTTGAATCACAACGTCATTTAGAATACTACAAGTATTTACACATAATAGCAAATTTTAAGTTTCGTTATATTATATATTCCGTACAAAAAACAGGTATACTGCTAGTATATAAATAAATTTTATAAATGAAACGTATAATATTTGTGTTCGGATTATATCAATTACGGATTTGAGATATAAAATTGTGGCAAATATTGATATTTTCAATTTCATGTCATTTGTTTTATTTTGGTAAATAATTTTCAAACTTATATATTTTATCTTGTAAGTTACCGATTATTCAGACAGAATAAAAATGGTACGAGTATATAATGATGGCATATTTATAATATAAACGTTTAGCTTCTGTGTTGACTGAATTTTATATATTTTTTCAAATTCATTTACGAACGAAACCACGATGTTTCATTTTTTTTTATCTCGTGAAGATAATTTAGTATAGTAAGAATCGAAATATTTATTTTTAGAAAAATGAACAAACATATTTTAATAATTTTTTAAAGCAGTACCATTTAGAATACTTCTGAAAATTGAAATTATTGAAAATCACTAGTAATCCCGGTACATTTATTAATGATATTATACATAAAAATGTTTCCATTTCTTAAGTCTCAGAAAATATTTCATATAATGTTTAAGTTTCTGGTCACATAACTCTATAGAACAAGCTTAAAATGTTATTTTTTGAAAATATATTGCATCATTCTGTCCAACGTATTCATGGACCGGTGTCGATATTTATATGCGTTCATCAGTGTGGTATATCTGATACCTGCAATTTGCTATGTGTCGCAAATTTGCAAAACTTTCTGGAGACTGAAAAATTTAGTACTACTACATGATACATTTCCCCCCCGCCCAAAAAAAAAAAACCGAAGCACCATCAAGAAAATGACTGTTTTTATTGAAATTGAATATGCGTACAGCTCATACACAGGTAACGAAATGATTTCAAAATCAAGGTCGCAGGACCCATCAATGGTTAGAAATTACACATTGAATTTTCAAATCAGTAATTGGCGAACCTCCCCTTTGGCGGCAATGCGTGCTCGTATACGTCTAGGTAAGGAGTGACAAAGTTTCCCAATGCCATCCTGCGATACATTCTACCAGGCATTCCTCAAATGTTGCTCCAGAACTGCTACATTTTGGGGTGCCAGAATCTGGCGGAATGCTCGATTGGCGAAAGGTCTGGTAAGCTTTCTGGCCAAGGAACAGCATCAACAGCACGGAAATAGTCCACAGATAGGTGAGCAGTATGTGGCGTGGTATTATCATGTTGTAAAATGACCCCAGAATGGCGTACCATGAAGGGTAACGCAAACGACCGCTGGATTTCATCAACTTATCGTTGAGCTGTTAAAGTTGTACGCAGGATGAGTAGGGACGGCCTGTTGTCATAAGTGATAGCACTCCACGCCATCACACCAGAGGTAATGGCTGTGTGCCTGTGTAAAATGAAGGCTGATTTCGAGCCCTAGCCCAGGCGTCTCCAAAGACATACCCAATGGTCATCTGATGAAAGACTGAAGCGTGATTCATCGCTGAATATTATGCTATGCCAGTCTCCTGGTAGCCACGATGCTACGATGCTTCTCCAAACGACTCTGGCGAAGTCGTGGGGTTATAGGCACAGACGCCTTAAAGGCTACCGTGAGCTTAACTCCACCTCAGCCAAGCGCCGTGAGATGGTGGAAGGTACCACGGGTGGCATGGGAGAGGCTGTAGCACGTTGGTTGGCGGGCAATGATGCCGTTGGGTCAGCTCGGGCCTATCGATCATACGATCTTGTCTCTCATTCGTACACCTTGGCCTTCCAGAGCCTTTATTCCGACGATGAGTTCCTTGCAACAACTATTGCTGCCGGCATCTTTGCAGAGCAGTGTCCGTTCGGTGCAGGTGACGATCTATTGCTCGGTATGACCAGCCAGTTTCACGCATCCCGATTATACGACCACGTTTGAACTCGTCTAATCGCTTATAAGGTCTTCGGCAACGTCGTATAATGGCATTATTGGCTGTGTCTCCACGGAACTGCAACGCTGATAACGAGCAAAGACAAACCGAACACAATTTAAACCTGTTTTATAGGATGCTATTTGCTCAGTAGAAATGTGCGCTATGACCGACATTAACATTTATTGGTGTTGCACGTTTATCATTTGCATATCGGTATAAAGGAATTCGCATGCGAAATTTCGAGATGATCGGATTCTTTTTTAGGGGTGCTTCATTTCTTTGCAGAAGTGTGTATAAAGCAGATATCTTGGTTAGCCTGAATTTGCCGGTCTCTATAAACGCTCGAAAAAAATGTGGCACGTATTAAGTTATATTATTGTTACTGCAAGTATCGGAAAATATATAGGCAATGGTATCGGCAGTGCACAGAATGCTGTTATTTGCAACAGGTATAGTCTACCGATGACAAGGAATCTAACAGTCTTAAAAGAGTAAGTTGCAATATTTTAAATAGTTTTAATTTTATTTGAAAATGTGCCGCTTTTAGAGTTAAAAATTGGCTCATTTGGGTTGTACCCCGCTGTGCATACTAATGTGTAACCAATTTCGTTGTGATTTGTCGATAAAGTAATTGTGCACAGTGTCAGTCTTTTAAGTTACCGCCGCAGAAGAACTTATGTAGGATCTGAAAATTATTTTTGATCCTCCCCCATTTCGAACACCTCTGGAGGAAAAGTTGAAAGTCCAGCTGTGTTCAATGATCGATACTATAATTGTGCAAAGATTCAGTTATATGAGCCTCCGAGGCTACTGAAGAGTCTAGAAAGTCTTTAAAAATACTCTACCTCCTCCACCCCGGAATCTAAAATATGACTCTGTTCAGTCCCGTGGACGATATTATAAGTATTCAAATATTTAACCTCCTAATTCACCGATGAGGCTACTGAAATGTCTTTAAAGATATATTATTAAAAAAGAAAACACTTTCTCGCGCCACCTAAGAAGACATAAATAAACACGTTAGACAACGAGCGTAACCCCTCATTTTCAACATTTTTTTTTTCAAAATTTTATTCGTCTCTCCCGATATGACATAGTTATTGTTAACAAAAAAATAAACGAAATTGCGCATTATCAGCAATACAGGTCAAATCGTAAAATCTATAATTAAATTATCTGCATCACCAATCATGTAGGGGATGAGGAAGTATATAATCCAGGGATAATTATACAGGGGGGGGGGGAAGTATCAATTGTCCCTCGTGTTTTGAAAATACTTCAGGTGCCCCATAGGGGTACGTAGTGCATGATGAGGATTAGTCGGCCGACATCAACGATATCCCCAAGAGTGCAACACTTAAGTAGGAAAAGCAGGATATAGTAGAGATTTAATAAAATGAGATTGCGCGTAAAGTTAAAGTATAGGGGTATTTTTATGGCGATAATAACGTCTAAAGTAAGGGTATCCGGGTGAAATTGAAGAGTTACGAAAATTATGAACGTTTTAGACGATTATATACCTTTAATAGAATAAACAATCTGTACTTATTTTATTAGAAATGGGGTGAGGTAATATTTATACATATATAAGAAATATTTCAATATATGAATATATTCAATTCATTTTTTCGAAAAAAATGTTTTTTCTCACAGCCATATTTCGCTTCACATTCCTAATTTTCTCTTGAAAAAAATTTTTAATTATAAAAAGAAAATGTAAACAATAAATGGTAAAATTATTCATCAAAAAATGAAATAGCTAGACTAATAAAAAAATATCAGCTAACCCTTCAACTCACCCTGTACCAAATCTCGCGGCTGTCTGATGCTTAAATTTTTCGCTACAAACGACACAAACATACACACTGAAAGACATAAAATACTTTCTGTTATTATGCAAGATGTATTGATGAACAAGGATTAATTATATATATGATTTTCAAAAGTACAACTGTTTCAAATTCATGCACACAAATAGCTTTATGTTTTTAACACCCTCCAACATAGTTTTAAAGTGTTTATGACTTTGTCTGTTCTGTCTGTCTGTCTGTCTGTCCATTCTCACGACAACTGCCGTAAGAAGGACTTTATCAAAATAAAATGATAGTATGTTGTTGAGACTGAGATATGGGAATGAAAATGAATTTCATAAAATTTGGTAGTTAAGTTTTTTGTGGGAAACCCTCATGTTCATTAGATTATAGTACGATTCGTAATAAAATAATCTGCCTTCTTTGCGAAATGGCCGACAGAAATTGTCTTTATACACTCTAGCTAAAAACTAATGGACCAAATTTAACGAAATTTAGTGTCTAATATTTCAGTAACCTACAAGTGATTTATACATTAAATTTAACAAAATTTGGTATGTAAATCACTTGTAGGTTATTCTAGTACGATTCGGTAAAAAGGAACCGGCTGTTTTTGCGAAATGGCCCGCAAAAATCGTTAAATATAAAAATAAAAGACTACGTGTGCTCAATTATATCAATTAAATTCCTATTTTATACGTGATTTTTGACAACAAAAAGAATAAGACTAACCCCATTACTCTAGAACTAGCCGTTCTTGAGATATTTTAGTTTTTTCGCGTTTTCGTAGGAACTATATTTAAAGATCCATCAAATTTTTGTAGATTGAAATGTTCTACAAATTTAAGCTGTGTACCAAATTTATATTTGTAGGACGTAGGAAAGTGCATTAAAAATGCCATCAAATAAGTATATCATGAAGAGTTACATAAAATTAAAAAAAAATTGAAAAATTGTTATCTACCAAATTTATTTTAAAATGTGAAGCCTCTCTCATATACAAAGTAGTTAAAGTCTTGGAAATATATTTATTATATAATATATCACTTTTTCCTTTCTGGAGGATATCCCAAAAGTCAGAATTTAATTGAATTTGTGTTTCTCCCTTTATTAAATAATTTTTAATTTAAAAACTACATAATATATTTTACTGAATTTTTTTTTTAATATTTTAGGAGACAATGTGAATATTTCCTAAACATTTTGAAGCAATTTGGGAATTTTAAATTTGCTTAAAAAATGTTTGAAAAATTAGGTCCCATAGGGTTCAATGTATTTCATTTTTTCAACCCGGGTTCAATAAAAAACTAATTGGGTGATATTATTTATTTATATTCCCATAGGTCCTATAGACCGTCTGAAAAACATACTAAAATTTCATTTTGATAAAGTCATTTTTACGGCAGTTATCGTGCTAACGGATAGACAGATAGACAGACAGACAGACAGACAGACAGACAGAATGAACAAAGTCATAAACACTTTTCAACTATGTTGTAAAGTGTTAACAAAGTCATAAACACTTTTCAACTATGCTGTAAAGTGTTAAAAATAAAATAATAATTGCACCCATGATATCAGACGAGATCACGTAGATCATTGAAATATATATTATGGATTCCATTTTTTCGCTGTTTCATTAAGTGGTTAAAGATAGTTTTTACATTTAGATTTAGTGTTGCATCCGTCATAAAACTGCTTTATTTTTGTGCATTATCTATGTATCTAATTTATGAGTCTCCGAATTTACAATATTTTTTAACAGTTTATAACATAGTTGAAGAGTGTTTATGACTTTGTTCATTCTGTCTGGCCTGTCCGTTAGCACGATAACTGCCGTTAAAATGACTTAATCAAAATGAAATTTTAGTATGTTGTTCAGACGGTCTGTGGAATCTATGGGAATATAAATGAGTAATATTACCCAATTAGTTTCAGATTTACCCCGGGTTGAAAAAATGAAATACATTGAAACCATAGGATCTAATTTTTCAAACACTTTTAAAGGGTGTTAAAATTCACAAATTGCTTCGAAAATAGTTATATTTTAGAAAAGAGAAATATTTTACAGAATATTCAATTTATCCCGTAAATTATGTAAAAAAATTTCAACAAAATATTTTAAGTAGTTTGTTAAATAAAAAGTGAAATATTAATTGCACCCATATTATATGAAGAGTTCATGTCATCCATTTCAAAATAAAATATTTCATCCATTTTTTTTTTCGTGTAAAAATCATGATTTTTAATGATAGTTTAATTTTATATTTAGTGCTGCATCTGTCATAAAACCAGTTTACTTTTGCATATTATCTGTTTAACTAAATTCTTTGCCAACGTAGCTACACTATTTTTGATTTTTAATGATCATTAAACTTTGACTATTTCTACAACGAAGCGAGTTATTCTAATTTCTATATCATGCAGAAGATACACAAATCAAGCGATTGTAAGTTGAGTTGTATAAGAATTGCTGATTTTTTTCACACAAAATTATTTAGCTCAGGAATCTGGAATATGAGTGATAAGAGTGAAATATTAATTTATTTTACATAGAGGCAGCACATGACTTTCCCTGCAGACTTATATCCACGTTCTCTTTATTTTAATTAAATTTAATTCACTTTTAATTCAATTTTCGTCCTCAATTGGTAACTCGACTTATTTTCAAAGGTGGCGTAGAGAAAATACGAAAAAATAAAATATCTCGAGAGCGGCTAGGTCAAGTGTAATGGAATAGGTCTTATTGCTTTCTTCGTTAAAAATTACGTACAAAACAGGCATTTAATGGATATATTTGAGCATACGTAGTTCTGTATTTTAAATTTTGGCGATTTTCCGGGCCATTTTGCAAAAAAAAAGCAGTTTATTTTTTCCGAATCGTACCAAAATCAACTAATCAGCACTAGGGTAGCCCACAAGCGGCTTATCTAATGAATTTTGTGAAATTCGGTCCATTAGTTTTTCAGCTAGAATGGATACAGGCAATTGTAGGGCCATTTTGCAAAAAAAGGCAGGTTCTTTCATCCCGAATCGTACTAAAAATTAATCAACACCAGGGTCACACACAAGTGACTTACCTATTAAAATTTATGAAATTCGGTCCATTAGTTTTTGAGTTAGATGTATTTTTTGATACATACATTGCACAGACTGACAGACAGACACACAGACAGACACATAGACAGACAGGCACACACACAGACGTCACGCTAAAAATAGTTTTTTCGTATTCTAGAGTTCTCGAAACGTGTAGATCCGTCAAAAACTCGAGTTGCGGTTTTCGGCTTGATTCCAATAATTTCCCTATACATTACTATGTGTTGCAGGGAAATTAAAAAATCTGATGTGGGCAGCACATGACTTTCCCTGCAGACATATATCCACGTTCTCTTTATTTGAATTAAATTTAATTCACTTTTAATTCAATTTTCGTTCTCATTTGGTAACTGCACTTATTTTCAAAGGTGGCGTAGAGAAATACGAAAAAACTAAAAAATCTCGAGAACGGCTAGTCCTAGTGTAATGGGGTTGGTCTTATTCTTTTCTTCGTTAAAAATTACGTATAAAACAAGCTTTTAATGGATATATTTGAACATACGTAGTTTTTTAGTTTAGATTTTGACGATTTTTGCGGGCCATTTTGCAAAAAAAGGCAGGTTATTTTTTTTTCGAATCATACCAAAATCTAATCAGCACCAGGGTGACCCACAAGCGACTTATCTGCCAAATTTCGTGAAATTCGGTCCATTAGATTTTTAGCTAGAGTGGATACAAGCTTTTGCGGGCCATTTCGCAAAAAAGGCGGGTTCTTTTATCCCAATCGTACCCAAAACTAATCAGCACCAGATTCGCCCACAAGTAACTTACCTACCAAATTTTATGAAAATCGGTCAATTAGGTTTTTAGTTAGAGTGGATACAAAATCTGCGCAGACAGTCACACAGACACACAGACACACACACAGACGTCACGCTAAGAATAGTTTTTTCGTATTCTAGAGGTCTCGAAACGTGTAGATCCGTCGAAAACTCGAGTTGTGATTTTCGGCATGATTCCAATACTTTCCCTATACATTACCAAGTATTGCAGGGAAAGTAAAATCAGTGCTGAATATATCGCATTTTAAACATGTTAAAATAAAATTGCTTTTGAGCTGAAAAGTGTTTCATAATCACTGCTTCATGCATGATTGATCTTTCTTGTTTCTTTCTGCGGAATTTATCGTGATATTATCCCTGATATTTGCCCAATAAATAAACAAAAAGTTGATCCCCACTTCGTCGCAGACTCAGCTGCAAAATCTAAAACTGAATTATCCGCATCACCATCCATTTACGGGACGGGGTTGCATATAATTGAGGGAAAATTGTGCGTGAGGAGGGAAAAATAGCAGTTGTCCCCAGTGTTAGGGAATCCTTCCCTTGCCTCTTGGGGCGTGGTGTATGAGGGAAATGTAGACTTATGAGATCAGCGAAACATGCATGATTTATTGCAAAGGGTTGGTTACCAAGTATGAGGTGGCAGTAAATTGTTCAGATTAAATAATCCAATTGATATAATCCTAAATAAATTAAAATGATTAGAGATTGGATTCTGATTTAATTTGGATTTTTCAGATTGACAGAATTCACGATAAAGTAGATTTCCTAAAATCCACTTTTCTACAACCACTAATTTTTTTTAAATCTTTTACTGATATTAGAAATTGAATTAAAGTAATTTCTACAATCAGTAAAATATTTTAATTATCCTCGTCATATTAATGTATTTTCTTCTTTGCAAATTCCGCATGTAATTTTCATCTTCTACTTATATTATGAATTGGAATTAAGAAATGTATGTTCAGTTTTCACAAATTGAGAATGCTTTTAAGATAGCGCTCCTATTGCAATATTCATGGAATAGTTTCATACTTAAAATGGGCTTGTCTGCATGGAATATCCAACACCTACAATTAGTAACAAGGAAATATGCATAATCTATAATTCTGTAAACCTCTATGAACACTAATAAATGCAATTTTACCACGCAGCCATTTTCAATTTCTTTGAAAAACGATTACGATAGAAAACATTTGAAAATAATTGGAGGCAGTTGTGTGTTTAACCTATATTTGTATATCTCCATAAAGATTAAAGAAATTGTGGCAGACAGCAATTTTTTCTTGCTGTCATTTCAAGTATTGTCCATAAGAGCGAAGCCGATTGAGGGATGCTGCTATCTCTGCAATCTATTCAATATCTTAAATTTAGTAACTGCCCTTATAGGCGGGTTTTATGAGCATAAAAATGTTGTATATTTTAAAATGAAATTGATATTTTCATTTAAAAATAAAAGATTACAAAATTGCCAGTAAAATTGCAAAATTTATGAAGTATAAGCAAATGAATATATGAATGCGACTTGCAAATATTATATCGATATAGATGTTAGGTCAATTAAATACGCAAACTAATTATTACATTATGAAGCAAATATTAAATGTAATATTTTAATGGCATTGTATCAGAAATCATAAACTTTGAATATTTAGTATCATGTAAATTTTTTAGACTGTATTTTATTCACAGACCAGATTATTGCTTGGCTGAACATTTCAATGTAAAAGTCACGATCCATTACTGAAATAACACTAGTTATTTAAAATTCAATGTTTACATGTCGGATCGTCATCTTCCTTGCTGACTGGCCGTCACCTCTTGTAAGTACTCCAACCCCTTTGGGTTATCCGGGGTGATCTTCTTCGATGAAAGAATTTACACGTTCAATGTCACAAAATTTGTAATGTGTCTTTTCAAGGATTTGTAACTGCTGAACTCTGTAAAGAAATTAATCTGGAACAACTACGTTTCATTATTAACATTAAAAAAACTATTAAACAGTTGTAGGAAATTTTAGTATGAAAGGCGTTTTAAAATGCTTTCACTGTACTTACTTTACTTTTTTTACAATGCTATGTCTCTACATTAAAAAAAAATCTGTGATTTTGGTGCTGCATTACGGACAAATTTACAATTCTAAAATTTTACAGAGACTAATATGAACACAAGACGGGACTAAGATTTATATTTAAGGTAATAAAATAAAGAAATAAAGATAATAAAATATTAATTAATAAAATTTAGCACTGCCAGCATGAGTAAATAAATATTTGATATATCGAGCCGAATTCCAACTTCTGTGTGATTGGTTGTTGGCGGAAACGTCACAAATATGGACGAGAGCTTATTGTTGATTTTTATAAATACTGCGTTACATGACTATGACTGCCATAAACAACAATGATTAAAATACAATTATTAATGCAGTTAACAATTATATGCCTTTTAATTAATTCTTATTAACCAAAGTAATCACGAAATACAATTTTTCATAATTGCGTTTGTTAGAACTTTAGCGTGTTGCACAATCAGTTAAATCTTGAAGGAAATATTTATCTGGATTATGTTTCTTCCATTATTATAATATGTACAAAATATAAAAATCTGATGTGGGCAGCGCATGACTTTCTCTGCAGACTTATATCCACGTTCTCATTATTTTAATTAAATTTAATTCACTTTTAATTCAATTTTCGTTCTCGTTGGTAACTGGACTTATTTTTAAAGGTGGCATAGAGAAAATACGAAAAAACACAAATATCTCGAGAACTGCTAGTTCTAGTGTAATGGGGTTGGTCTTATTCTTCATTTAAAATAATGTATAAAACAAGCATTTAATGGATATATTAAAGCATACGTAGTTTTTACTTTAGATTTTGACGATTTTGGCTACTCATTTCGCAAGAAAAGGCAGGTTATTTTTTTCCGAAGCATACCGAAATCTAATCATCACCAGATTAACCCACAAACGACTTATCTAATGAATTTTGTGAAATTGGGCCCATTAGTTTTTCAGCTAGAGTGGATACAGGCTTTTGGGGGCCATTTCTAAAAGAAAAGCGGCTTCTTCTATCCCAAATCGTACTCAAAACTAATCAGCACCAGATTCGCCCACAAGTGACTTACCTACCAAATTTTATGAAATTCGGTCAATTAGTTTTTAAGTTAGAGTGGATACAAAATCTGCACAGACACACAGACACACACACAGAAGTCATGCTAAAATTGATTTTTTCTTCTTCTAGAGGTCTTAAAACGTGTAGATCAGTCGAAAACTCGAGTTGCGATTTTCGACATGATTCCAATAATTCCCCTATACATTACCATGTATTGCAGGGAAAGTAGTAAAAATTTGATGTGGGCAGCACATGACTTTCCCTGCAAACCCATTCATTGTTTTCTTCATTTCTTTAATCATTTATAAAATTGAGTTTAATTGCACAAAATAACACTAAATTTGCATTTTTAATTCAATATCTGTTTTTATTTGTAAGTTGGAGATTTTTCCATAGGCTACATAACAAAAATGCAAAAAATCTCAAATCGAGAACGGTTAGTTCTAGAGCAATAGAGTTGTTCTTATTCTTTTCCTCGTCAAAAATTAAGTATAAAACAAGCATTTAATTGATACATTTGAACATGCGTAGTTTTTTTTATAGATTTTGACAATTTTTTCGGGCCATTTCGTAAAGACAGGCAGGTTGTTTTTTTCCAAATTGTACCAAAACCTAAACAGCAGACTATCCCAAAAGTAATTTATCTACCAAATTTTGTGAACTTTGGTCAATTAGTATTTTAGCTAGGGTGGATATATGGAATCTTTACGGGCCATATCGTAAAAAAAAGGCAGGTTTTTTTTTTCGAATCGTACCAAAAACTAATCAGCACCAGGGTCTCATCCAAGTGACCTACATACCAAATTTTATGGAATTCGGTCCATTAATTTTTTAGTTAGAATGAATACATTCATTGCACAGACAGACACACACACAGACGTCACGCTAAAATAGTTTTTCGTATTCTAGAGATCTCGAAACGTGTAGATCCGTCGAAAACTCGAGTTGTGATTTTCGGTATGATTCCAATACTTTCCCTATACATTACCATGTATAGCAGGGAAAGTAAAAATTACGTTATCGCAGTAGAAATGGAAATCGCAAGTGCTCTAGAGCAACTGGTAGGCAGTCAGAAAAAGTGTGAAAGCTTCACAGTGAAAGCTTCACTGGTAAAGAACTAGAGTTCATAGTTCTGCAAAAATAGGCACTTACGTAATTGTCATTATATTTTTCATACATAAATATATTTATATAGTATTAATGCATGCTAAAACATGAGGAATGAACAGTTAACATTCAAACTTTGAGCGTTTAAATAATAAACTCATAAGTAATCCTCCTTCTGTTTTCAATGTATATGTCAATGACCGGCCTCTTATGAATCATAAATTTTCTGTAACCTAAACTAATTGCAAAATCAATTACGCATTTTACAACTATTTTTCCAGTTCGTTTGATGCATTAACAAAATGAATTCATGTATGTTCAAATATTTTACGCTGACATTTCTATTCTTTTCCAGACAAATAAATGAAAGTTAACCTGAGTACTTGTTCGAAGTAGTCTGTTTCCTGAAATTGACGTGTGTAGAGTAACATTTTGGACATCTGCTTTCAAGGTTTGTAGTATTTACATTTGTTACTAAAGTAATATTCGTTAAGTGCAACAATCATCCTTGTTTATTTAAAACTCGGCAAACAACGAGTATGTATTCTTTATGTAACAACACAATTAATAAAATATCGCTGCGTTCTTTAAAAAATTGAATGTGCATAAAATGCAAATATGGATGAAATGAAATGACTGTAGCATTAAGTATTTCGGTTGCAAAAAATTTCTGCACACCATAAGGAAGTCGTGCATAATTATCGAAGTTCTACACCATTTTATACTTTGTATATAATCAAAACTTATCTATAAATATTTATATCACATAAAATACAGACAATAAAATATACGGGTAGCATTAAATTTGCTCAGAAATGAATAATTATTGTAGAATCACATTTTAGGGAATGTTGCCTAATGGAATATTCCACATAATGGAATGCTTCTTAAACATACAATTACTATTAAGCAAAAAGTTAATATTAAGCAATCAAATATTATATATTCAAACCGAGAAATAAATTTTTTATTTCAAATATGATATCATTAATTTTTTTTTTAATTCAATCAAAAAAAAAACATTTTATTCAAAATTTAAATGTAATATATAGTTACAATAGTTATTCCAATTTTAATGTCAACCTCGCACTAAATTATTTATATCATTCAAACTATATATATATGATATTTATAAAATTTCCAATGACTTTTGAAAATATGAAAATCTATCGTGTGTGTTTAGATCATGATAAATTATACTGATAGATGGCTTCAACCATTTGGGGATTAAATATATTTTTACCTGAAATCGATTCATTCATCAAGATTACGTACTATAACGATACATATTTCGTGCAATTTTGTCCATGGTTGCTCACCTTCTCAATAGCGATCTTCTTGATCAGTCAAATGTTGATTTGGACAGAGTTAATCCCATTATGAATTCTATTGCTTCATTTATTCAGTTTACCTGTGAGTTAGAATGTAATAATTATCATTTTAAAACTTTCCATAGTTGAAAAATGTTTATGATTTTGGTCATTCTGTCTGCCTGTCAGCCCGTGCATAAAATAACTGCCTTAAAAATGACTATTGACTATATATAAATGCAATTTTAGTATGTTGATGAAACAGCACGTGAATGAATGAAAATGAATATTTTCACACACAACTAGTTTCAGATTTAACCTGGGCTGAAAAAATGAAATGCATTGAACCATATGAGACTTGATTTTTCAAACATTTTTAAAAGAATATAAAATTCATAAATTGCTTCGAAAACTTTAGACAATATTCAAATTATCATATATTGGGTAGTTTTTAAAATAAAAATTGAAATAATAATTATACCATGATATCAGAAGAGATCACGTAACTCATTGAAATATATTATATGGGTTCCATTTTTTCGTTGTTTCATTAAAAGTTTAAAGATAGTTTTTACATTTAGATTTAGTGTTGCATCCGTCATAAAACAGCTTTATTTTTGTGCATTATCTATGTATCTAATTTATGGGCCTCCGAAATTACAATATTTTTTAACAGTTTACAACATAGTTGAAAAGTGGTTATGACTTTGTCTGTCTTTGGTTATAAGATTCTGTCTGTCTGTCTGTTAGCACGATAACTGCTTTAAAAATAACTTTATCAAAACGAAATTTTAGTATGTTGTTCAAACTGTCTGCGAAACCCATGGGAATATAAATTAATAATATCACGCAATTAGTTGTGGTTTGAACCCGGATTGAAGAAATGACATACATTGAACCCTATAGGAACTAATTTTTCAAACATTTTTTAAGCGAATTTAAAATTCATAAATTGCTTCGAAAGTTTTAGAAAATATTCAAATTATCCCATAAAATATATAATAAAATAGATCAGGTGACTATTATATGAAGAGATCACGTAACCATTATACTTGTATGAAGAGATCACGTGACAAATTTCAAAATTAAATATGACATCCATATTGTGTCAAAAACGTGATTTTTAAAATTCGTTTTAATTTATAGTGCTGTATCCTAAAACCGCATTATTTTCGCTTAATTTCTGTGCATCTGTATTCTGCAACAGTGCAATTACAATATACTATTTAAGTTTAAATGATCAATGCCATCCTTCTTGTGTCAAAATTGTGATTTTTAAAGTCATTTTTAATTTATATTTTATCCGTCCTAAAACCTCTTTATTTTACTTAATTTCTGTGCATCTGTAATCTGAAACAATACAATCACAATATATCAGTTTAAATGATCATCAAACTTTGATTATTTCTGCAACAAAACCTAATTTTCACTTATGGAGAATGTGAACAGATTAGGCTGTACGATGAGTTGTATAAGAATTACTGAATTTCTTTAACGCAAAATTATTTTGTTCTGGAGACTGCAATATAGATGATATGAATGAAACTTTCATTGATTTTACATAGCAAAGCAATTTAATTGCAGACATTTCTGTGGAAGTTTTATGCATAGGGTTAAATTACTTTTACATACATGGCTTTAAGCGTTTAAGTAGAATAAATTATTGTAGTACTGTGATGATTGAAATAAAAATGTATGAATGAAATATTTACTGCTTTTACACAGAGAACCAGGAGATTTATACTTTGATGACGTCATTTGAATCAAGTTCGATTTTTTTCGATGAAGTTTTTAATTTGAAATATAATTAATTACTGCATTATTGTAATAATTTTGAAAATATTATCACTGAATGTATCGCATTTTATAAATGTTTAAATAAAATTAGAGTTGGAAAGTGTTTCATAATCAATGTTTTATGCATGATTTATCTTTCTTATTTTATTTAAAGTAATCACTAAACTTTGATTATTCCTGCAACGAAGACTAATTTTAACGCTAAACTATATCATGCAGCATGTAAATAAACCAAACGATGGTAAGGTCAGTTCAATAAAAATTGATGAGTTTTTTTTTCGCTCAACATTATTTAGCTCTGGAGTCTGGAATATAAGTGATATGAATAAAATATTAATTGATTTACATAGAGAGGCAGACGATTTATATTCCAAGGGCATCATTTGAATAAAGTTTATTTTGTGTAACTAAAATTGTCATTTTACATGAAGTTTCACGTTTTCAAGTATAACAAATTAATACAGTACTCTAATATCTTAAAAAATATCAGCACTGAGTGTATCAAATTTTAGAGATGTAATTAAATTAGCTTTTCAGTTTGAAAGTATATCATAATTAATGCTTTATGCATGCTTTAGCCGTTCCCAGTGAAAATTTATTTGTGGCCAATGTTTACAGTAATCTTTTTGTAGTTGCACAACTCAACCCTCATAATAATTATTGCCTTCCCATCGAAATATTGTAGTATTCAATATTTATGTCTTCCGTGCAATTAAATTATGCTCTACTTTCGGCTTACTAAAGTCTGAGCTGGATTCTGCAAACGCTCTTGACTTATATCGTTAATTTTCGCCAAAAAATGTTGATCCTGCTCTTTCGAGAATTTCTAAGCCACCTCAGAGCAAAGAAGAATCAACTTAAAACGTTTAGCAATATTGTATGCCATCATTTCCATGCTTAAGTAGTCATAAAATTGCTAGAACTCGCATTAAGAATGTCTTCAAAGTGATATTTTCTCCCTCATCAATAAAATAGAATTTTCTTTGCTTAATGATCCTATTGAAAAGTTTAATGATTGGGGCATTCAGTGATTGGGTTCAATGATTGGAACAAAATTAAATAAACTGGCATTATAATAGCTTTTACATCATTAATGGAATTTTGAACACCATGCAAAGAAAATCTACATTTTTTTAACATATGTTTACAATCTTCCTTTTTATTTAAATATTTTGCTTGGCACAAAACTTCCCATTTATTCCAAATTATACACACATCTTTTTCATCCTTTGATAACATACCTGACTCACCCAATACGTTGTACACGACAAAATGGTGTCCTTCGTTTTTGGGCCATGATAAATGACATCGAACGACAGATTGTAAATTTTAAGAAGGGAGACTTTTTTCCTTTAATAGATTCCTTTACCGAAAGTACCGTAAAGACACTTCTTTTATGTGATTCCAGTCATCCGAGTAGTTCTTTCAAGGAGTGAACACACATTCAGTTCTTTATGATTTGAATCCATTCACGTTCATATGAAGAGTTTCGAACACATATTTTATATTTTGACATTTATATGTATTAGCATACCTTATGTTTTACTGAATACATTGGAAATAACAGTACAATGCTGCAGGCGATAAATTTGTTCATTAGGCACTGTAATTTTTATGTACATTATACACTCTTTTCAATTTTTTATTTTCATTTTTTATTGTAATTTATTTTCTTTTTTCTCCTGGAATCCTTTATCAGTATATACACTGAGGGAGATTTTACTTAAAAATTTCTGAAATTATTTTGTTTTACTCCTAATTATTTAATGTTGATGATCGGTGCAATTTTTTTTAATCCGCTAATATTAATCCGTGCCGTACAAACCCTAAAACTTATAAAAACTTATAAAGCTTCTGAATTTTTTCAAATATTTAATACATTTCAAAAATGACAAAAAATCAATATCTTACAAATGACAATTGTTGAGATGTTAACATAATAATACCCCCACCCCCAAAAAATGCTTAAATATAGTAAAAAGTAACTTTATGTAGTATAATTCACGTTCTTATTTCTTAAAGTGACCAGTACTACGATATAGCAGCATCCTTCATCAGTACAGACATGTTTTCCGTGTTGGTTTCCTCACAATGTTTTTTTAAAATATTTTTTTCTGTTTATGTTCTATTACTCAACACCTACTGAAAACAAACATATGAAATTTTTTTGGAGATATTCATTATATGGTTATAAATATTTTACCACGCCATTATGAGGTAAGTTATTTAACTTTTTTATAACAAATATAAATATTGCAACATTTTGGTTAAAAACGGTGACAGGACAAAAATAATGTTTTTCTTAATTGCAGACACTAAATAAAGAAATTAAACAGATAAAATGCTTAAATGGTTTACAGATTTCAGCCCTAAAAAGTGTTTACTAACAGTATTTATATTTTCTGAAAAAAAAGTGACGTGAATTTAGCGATTTCAATATGGGCAAGATAGGCCAGATTCGGTCTTTATAAGGGCTGTGCAAATGACTGTAAAATAATTATTTATGGATAAACTGTAGCTTTTCTCAGAAAATTAAATTCGCAATTTAGAAATTATAACAATAATTTTCATAATAAGACAATTTCGATGTAGGATCTAACTGTTTTAATGCTAATTAACTCATCAGTTGCAAATTTACTCACAGATGTAATAAGCGTGTCAAAACTATCAACATCACGAAAAACAAAAACAACAAATAAAATAAAATAGGATCCAATACACCGTAATGTAAGTTATATTTATGCAGTTTTTGAACTGCCATTACAGGGCCAGAAACAACGTGTCTTACCCATGTTAAATATGCTAACTTCATGCACATTTTCTCAAAACCTATAAGAACTATCGGTACATAATTTCCACAGCTGAAAGTTGCAAAATATTTACATGTTTTACCAGCATAAATTTTTATTTGCTTCATAAAAGTTTAATAATATTTTCCCCTAAGACCAAAGTTATTAACCCCAATTTTACAATATTTATTTTTGTTTAAAAAGAAAAAAACTTGCTCCAATAATCAGTATATTGTTAATATATTCACACATATAGTTTGAGCATACCATAAAAATTGCAAAATGCAAAATGTTTTGCTCAGTTGTTGAGAAAAAGTATAGACATAATAACAAATCACATTCTGAGGAAAACAGCGAATATTAATTAATGGCTGCGGATTGACTAATACGACACATCTTCGGAATGATAACGTTCTGAACCAATCAAATCGATAATAATAAAAATATTTTTGACCTATTCTCCTGTTCTGATTTCCAGAAGAAATAAGAAACAAAATTATTCTAATTAAAACTATTTTTGTACTATAATTAAGCACTTTTGGAGGACACATTTATGTCAAGTCACTGTCCCGCTCAATTACACGACGCATCGCGTCGCTTAATTGATTGGTGCCGTGGTCAAGTTCATAGTAATGATACATTTATGGTACAAGATTTAAGTATCATTAAACTTTGAGATATTAACTTTTATTTTTTTGCATACACATCCACCCACCCACCATTGCTCATATTCTGAAATGCATACAACGCAGACTTGGCGTCCTTATTACCACTGGTGTTTTATTTACTGTTTGCTCTCTGAACAAGAATACTTAATTTCTAACTAAATTCACCATCCCAGATTTCACATTCAACAAATGGAGATCCAAAGTATTGAATGACTTTAAGTAATATTACAAAAAGTATTATACTTGTCAAACGAGATGTAAACTGGATTTAAAGAATCTAAGGTTATTGCAAGAACAATATATAATAACCTACACCGATAAAGTAACTGGTAATTATGCATTTACTTACAAATGCCTTTATATGAAAACCCTTATGGCAAATTATGAAAATCAAGCTTGTTATAGCATGATAACCATGACACGCCAAATGATTAATAACAGAATCAAAGTTTTATATCTTAGGGCAGGGATTAAGTACACAGAAAGAATAAAATACCCATACTTAATAAATATACCCAAGCTTCATAAAACTCCAAAAAGCTTCAGACCAGTAACAGTTGGATTCAAAACTTACCTCACTAAAGCTACCTATATAACGGTCTGAATTTCTATAAGCAAATCAAGAGAATCCCCATGGGTGGGGGGTGCTCGTCAATTTTGACAGACATCTATCTTGATCATTTTAAAAAAATGACCCATATTAACAATGAAATAATTTACATACGTTACGTTGATGATCTGTTAATAGGTTATGAAAACGAAAGTTTTCAAATGAATTTTGAATTTTATCACTTCAATTTAATATTGGAAGAAAATCAAATGACACAGAATAATGTCGTAAATTTTCTAGATCTCAGTATTGATTTCAGCCATAATAAATTGTCATTCTATATATGATAAAAGAATAACTTATAATATTCCTACAGCAAGAATCGAACATTGGACATCTAATTTGTACTTGAATATATTTAGGAATGCATTTATTGGTGGTCTAGCGAGAACAAAAAGCATTATAAGCAGTGACGTCACTAGATTGGAAAGTGACAGAAAATTCTTATAACAGGCATTCAGGCAAAGATATCCAATGCAATTTACATCAAGAATTACTACGGAAAAATGAAAATGATTATTTTGATGTTATAAAAAGAGGAAGCATAGGCATGAACTTAGCTGTCTCTGAGGCTTGGACCAATACTTTTTAATATCACTTTCCTTTATAAAAGGTATTGTGATAATTTTGTTTATCACTCCGGAGGTTGGCTACAGTCAGTGCTGGCGTCTGGCTTTCGACAGTCAGTGCTGGCGTCCTGGAGTGCAATGCCGCGGCATTTAGGACATGCATGTTGATAACTGGGGAGTAAGGTCACTACCCCTTACTACTACATAACAGTGTATAACGATGTACGCATGCGTTAAAATGTTTACTTTAGGAAGAGTTTTGTGCATTCCGGTTTGTATGGTTGTCAGATTGATATTATAAATTTCTGCCTCTCGATATTCCCTTTCTGTCTTCGTTCTAGTGCCTTCGATTTTGCACATATATCGGAGACCTGTCATTATATTGCATTGGTTTCCGTGAGCGTTGTCTAGACATAAAAGTACTTTAAACACGGGAATGAGAGGTCGCCATCCCCCTTATATTCAATTTATCTGGCATCCCCCTTTACATATTTTTACTTTTTCTTAGTTATATATATATATATATATATATATATATATATATATATATATATATATATATATATATATATATATATATATATATATATATATATATATAGGTAATGAAAACGTTCTGAAAGTTTGAAAGTCTTAAATTGTAAATTAAGATATATATTATCGTGTCGAATATATATTATCTGGTCATTGTGTCGAAATTGAATCACATATTCACATTACCTCTTTAGAGTTAGAGGGGGTACTTTCAGAAAGAATTGTTGAGTGACTGCATAATTAATTTAGTACTTCCTTGGAGAAAAATCAACAGAGCTGTTTACTTATCGGACGTCCGTTTTACTTGAAGAGATAAAGAAGTAAAAGTGAATAGTAAGAAGATCGATATGAACGGAAAATTTGTCACGTCCATTTATGCCAATAAAGCAAAAGGACCACAGATACAATCATCGGGAGACAGGTATGTTGAACCTCTGAATGCTTTTATGCTGACATTTTTTTGAATATCTAATAAGGGAAGATTTGTGACGCTTAATTTTTTAATGCATACCTTAATGGCTCCTATGCATTTATGGCTTATCCCTTAATAAATTGATTATACAGTAATTTCCTAATTAAATAACAAAATTTATTTACACTTACTTATCTCCTCGGAGAAATAATGGATTTTTCTATTTACGGAAATGAAGTAAATATAAACAGAGGTCATATTTTTCTTCGAGTCATGCTGATCATCCAAATTCATTCAAATATGAATCTTTTGTAATGTATTATTTGACAGTCCGCAATGCTATATTGGAATAAAAATAATCTGGATTTCAAGTTTCCTTTGCGTGATCTATTATGTCATTATATATCAACTAAGAAAGATAGTTTTAGATATTAAAGATTATCAATTACACGTTAAAGTCTTATACATTTTGCTAGTGATTTAATTTCATTTTTATAAACATGTCAAACATTATTCATAAAAATGATTTCGAATGCTCATTTATCATTAAATTGCATTCACTATTCTTTAGGATGTAACGTATGTCATTGTTTATATCACACTGCTTTGCGAACTTATTTGCATTTGCTTGCATGGTTTGCAAAATATTTATTTCCCCCCGTGTAAATTTATATTTATGTTTTTCTGTTTCAAAATATATCTTATATTTTATTCAACTATTTTATTTTATGTTTTAACTTTCGTTATTTCCGATAGATAGTAATCTGCAGGACAAGGATTTAAAATCAGCTGTATGTTCTCAAATGCCCTATACATTAATCCCAAAGATAATTAAAGTTGCATCTATAAACACTCGCAAAAACTATAATAATCAGTTTCTTAAAACTTTCCGAAAGTTTCAAATTTCACCTTCATAAGGCATGTATTACCAGGTGGTCTCCTGAACTGTATTGATTCTGAATCACCTATTCTAATTACCTCTTTAAAGTTAGAGGGAGACTTTCAGAAAGAATAGATGATGACTGCATAATTAATTTGCTTCCTTGGGGAAAAATCAGCATAGCTACATGTGCACATCACATGCCGATTTCAGTTGAAAATATAAAGATAAAATTGAATGGAAAGAAACTGTTGGAAAACTTTCTAGAAGATCGATATCAGCGAAGCTTTTGTCACTTCCATTTATGCAAATAAAAGCGGCAGAGCCGCGGATACAGTCTTCGGGGAGACATGGATGCTGAAACTCTGAATGCTTTTAAACTGGCATCTTTTTGAATATCGGATAAAAGAAGGTTTGTGACGCGTGAATATTCTATCCATGCTGTTCGTTTTGGGCTTATTCATGAATACATTTTACAGTATCTTTCTTTAAATAAACTATGATTTAAGTACTGTTTGTCATGAAAGTAATACTGCGACAATATATTATAGTGATTAAAATATTTTTTAAAATTTATAAATATAACGGATGAGGGGGAATCTGAGCAACGGAATTAATAATTAATAGAATAACAATTAATATTCTGTTTGCACTTTACCCGGACAACAAAATATACTCCTATTTGTAAAAATTGAAGCACCATGAAAGATTCATCAGAACTGAATGAAACTTATTCTACAAACGACCAATATTGATACAAATAAACTATTAAAGTTACAAATAAAAAAAAAACAATATTATATGTCGAAAGTCAGTATTTAGTGAGGCCACCACGCGCTCCAATAAATGCTTCTATACATAATGACATCGAAGCAAATATATTTTGAATTTATACCAGAGGAAGAACATTCCAGATTGCTTCTATACGAACTCAGTTAATCAGTATTAGCTACGGGACGAGCAGCCCAGGTAGAATATGTATTTGTTGTGCTGAAAAGAAGCCTGGAACATTTCTAGCAACATGTGGTCTGGCATTGTCCTGTTGAAATATAGCTCCAGGAATGCTTTGAAGAAAGAGCACGACTTCGGTCTCCAGAACTTCTCTGATGTACCAGTTGATGTTGAGATTATCCACAATTCATAGCAGCTGAGATCTTCAAGCTACCCAATGCCGCCTCAGATCATCAAGCTTGGCGTTTGTCCAATAGTACCTTGGATAACGCACTCCGGAAGGTGGCGTTCACCGCTATAGCATCTAGCGTGGATCCAGTCATTACTGTACCCCAAATTAAAGCGGGATTCATCGGAAAAAACGACTTGTTGCCAAACGGCACGCAGTGTCTATGTTGATGATCCCATTGTAGCCGCAGGCGTCGATGGTTTTGCGTCAGGTGAATCCTGTAAAAAGAAGCTACGATGCAGCAGCCACCGACGAATTGTTGAAACAGATAATGGCACATCTGTAGCTGTGCTCCAACGTTCCGCCAGTTGTCGAGATGAAGCTGTACTGTCCATCACTGCCATGCAGTTGAGGTGTCTATCATCCCGCGCTGTCGTAACATTCCGTCATCCAATGTCGGATTTGGGACTCGTTATGTTCTCTTCAGTCCACCGTTTCCCTACTCGCATCACTATCGTAGCATTGCGCTCCATACGAGCTGCTATTGCTCGTTAAGGATACCGTCCTTCAAGAGGGTCAATCATTCGTCCTCGTTCAAACTCCGTAACTTGCTCACATGGCGCCCTCTGTCGTCGTAGTAGAGGTATAGTGACTTCTCTTAAAACGTTTACCGCTGACAGACAACTATAGACTATTTTCAACGTCCACTTACAGCTCTCTATTTATACTGCAGAAACAGAAGTTCAGAGGGCGCTTTTCAGCTCACGTATGATCAGTGACTCTGAAATTCTAATCATTTACATAGCATGCCCTAATTTGAATTTGTTGTAAGTTGCAGCTCGATCTCGTGATTCCTTCCTGATGTTACAGTTTTTACAAACATGAGTTTATATTGATTAAAATAATTTTTTTAAAATTAAAAATGTAAAGGATACTGTGAACTTGTGCAACGTAATTAAGATATAATTGAATGATAATTAATATTATATTTGTACATAATTGCGCTTGGTCAAGTTCTCTATAAGAAAATTTGTTTATAAAAGACATTCCGATATGCTTATTTAAGTTATATTAACTTTCACGCTTCATTTAAATATTCAAATTAACTTACATTTTTAAAATGTTTTAATGATTGTCAATTACTTACAAAAATATTTACATTATTTTTTCATAAATAAATTTGTATATAAATCAAAATTTAAGTAAAATTTTAACAAAAAAAGTTGAACTAAAAATCTTAAGTTATCCATTCTTGTTAAAGAGTAAATAACATTATGTATATAATTCGAAATGTTAAATACATTTCGTTTTACAGAAATATTTTTATTTAAAGCACATATTTTTCCACAATTTTCGACAATTTTCAAATTACTCTGTAATTTTTTTCAAATTTTATAAGAACTGTGCTATGTTTGTTATACTTTTTGAGTATTTCAATTTAATTACACGAAATATTCTTGTATCGTTGGATTTCCAAGGCAAACGACTGAAAGAAAAACTCTTATGCCCCATGCACACTATTGAACTGCCTACCACTTAATTAAAAGTTTATGCTAAAATACCTTCAAAAGTTATAACCAGGTAATTTTCAATTCTTTATTTGCAACATAATAAGGTATTTGTTTTCAAGTGGTCAGATGCACTGCATCAATTCTGAATCAGCAATTCTCATTAGATCCTTCGATTTACGGGGACTTCCAACTAGGACATCAGAGGACTGCAAAATATATTTACGTTTATTTCTACCCTGGGATTACTTACAGAAATGAAAAGGCGTAAACAGTGCATACCTTTCTGGGATTCATGTTGATCCTCTAAATGCATTCAAATATGATCATTTTTAGATATGTTAATTGAATGTGCGCGATAATATATTTGCGTAATAAAACTGAATTTCAAGTTGTCTTTCTCTTATTTACTGTATCAGTGAAGATCATCTTACAAACATAATTATGAAAATTCAAAATTGTATGTTATACGTTAAAGTTATATTGATTTTAACACTGGATCCTTTCAAATATCTGGATTAAATTTTAAAGACGCGTGGATTATTCATTTATCATTAAAATATCTTCAATATTCTTTTTAAATGAACATATATTTCATTATATGTACCACACTCATTTGCGAACTTTTGCATTGTTTGCGGAACATTTCCATTTTTTCCTGTTCTTACCAATTTTCAACTTCAATTTTAAGCTAACTGTTACACTTTATTCAGTTAAGATATTACACCAAGAACTTAGTTTTCTTTACACAGAAGATATTTACGCGAATTGATCTGCAGGAAAAAGGTTTGAAAATGCCTCAGATTCTCAAATGTTATATTGACGAACCCCGGAGATAACTACTGTTGCAGATTCTCAAATGTCATATTGACTCCCCGCTGAGGTAATTATAGTTGCAACTATAAATACTCTCAATGTCTAATAATTGACTTAATCTCAATGACTAGTTCTTAAAACTTTACGAAAGTTTTAAATTGCACCTTAATAAAGCATTTATTAGCAGGTGGTCCCCTACATGGTATCGATTTGATGACCGATTCTAATTACCTCTTTAGAGATAGAGGGGGACTTTCAGAAAGAAATGATGGTGACTGCATAAGTGATCCACTTCCTTGGGGGAAAATCAGCAAAGCTGCATACATATATGAGGCTGATTGTAGAAAGGAAGATAAGGAAGTAAAACTGAACGAAAAGAAACTGCTAGAAAACTTTCCAGAGGATCGATAAGAGACAAGCTCCTGCCACTCCCATTTATGCAAATGTGAAAGGTAGGGGATGCAATCTTCCTGGGAACTTGGACTTGGATCCTTTAAATTAATTCAAACTTGCATCTTTTGAAAATAGGATACAGGGAAATTTGCTACGGTTGAATATTCCATGCATGCTCTATGTTGATAGCTTAATCATGAATAAATAAATTGTACACAATTGTTTAAAATAAACTGAATTTCAAAGTTATTATTGACGATCATTTTCTGCTAAAAGAATTAAGTGAATTGAATAAGATTACTTTACGCAGAAAATAATTATATGTTAATACATTAATGTTGCATTTATTTTAAGACTTCATTTAAATTTCCGAATTATATTTTGCTTTAAATGTATTTATTAAAAATTGCTTGTTGTATTCCATAATAAATACTGTTATGATTTAGTAAATGCTGCCTTCATAATTCATTACATTCCGCCACCGTCGCCAATGTTTGACAAATTCTGCGTTGCTGAAGTTTCTTTGTTTTGTAACGCAAAACTACGTACAAAATATAAAATTTAGTACATTTTAACATAGACAAATGTTAGGAGAATAGGTTAAAAAATCGTTTTCAATTTAAACTTTATTAAAACTTTAAGATTTTTTGCGGTCATGCACCTACAGAGTTGCATTTTTGGAAGATAGAGACATTTTTTAAATTGCAATGTATTTTATGAGTTATTCTACTATTTATGCACATTTTCAGTGACAATTATCTTCTATACTGCCATATTCCTCTAGTTTGCCTATCTTGTACCGCAAAAACCTATGGTGTACAAAACTTTCAAATTTGGTGCATTTTAACATAGATAAATATTAGGGGAATATGCTGGAAATAAAACCTTTTCCAATATAAACTTTAGTTTAATATATACTTAATGACAAATTTAAGACAGAACATTTGATTTGCGAGTTCAAGTCCTGGACAGACTAACAGTAGTAAGACCACTCACTTTTGCAGGCATGTACCTAAATAGCTGAATGTTTGTTAGATCGGGTCCTATTTTATAAATTTCGATGCAATTTATGAGTGACATTACTTTTTCTGCACTTCTGAAGTAAAAAGTGTCTTCTATGTGGCCGAGTTCCTCGAGTTTATATATTTTGTATCGCAAAAATTTACACGTAAAATTTGTATACAAATTGTTACACTTATAAGGAAATGGTAGGGGACCATTGTGATATAAACCGTTTTTCTATTTACACAAAACTACTTTCGATATATAAACATACATACTTACATACATAGGGGAGATCGGGGTCAGACGACGATGTTAACGAATTTGACTTTTTTTTAATTCGTAAAACTTATAATACATATTTTTTGCAATGTAAATAAATTATCCATACGTTCCATTAATAAAAATATTATATCGGATAATCTCCCAAATTAAGCCATAGAAAAGCATGTTTTAACATATTGTCAGAAAAAAATCATCTTGCCCCAGCACTAGGGCAAGATGACTATCAATATAGGGCAAAATGAAAACTCGCAAATTTTAACCGAACAAGACTTTTGAGGTATTTAAAGAAATTGCAAAACAATAATAGAGTTTAAAGGCGTACAATCATTAATTAATTATGTTATTTACAAAAGTCACAGATGAATTTCCTTCCTTTGTATCCAGTGCAGTTTTCATGCCACCAAGCTACGCATTTAGAGCAAGCACAGTGTCCAGTCTCCGTTGGGTGGATCAATATAAAGTTCATCACAAGCTGGGCAGTTAATATCGTTGCTCTTTTGGTCTGCGCTTACCTTGAAACGCAATTGTTTAGCAATTTTCCTCTTATTTCTCTGTGGTTTTTTTTTTCATTTCATCCTTTGAATTTTGTTTCCCAAACAATGCATTTCTTATTAGTGAACTTCTTAAAACGCAGGTTGACATTTTTCTTCTCTTTTGTGTTGATCTTTTAACTTGTTGTAAGGGTTTAAAATTAAATATTGATGGAAGAGGGGAGCATCTTAATCTCGGAATTTGTTCACATCTGGGATTATAGGGCGCGGTAGCCCATTGGTTAGCGCGCTGGAGTTGCACTCGGTAGGCCCGGGTTCGATTCCAGCCACTGCCAAAACTGCCGCCGTGTTCATGCGGAGTACGATCACGTTAAACATGTGGGTCCGAAAGTCCTTCCGAGAGGTTGGTGGTAGGGGAAGGAGGGTACGGTCCCTGTGGATGCCTCCCCCACTGGGTTCCGGTCTAAATTGGGTGGCACTTCCCGACCGTCCAAACAGTTACCTTACACCTTTCTGGTAGGTCGGACGGTCTGGGTTTCAACAACAACAACATCTGGGATTATAAACACATTCAGTGTCGCTATCATTAGTATCTAAAGAAATAGGCGTGCTTTCCTTTGTGGAAGATGACTTATCTTTAAGTAGCCCAAGCTTATTTAGTACAAGTCGAAAATAATTTCACGGCTCTTAATAAAGTTTGAAAAGAATATACATACACTCGCTATATACATATATATATATATGTATATAGCGAGTATGTACATATGTATATATAGTTAAAAAGTATTCCTGTTCAGTGAACAGTTGACAAAACCCCAGTGGTTATAATAACGCCAAATCTGCGTGGTATGCATTTCAGACAAACTTCGTGATCTTGCCCCCGCCGAACCTCGTCATCTTGCCCCCGCCGAACTTCGTCAACTTGCCCCGAATGACTAAAAGAAACAACATGGCTGGTGTACAGTAAACTGTGCATCAGATTAAAACTATGATAGATTAGCTGAGTATTTAATACTATAAAGTGTAACCATAAATTATATCAGAATTTTATGACTTATCTTTAAGTAGCCCAAGCTTATTTAGTACAAGTCGAAAATAATTTCACGGCTCTTAACAAAGTTTGACTAAGAATATACATACACGCGCTATATACATATATATATATATATATATATGTATATAGCGAGTATGTACATATGTATATATAGTTAGAATTAAAGTATTCCTGTTCAGTGAACAGTTGACAAAACCCCAGTGGTTATAATAACGCCAAATCTGCGTGGTATGCATTTCAGAACATGGGGAAACGAATGACGAAAAAAAATGGTTACAAAAATGACTGATAGGAAAAGAACAGTCCCTAGTGTGTAAAACCATAATTCAATAAAATGGCTTCGCAGTCGTGATGCATATTAATTACAAATTTTAAGTGGTATAAACGTGCGATAGACACTGCCAATAGTCATAAATACCCAAATATCAATTTATTTAATACATCTAGAACTTCTTACACATGAAACGCAGGAGTGAAGAAGGCTGTAGAAAGACACGTCATCGGCAGAAATAATTTAATTTGTTCTTTTTATACCCTTGTTTGGAGTAATTGATATTGATGTACAGTATCTGATTCGATGATTTTTGGGTATGCTTTGCAACACTTTATATCAGATGTATGGTAGATATAAAACTCGTAAAGAAATTGGATGTTTTTAATTTAGATTGAATAGATATAGAGTTTTTTACGGTAAACTTTACTCTAATAAGAGCTATTTTAGTGACTTCTTTTCACTTTGTTTTTTTAATACTTTTGTATTCCTTTCTATATCAATGTTTCGGCTACCGGAAGTGTTGTCGCGACATAAACCTTGCTTAACCGGGGAGTGGAGGTCACAACCCCCCGGGCAAGTTCTGGTACATTGCTTCCATATACATTCTCTTCCTTTATGGAACGTTGTATATATATATATATATATATATATATATATATATATATATATATATATATATATATATATATATATATATATATATATATATATATATATATACATCAAATTTTTTACAAATTTCAATACAGATTTTTAATAACAAATCCTGAAACCATCTATTTCATTTAAAAAAAAAATTCTTATTTATTCTAAACTTTAACCAAAATCCATAAAGCATATACACGAAGTTACAATGAAGTAAAGCGCCACGCTGCTTCGCAACAAGGAAATGTCCAAATCTGAAAATCTAATATGATACAAGAAATAAGAAAAAGAAAAAGATAAAGCATGCTGAACCGGGGTGAGGGGGTCACAACCCCCCCTCTGCCAATTTTTGGTACTTTTTCTTTTTCTTATTTCTTGTATTATATTGGATTTTCAGATTTGGACATTTCCTTTTCGATATATATATACATATATATATATATATATATATATATATATATATATATATATATATATATATATTGTCAAAAAGAAAAGAGGTATGGATGGAAACAATGTACCAAAATGACAATATTTGACAATATTTTAATCCTCTTTTTAGTGCAGCTTTGCGCCTTTTAAGTGTGATTTCAGATGATTTTGTAATGTAGTATTTCACGGTGTTTTAATATTATATATATATATATATATATATACAGGGTGTGCCATCAAGACCGCCCAAACTCTGCACAGCCAGATTCCTCGCTTGGAATACATAAAAATTGGCCAAAGTACTGTACCTCTACGATCCATAGTTTTCGAGAAAAACGCGAGAGAAAAGTATGACGTCATATCCGGTGTACAAAAAAACAACTTTATTGGAAACATGAACATCGGTATTTGCATATGTTTACATAGGAAGGTGTTCAAAATTTCCACCGCCCATATCGAGGCTTGCGCCGTGGAATGTCTGACTGCCCACATTGCAGCACCGTGGTGTCCACATATGTACTCGCAGCATGAAGACGAGCAACTAAGTCATTTTCTGTAGTAACTAGGTCTCGATCAATATTGGTCTCGATAGACCAATTCCTTCAGATGGCCCCATAGGAAGAAATCCAAAGGTGTCAGATCTGGCAATCATGGCGGCCATAAAACCGGACGCTCAAGTCCAATCCAGCCAATTACGTACCGGAGAGCTGAAATGCGCCGGTGCCCCATTATGCTTGACGTCATTCCACGGCGCGCGCATGCATGCTTCGATATGCGCGGTGGACATTTTGAACATCTTCCTATATACACATAAGAAAATACCGATGTTCATGTTTCCAATAAAGTTGTTTTTTCGTACACCGGATATGACGTCATACTTTTCTCTCGCATTTTTCTCGAAAACTACGGGTCGTAGAGGTGCAGTTCATTGGCCAATTTTTATGTATTTTAAGCGAGGAATCTGGCTGTGCAGAGTTTGGGCGGTCTTGATCGAACACCCTGTATATATATATATATATATATACAGTGCGTCAAGGAATTTTTAAGACTGGCATTAGATGTCAGCGTACAGTGGCTCCATCAGTGTAATCGCTCATGCATGATAAACTCCGACCATCCGCTGCCGCATTGCCAAAAGTTCGACGCATTCGCTAAGCTAACTCAAAAGATATGGACTTTCATTACAGAAGTAAAAATTTCTCCTGTTGAATTATTGAGATGGAACAAAGATCTGTAATTTAATTTAACACAAAATTTGGTAAAAGTCCCTTGGAAATGTACCAATTGATGAAGCAAGTTTACGGTGAGTTTTTTTTTAAGTAGATGAAGTGTTTTCCCTTTGTAAAAACGGTTTTTAGACTGAAGAGATACGCTAGAAAATGATAAGCATACCGGAAGACCAAGTTCAACTAGGACACCTGATATTTTTGAAAAAGTGCGTGAGTTCGTGTCAAACAATCGCTGTTCGTCACTAAGAATGATGGAAGGATCTTTAAACATCAATAAAGAAACGATTTGAACCATCCTGAATGAATATTTAGCCAAAATAAAAGTATGTGCTAAATGTGTTCTGGACGTGAAAAAGTGCGTGAGTTCGTGACAAACAATCTCTGTGCGTCACTAAGAATGATGGAAGAATCTTTAAACATAAACAAAGAAAAGATTTGAACCATCTTGAATGAATATGTAACCAAATTAAAGTCTGTGCTAAATTTGTTCCACACATTTTAACCAATTACCTTACACCTTTCTGGTAGGTCGGACGGTCTGGGTCTCAGCAACAACAACACATTTTAACCAATGAATAAAAAAAAATCAAGGAGAAATGCATTTCGCAGAGAAATCATTTCAGCCGTTGAAAATGATCCAAACTTGATGAAATTGATTGTTACAAGTGATGAAACATGATAATGCTCCCAGTCACACCTCACTTATTGTTCGTAGATTTTCGGCAAAAGATAACGTCTCTTTATTCCCAAAACTTAAAATGAATTCAAAAGGGTGTTATTTTGATGATATTTCGACCATACAAACAGCTTCGATGCGTGCTTTGGAGGCCAATCCTTAAAGTAAACTGGAACAGGTATTCGAATCAGTATGAAATTCCTGTAACAAGTGTATTGAAGTCGAAGGGGCTTGTTTTGAATAAAAAATCAAACCAAATCATAATTTCTTGTTTCAATTTCAGTTTACAGACCCAGTCTTAAAAATCCTTTGAATCACTATGTATATATTGCTACTATACAGAGCGAGCGAAATCTAACGGACGTCCGACAGTGACAACTGTTAGCGACAGATGGGCGACATACAGTAACAACTGTTGACTCATCTGCGTTTCCATCATTTTAATACAGCGCTCTAACCACTTGAATTACTTGATCTTTAGATAATTTGTATACATCATCCAGCTGCGTTTGCTGCATAATTATACGACCAAATCTTCATGGTGTCGCATTTTCTATGTCAAATAGTGTATTTTGTTTTCCGTTTTTATTTCCCTGTTTTGATCTTTATTTTCAACTTCTTAACACCAGGTTATATATGACAATTGGACTTGAAAAAAAGTTTTGAAGAAGTGAGTAAATCCAGATTTAGGCCTAGACTTTGTCCACGTGTATAGAGTTTGTGCTTGAATTTCGTTTGTTTTTCTTTTATCGATTCCTAAACATTGTTTTTTAATACTTGTCTTTGGCTTCTTGATTCGAAATTTGTAATTTTTTCCATTTGCCTGAAGATTTGCTGATTTATACTTTTATTTTGCAAGCGTGTTAGAAAGTTAGGTGTTTTGAGTTACAGCTTCTCACTTTTCTTTCATTGGGCATTCAAACCTTTTTACTATATATATATGTATATATATATATATATATATATATATATATATATATATATATATATATATATATATATATATATATATATATATATATATATATATATATATATGTATATAAATATATGTATATATATATATATGTATATATATATATATATATATATATATATATATATATATATATATATATATATATATATATATATATATATATATATATATATATATAAATATATATATATACAATGTAAATGATCTACTGCAAACTTTTATATTTATAATTTATGTGTAAATTTTAATAAAAATGGCGGGTAATCGCAATTGATTTTACATTACATAAACCCACATTAGTTAACCGCATCATCACTTTCTTTCTCTGCAAGTTCCCCTTTCGTCAATTTAAAATTCCAAATGGCGTAATTCTTCTTCCCATTCACCCCTCCAAGATTCCAACGAAACTCATGAGGTAGGCCCTCAGTATTGATGATCTCCCTTTCTTTTCGTATCGGAAAAAGTATTTGAAACCAGTCCATAGACATTCGTGTTACATTGATCGAAGGCCTAAGTGGAAAGGAATAAGGAGGACTTGGAAAGAAAGTTTTTTTCTCCAATAAATTGAATTTCCTGCATGATCTGGGTTACACATTTATTCTCATCTCGTCTGGTAAGAAATGAAATTTACTTAAATCTGCTGCCGTAACCCAGTTCCATTCCACTTTTTATTTTAATGAGAACTTCACTGAAATTTAGAGGATTGGCATGTTTTCTGAACGAATGAGAACTGGAATTAAATATTTGCGTCTCCTATTTTTGCTGTTGAATGAGATTATGGTAATTGAAGATATATGTGCATACATTGTTAGATATTTGTAATATATGCGAACTATTCTTCTCAAGTGCAAGGCTTTTAAAAATAATGTGATTCCATCTAACCTGCTGAAAGAAATGGGCATTTTGCGACAAAACATTTACTACTCAAGTCTTGTTATCATCGTTTCTGGTAAGAATCGAAAAGATAGGAAATTTTCTTAAATTTCCTGTTCTGAAACAGTTTTATATTGCGTTTAATGTTAATAAATGCTATTTAAACTTTATGAATAGAAATGTTTTTTGAATGAGATAAAACTGAATTAAACCATTCGGTTTCCCGATTTTAACTGTGATATTCACTATTAAATGAAATTGTGGAAGCTGCTTTAAGTATGTATATATATATACAATATTATGTATTAAAGCAACATTATTAGACTATTGTAATGTTATAAAAACATTGTTTTACTAATAAATTCGCTTGATGGATAAACATTATTTTTCAATATATCCAATTTTATTTCGATCTAACATTAATAAAATATTATAATATTACTTAAATAGATAATTCTAATGTCCTTAATTTCCTGAAAAAATATATCCATTACAATTATCACTGTGTAAAAATTTTAAATGGCATTTAAAGAGCCTTGCTGTCCTAGCTGGGACTTAAAGACAGACTTCTGTAGAGGGAGGTGTAGACAATACTCTGTCAATTAAGCTACTGGGACAGAATTGCAAAACTCTTATTATCAAAACGGACTTTGCATTCTACCTCCTCTAATTTCCTATTGACGTGCAACTTGACTAACAAACTGACAAACCACCTCCTGCTTTTTTGCTTCAGGTAAACCACCTGATACTTATATTTTCATAAAGGTTAGTGTCCTACTTGGTTGTGGCTTACCAATTTAAAATTGGTTCCCAATATGCCAGATTCTATTGAATCCGTGCCAATCGTAGTAAGGTCACATTTAGACCCCAGCATTACTGTACTAATCTCAGGGGAAAATCGTCCAGGCGTCATTATAAAGCATCCCCTGTGGCCGCAGAAAAGCCCTGTGGGGGGGGCTTTAGAGGGGCACCCTCCTGCCCTTAATGTTAAGTCTATGAGAGGATAGGAAAGGAGGCAGGGTCTTAAAAGGAGCTTAAGAAATAAGATTATAGTCCATATATCTATAAAGGTTAGTGTCCTGCTTGGTTGTGGCTTACCAATTGGTACCCAATATGGCAGATTCTATTGAATACGTGCCAATCGTAGTGTCACATTTAGACCCCAGCATTACTGTACTAATCTCAGGGGAAAATCGTCCAGGCGTCCTTATAAAGCATCCCCTGTGGCCGCAGAAGAGCTCTGAGGGGGAGCTTTAGAGGGGCACCCTCCTGCCCTTAATGTTAAGTCTATGAGAGGATAGAAAAGGAGGCAGGGTCTTAAAAGGAGCTTAAGAAATAAGATTATAGTCCATATATCTATAAAGGTTAGTGTCCTGCTTGGTTGTGGCTTACCAATTTAAAATTGGTACCCAATATGCCAGATTCTATTGAATACGTGCCAATCGTAGTAAGGTCACATTTAGACCCCAGCATTACTGTACTAATCTCAGGGGAAAATCGTCCAGGCGTCCTTATAAAGCATCCCCTGTGGCCGCAGACGAGCCCTGTGGGGGGGCTTTAGAGGGGCACCCTCCCGCCCTTAATGTTAAGTCTTTAAGAGGATAGGAAATGAGACAGGGTCTTAAAAAGAGTTTAAGAAATATGATTATAGTCCATATATCTATAAATATTTGGACTTGGGAAAAATTTTGTTTTTTGTACTTAGAATAATTTTCATTATTATAACTACTCTTTTACTTCCCTTCTTTCCTACACTCCTACCATATATTACATATATATATACAAGTCTATACATACTTTTAATATATAACATATAGAGTCCCCATACGGGGGACGCCCCAGCTGGATTTGAACCACATATCTTCGTAATAGACAGCAAACGCTGCCTTTTATATGTAATATTGTATATAATGCTTATGTTTACTATTTGACCTGTCCTTTTAAAAGAGATAGGATTTTCTTAGTATTTTCAAACTGTTCAACTTTTTTATTGCTTAAATTACCATAATAATATGCGTAAATATTACATTCTATAAAATATTTAACGATGTATTAAAGCGAGCCGTTTAATTTTATTACACATCCTTTTAAAAGTGAAACGATTTTCTTAGTGTTCAAACAGTTCAACTTCTTTATTGCTTAAATTAACATAATAAAATGCATAACTATTACATTCTATTAAATATTTAAAGCCGACGATTAATGATTAAATATTAAAGCGAACGGTTTATTTTTATTTCACTCGTTATATTTCGGCTTTTATTGTAAATTATAACAAGAAAGATCAATCATGCTTAAAGCATTGATTATGAAACACTTTCCAACTTCAATGCAATTTTATTTAAAAAAGTCGAAAATGCAATACATTCCTCGGTAATATTTTAAAACTTATCACGATACTACATTGATTTATTATATTTGAAAACTTAAACCTTCATTGAAAAAAAATGAACTTCATTCAAAAGACGGCATTGAAATATAAATTGCGTGGTTTAAATATCTCTAAAATGCAATACATTCCACGGTAATATTTTTAAATCTATCATAATACTAGGATAATTTATTATATTTGAAAACTTCATCGAAAACAACTGAAATTAATTCAAATGACGTCATAGAAAAAATAACACGCCTGGATCTCTTTATAAAAGCAGCATTTCATTCATAACTTTCTCCATTTCATTCATCACAATACTATAATAATTTATTTTATTTAAAAATTAAGACCATGGAGCTACAATTCATAAACTTTATGCTTAAAATTTCATCGAAAAATATCGTCCTTCTGTTTATAAAATCAATTAATATTTCATTCATATCAGCCATGCAGACTCCATGGACTGAATTATTTTGTGTTAAAGAAATACAGTAATTCTAATACAACTCATTCTACATATTTTGCTGTTTACATTTTACATAGGTGAAGAATAGGCTTAATTGTAGAAATAATCAAATTTGAATGAGAATTTAAACTCAAATATATTGTCATTGTGTTGTTTCAGTATGTAGATGCACAGAATTTAAGCAGAAATAAAATAGTTTTAGGACGGATACAACACTCAATATGAATTAAAAAGAACTTTAAAAAATCACGAATTTGAAAAAAGATGGATGCCATATCTCATTTTGAAGTGGGTCATGTGATCGTTTCATATCATGGTCACGTGATCGTTTCATATAAGATGTGTAATTATTATTTTAATTTTTATTTTAAAAACTACTGAATATATTTAGCTGAATTTTTTTTTATATATTTTATGGAACAATTTGACTATTACCTAAAATTTTCGAAGCAATTTGTGAATTTTAAATCCGCTTAAAAAATGTTAGAAAAATTAGGTCCCATAGGGCTCAATGTATTTCATTTTTTCAACCCGGGTTCAATCCAAAACTAATTGTGTGATATTATTCATTTATATTCCCATAGGTCCTACAGACCGTCTGAACAACATACTAAAATTTCATTTTGATTAAGTCATTTTTACGGCAGTTATCGTGCTAACGGACAGATAGACAGACAGACAGACAGACAGACAGACAGAATGAACAAAGTCATAAACACTTTTCAACTTTGTTGTAAAGTGTTAAAAAGCATAAGAGAAATTAGAATAAGCATTTTTAATGCAGTATTTTATCCCAAAGCATAAAACTTTCCATGTTTCCTTTCTTATAAAGCTGTTACTGTAATACAATTACGTAAAAAATTTAAAGGCCCATTATCTACTAAGTTTTTCGGGATTTTTCACAAGGAAAAAGATAGGTATTTTTCTAATTTTACGGTAGCTGAATTTTTAGCAAATTATTGTCGAAAGAAAATACCAATAAATTCCTTAATAAACTTGTAAGTGCAGTGAGCGAAAAATAGCACATTTTTTCTAAATTTATTGAAAGTCTATGTAAGTTCTTTTTTATTTTTTTCCATGTGAACAATGTTTAACAGTATACAGTAAAAAGTGTAACACACTGATAATGAAACAATTTTGATATTGGAATATTGAATTAAATAATATACTTGTTTAACTGGAAATGTATTGATTTCTATATTTTTATTTACCATTTGTAGAAATATTTAATTACAAGAAAATTTAATATTGCAATTTATAAAGAATATTATAGGGAGTATGTCAGACAATATCACTTAGTTTATCACATTTATTTTATAATATTATCTAAGCCTCTCGCAAACAGAAAAAAAATCTGATATGGGAAGCATATGACTTTCCCTGCAGACTTCTACTCACATTATATTTATTTTAATTAAATTTATTTCACTTTTAATTCAATTTTCGTTCTTATTTGGTAACTGGACTTATTTTCAAAGGTGGCGTAGAGAAAATACGAAAAAACTGAAATATCTCGAGAACGACCAGTCCTAATCTAATGGGGTTGGTCTTATTCTTTTCTTCGTTATAAACGCAGTTTCTTATTTTAAATTTTGACGATTTTTGCCGGCCATTTTGCAAAAAAAGGCAGGTTATTTTTTTTCAAATCGTAGAAAAATCTAATAAGCACCAGGATGACCCACAAGCGACTTATCTACCGAATTTTGTGAAATTCGGACCATTAGTTTTTCAGCTAGGGTGGATACAGGCTTTTGCGGGGCATTTCGCAAAAAAGACGGGTTCTTTTATTCCGAATCGTGCCTAAAACTAATCAGCACCAGATTAGCTCACAATTGAATTACCAAATTTTATGAAATTCGGTCAATTAGTTTTTAGTTAGAGTGGATACAAAATCTGCACAGACAGACAGACACACACACAGACGTCACGCTAAAAATAGTTTTTCCGTATTCTAGAGGTCCCGAAACGTGTAGATCCGTCGAAAACTCGAGTTGCGATTTTCCACATGATTCCAATTCTTTCCCTATACATTAATTACCATGTATTGCAGGGAATGTAAAAAAACAATACTCGCAAATTAATTGGAGTGTACATAGTCAAACTCAAATTTCTGATACCAGAATTTATTTTTTAATAACATTTTTTAATTTCTCATAGCATGTAATATAGAAGAGAGAAACTATTTCTTTCACAAAAATTTTTAAATTGGAGATTTTAATACCAATAGATGTTTTAAGACTTTCTGCAAATGATTTGACTGTTTTCGGAGTGATGTCCTTCTGTCCATCTACCTGATGGTCAATTTTTCATGTCCACAGATAGTATCCATAAATGTTAATAGCTTTTTAAAAGCATTTTATCCGGCTTTGTTATGAGAAAAATCTAAAACAAATCTAGATAGAATTCTTTTAAATTCGAAAGAAAACTTTATTCGAAATTATATTCGAAATTATATATATTTTTAACATGGCAGAATGGGACAAAATTTGACATAATCATGCATAAAAGGGTTTATTGATAGCACAAGATCAAGATACTAAATTGTTCCAATCGTTTCTGTGAAAAATAATCTCGAAACAATTTTTTGTTCTTGACGTCATTATCCCCCCTTAGGGGATTAATTAGACCCCCCCCCCGAAGGTACATTGTCAAGTATGGGATCAATCGAAATAATTGTTCAAGCCCTTTAAAGTGAAGGGTAACACGCTGTATTTGCAATCATTTGAATCCACGTTGCCGATTTAAATTTTTTCTTATAATTTTCAAATTTTTTCTCAAATTTCTGTTGTAAAATTTGAAATAAAAGAATTTTGGCATGAGACAGGCAAGTTGAACCGTACTCATATATATATATATATATATATATATATATATATATATATATATATATATATATATATATGTATATATATATATATATATATAAAAAAGTTTTTTGCAAGTATGAAAATCAAAAGATAGATGTTTGAATTCAGAAGTAAATAATAAATATAAATGTACAATTAAAAGATGTAATAGAAGTCAGTATGTATAAAACACAAAATAATACAGAATATAAAACTTTCATCATGATATTGCGCAAAGCAGCTAATAACATAATGGATTTATAAATAAAAATTAAATGATTTTAATCGAAAATTTTGCATAAACTACTGTATGTACAAAAAAACCCATCTCTAGCATATCTGTTACAAATGAGTAACTATAAGCCAAGTCTAAGGATAAAGATAGAAGGTTACATATCACTACATTGGAAAGGGGGATGAGAAGAATATTAGGATTCAAAAATCACAATTAAAAGTATATAAAAGTAAATAAAAATAAAACTCTGCAAAAATGAGAATAGGCAATAATAATCAGCTCAAGACAAGAGATCAAGAATAGAGAACAATCAATCGAAACCACACAAAAAATGGCGGTCAGTTCGAAATTGCATTCTCATCAGGACAGCCATACAATTCGAATTAAAACCGATAGAATAGCCAGTTTCTGACAATGGCGATAGTATTTAACTATAGACACCATTGGAACTGTCTACTGGCTAGTGGAATTAGAAAAATAAATCAATTGAATTATACAAAAGCTGAAAAACAATACCTCCACGAACTGTAATGTGAAATAATAGCAGCACGTGTAAGATAAACTAGTAACTGAGCATTTCACCTCACTTCGTCAATGCGAGTGGGCGAGCATTTCACCTCACTTCGTCAATGCGAGTGGGAATGAATACAATTGAACGATACATAATAAGTATGGAGACTTTCGAAAATAGTAAACAGTATAGGACTCAGGACAAGTGGAAAATAGACATTCTAAAATAGTAAACAGTATTAGACTCAGGCCAAGTGGTAAGTAAGGTGATAAAGAATGGGTGAATTTTCAAAAATGAGTTAACCAATCAAAGATAAATAATGCATGTGTAAAATTATTACGTGGTATATTTGAAATTATTAATAATATTATTTACAAATACTTCCGGATATAGGTAGTTTTGACAAATGCGTTTAAGTTTATTGATGTGGAGAAAGTGAAACTGAGGATCAGAAAGTCGATGTATTCGAAATAGCTGGTTTAAAATGATGTTTCTAAACAATTGAATAGAATTACAAGATTGATATGATAGCAGCTTTATGATAGTGAAGTTGTAAGAATCTTTTTTATCATATAGATTGGTGATTACATGATTATTGAGGGTATCTAAATTGAGGTCTAAAAAATTAACAGTTTGACTAACGCAAGGCTCATTAGGAATTAATTCTAGGTTAGACGGGTAAAAATCAATATTAATGGGATAGGAATCATCAATGATAATACAAATTAAGTCGTCAACATATCTATATATAATATATGAATTAGAGTTAAAATGACATTCATAATAATAAAGATATAAGTTAGCGAGTATACTACTACTACAGCCACCTTGTGGTACACCAGATGTTTGTAAATAAATGTTATCACCTTGGATAATATAATTGTTGTATAACACAAAGTGCAAGAGCATAGGAAAATTTTTGACATTAAAAGCATCATGATTGGAAGATATATAGTCATGATAAAGAGAGATAATAACTTTATGTAAATCTTTAATGACAATATTATTAAATAGGTCTTTAAAATCAAAGGTTTGGAAACCAAGAATTTGTGGTAACTTGCTAAGGTGATTAACTAAATCAAAACTATTGTTCAAAATGAAATATCCTGAATTCCTGAATTTAAGAGATTCATTAATTCGATTTAAACAGTTAAGCAAGTACTTACTAGCTGTAGTGGTAAAGGTATTGTGTCCACAAGTGATTGTTCTAAAACTGAGAGGTGATTTGTGGAATTTAGGAACCAAAGTAACATAAGGAAATTTAAAAAACTTACAATTAATATTTAATTGTGTATATAATTTTAGCATTTTAGTTTTGATTTGGATAGACTGATTATTAATGGGTTTAAAAATTTGATTATCTTTTAAGTAATTCTGTAACAGAGAAACATAATATTTTTTACAAATGATGGCATAATTATTAGAAGCTTTATCTACATAAGTTATGACAAAATGTTGTTGTAGTTCTTTGATAGCAGATAGGAGTTGTTTATAAGGATACCTAGGCTTCGTTAATTTAGTGTTTATAATAACATTTTTAAGTAGATGTAAGGTCGTATACTTCCATAGATTGAATGCTTCAATAGGAATAGAATGTGAACAAGCAAGTTGATATATGAATTTATCAAAATCAAATGATAGAGACTGAAGAAGTTGTTTAGGGTGATGGCAGAATGGAATGCGAAATTTAGACCCTTTATTCATAATATCCCTGAGTATATCATCCTGAACTATACTGAGATCCCCAGTAATAATGTGACCATGAGTGGAGTTGACAAAAGGGGCAAGATTTTGATTGCTGCATACACATGATGTAAGATCATCGGAGTTTAATGTCCTAGAAACTTCATTGTAATTGTAAATAGTTCTACCAATTGGTAAATTATATTTGAATGATTTTTGTATTTTGATATCATTTACTGGTAACAAGTGCTTATGTTTTGCAAATAAATTATTGAAGTTAAGAGAATTAAGAATAGGGTGTTTAAAAGAGATTACACAGTAAGCTATTTTAGTATGTGGATTTGGTGAATGGAGTAGGTGGTAATTTAAGAAATGTGTACGTGAAAGAAGCAGATCAAAAAATAAATGTTTAAAATGCTCATGAGTTAATTTTAATTTTAAAAAATGAGTATAAACAATACTTAATTTGCTTTTTCTGACTTTATATAACCATGTTCTAACAGGTAGAAAATTGAAAGTTTGAGAATAATTATATTGTAATTTCAAAATGTCTGCTTTGTAATCAATAGTTTTACTTAAGTTACTTTTTCCTTTGCCACGCTTATATCGCTTTTTACTAGGAGATGATGACTTTGAATAATGAAAAAGATGTTTATATACTGAAGATTTATGAGAATTGTATTCAAAACTATTGTTAACAACATTATTATTATTATAAATTTGATTTAAGCCATAGGGGAAGAGAGTTTTATATTTTTTAATGTAATAATTTTCAAATACTAATCTATCCGTGAGTGAAATTTTAATATCTAAAATATGAAGGGATACATTTTTAAATCCGTGTGTAGCAAAGTGCTGATATTCAAATTGATTTTTGGTAGGGAGATCATTAAAGACTTTATGGTCAAATTTTTTAATATGATCCCTGTGGACATTCATTCTCAGATGTAAAGGGTTGCTGGTTTGGCCAATATAGGATAAGTTACAAATAGTACAATTAAGTTTGTATATGCAATTAAAAACTTTGCAGAATTTTTGTGAAGTGGAATTATTATTAATTTGTAATGGGTCAGCATAAGGACAAGTTTTGCACCTAAGATTGTTGCATCTATTGAAGGAATATGATTTAGATTGAGAGAAGGTATGGTATTCTTCCAAATCGTCTATAACGCTTAATTGGTCAATGTTTGTCGATCTATAATTATCCCAATTCATAATAATAATAGACCGGACACTAGGTAATGAAGAAAATTTACATCACGAATTCTAATTAAAATTCCCAATATAAACCCCCCCAAAAACTATTTTGTCAGGTACGAATTTCAAATTTTAACTAATACCATAAGAATTGAATCGAAATTTTGGAGAGTAACAAAACAAGCATAGTAGAAAAGAGATTTTCATACGAAATATTCATAAATAAGCGAAGTGTGGACAAATAATTATATTCATCCGGAATGGAAGATATACAAAACTGTTAATACGTATGTGTCTGACTGAATCCCTACAACTGCGGGCAAAAGAGGGCCACATATAGTGGAAATACTTGTCTAGATTAAAATGTAAAAATAAGCAATAAAAGATATTGACGTCTGGGTTAACTAAAAGATACAGAAAAGAAAAAAATACACAAAAAACACAATAAACTCTAATGCCTGCCGAGAGATGTCAGCACTATACACACATATATAACGATTGAATAATCGAGTGTGAAATCTACCAAAAAGAGCAATAACCCGCAGAAAAAATCATAAAAGCGATGAGAGAACTCAAACCAAAATACTCCTTAATGCGAAATGTGAAGACATACCATAATCAATCAAAAGAAGGAATGAAAGGGTTAGATAAATAAAAACAATATCCAAAGAGGGCCATATTAAGACATAGATGGGCTTGTAGTTAAACTATAGAAATGCGTTAGCGATAATAATAATAAACAAAATAAAATTATGCCTATTCTCATTTTTGCAGAGTTTTATTTTTATTTACTTTTATATACTTTTAATTGTGATTTTTGAATCCTAATATTCTTCTCATCCCCCTTTCCAATGTAGTGATATGTAACCTTCTATCTTTATCCTTAGACTTGGCTTATAGTTACTCATTTGTAACAGATATGCTAGAGATGGGTTTTTTTGTACATACAGTAGTTTATGCAAAATTTTCGATTAAAATCATTTAATTTTTATTTATATATATATATATATATATATATATATATATATATATACATATATATATACATATATATATATATATATATATATATATACATATATATATATATATATATATATATATATACATATATATATATATATATATATATATATATAACAAAAATTCGTAAACAACTAGACAGAAAATAAGAAACCAATATACAATAGGCGCATAATGCAGCAGACAAGTATATGGATAAATATTTGAAATTTGTAATAATAAAAATTATGTAATAATAAAAAAAATAAATAAATAAATAAAAAAATTAAAAAAAATGCAAGGAATATTAACATCACCATAGAAGCAAATAAAAATTATATAATAATAAAAAAAAAGATGATAAATAAAAATATATATATATATATATATATATATTATAAAATACAATCTTAAAAAATTCAACAAATAGAAAGTCGCAAAATGCAGCACTGTCAGAATCTTGAAATTTATATACAAATAAAGAAATATAATATAGCATGGTTGCTTTTACGGGGTTGCAGATAGGTCAAATTGGATTGTGGCTCTTTTTTCTGGTTAGAAGCTAACTTTGACTTCTAGAAAACACTCCCAGAAACACTGCACGCCCGAAACAATAATCGAACGTGTCCGTGGGGATAAAATGACCGAATCTCAAACAACACCTAACAAGGAACAGTTAAAATGAAAAATGTACAAACCAACCAAATGAGAAACAGGAATAAGATGCTGCAGAGTCAAAAAAATATGGGAGAGGAAGATCTAATGAGACGGGATACAGTGAACAACGAGTGCTTACATTAAAAGAGATACATAGTATCTTAGAGAAGAGTGGAATTGTATTCCAGCAAATATATAAAATAAACATCATATTCATTACTGTATTTTTTACAAAAATTATCATAATAGTGTTTGATAAACTGTAAGGGATACGATTGGGGGTATAATTAGGGGTATTTAAGGGGTATAATTATATATATATATATAAATTGAAAGATTTTAATCGAAAATTACGCATAAACTACTGTATATATATATATATCTACATATATAAGTAGTTATAAATTGGGGGTTCTGCGGCGGATCGGGGAGGTGGCTCAGGAGGAGAGGCCCTCTTTGGGAGGAGGGTCCCCCTCTGGGAGGATCCTCTTTGGAGCCACCTCCCCTCTTTGGAGTGGACCCTCCTTGGAGGGTCTTGAGACCCCCATGAAGGAGGATGCCTCTCTTGAGAGGATCCTCTTTGGGAGGATGCCCCCCTCCCCTCTTTTGGAAGTTTGGTGAGGTGGTGCAGCACCGGATGCCTCTTTCCTAGTATTGCGAAAGAGGGCAATTGCGAAGTCTTTCACGGAGGCATGATGACTCATACGGAGTGAGTTTCACTCCGAGTCTTGAGAGGGAATGTCACAATCGCTGACTGACCCTTGACCTGAGGAAGTGGTTTCAAGGGATGTCGCAATCACATAATCTGGAAATGACGTGTCGCGCCTTGGAGCTCCTTAGCACACGTCCTCCCTCTCTGCTGGTCAGCGACAGAGTGAAAGATCTTATCAGCGTGACGTAGTTAAAGCGCCCTCTGGCGAATTTTGATGAAGTGCTGCCATCTATCGGCATTTTTTTTCCAAAAGAAATTAATGTTTCACTGGTCAGGAGCTGGATTCGAACTTGGGCCCAACTGATTAGAAGCCGCGCGTCTTACCATCGTGCCAAAGCACCCGTGCTTTATAAGAAGTTATCTTCGAAGTGTACCTTATCAGTGGAAGCTAGATTATTTTTCAAAGTTCATTCGAATCGCTCGGTGAATAGCGATGCACTTTATAAAGGGTGCGTTTTAAAACAGAATGCTACGGAGTGAATATAAAATTGCGCATTATAACATTATGATTTTTTTTTAAAACAAATGTATACACAAACTTTAAAAACACGAATGTAATAATTAGCTAAAATTGTATTCAGTGGATTTTTTTTTTTTTTTAAATAAATCTAACTATCAATACGATTTTTATAATAATAACGAAATAATTTCGAATGTTTAAAAACAAATTGATTACGGATTTCCAATGAACACACAAATTGTGTTCAGTGAATACCATTCGACCATTTTAAGTGTTGTGTATCTAAAAACAAATGTATACACAAACTTTAAAAACACGAATGTAATAATTAGCTAAAATTGTATTCAGTGGATTTTTTTTTTTTTTTAAATAAATCTAACTATCAATACGATTTTTATAATAATAACGAAATGATTTCGAATGTTTAAAAACAAATTGATTACGGAGTTCCAATGAACACACAAATTGTGTTCCGTGGACACAAAATGGTGTTAAGTGAATACGATTCGACCTTTTAAGTGTTGTGTATCTAAAAACAAATGTATACACAAACTTTAAAAACATGAATGTAATACATAGCTGAAATTATGTTTTGTGAACAGGATTCGACCATTCTAAGTGTGTGTGTATGATTTTTGAAAAATAAATCTAAAAGTATATAAAAATAATAATGAAAATTAGAACTCACAGAACGACCTCTTCACTACCCGCTGGGCAAACTCCAAATGAGTGAGACACTCTCATTACGCTATTAAAAATTAGGTCTTATCATCACCAGTAAGGTGTTGCCACCTATTTTTCTAATAATATATTTTTAATAGTTGGATACTTCAACGGTCTGATTTCTACACGTAATCTAAAACACATCACTTTAATGATATTGTGCATCGAATATGATTTGACCCTTTTCACATTGTAATTTTTACTACCATTATAGAACTTAGAAGTGAGTGTACATTATTTTTCCCTGACACAAACACTTTTAAAATCTATTGCAAGTTTGACTTAAAACCTTTTTTAAAAATAAATCTAACAACGTATATGACTATTATAATAATGAAATGATTTCAAATGTTTAAAAATATAATAGATTATGGATTTCCAATGAACACACAAAAATTGTGTTCAGTGGACACAAAAATTGTGTTCAGTGGACACACAAATTGTGTTACATGAATAGCATTCAACCCTTTGTGTGTTGTGTATCTAAAAATTAATGTATTACTACATTGTACTTAGGCATTTTCAAAAATGGTGCGACAAGCTACTCACAATCTGAAAAGAAAGTTTCCACTAGAAAATATATGTTATTAAGAACTGTTACATATTATATAAGAGAAGAGTGTTAGAAAAAGTGGGAAAATGTTAGTAGAAGCAGAGAAAGTTTGTACACTTCCGACAGCCCCATGAGGTGGTGTACTCTGTCGTTTCGCTCTTTAAGGGCAGCGTTCCCCACCAGTCTGAAATGTTTTTTTTTTTTATTAATTTAAATTATAATTTTATTTTACAAGATAAAATTTTATAAAGAATTTTAAAATAAGTAAAGTTAAATTCAAATACTTGTAATTTTGCAAGATAAAGTTTTATAAAGAATTTAAAAATAAATCTGAATTTTTAAATTCAGATACTTGTAATTTTACAAGATAAAATTTTATAAAGAATTTTAATCTTTATTGTTTTTTTTAAAAACATTTTAAAATAAGTAAAGTTAAATTCAGATACTTGTAAGTTTACAAGACAAAGTTTTATAAAGAATTTTAAAATAAATCTGAATTTTTAAATTCAGATACTTGTAATTTTACAAGATAAAGTTTTATAAAGAATTTTAAAATAAATCTGAATTTTTAAACTCAGATGCATGTAATTTTACAAGACAAAGTTTTAAAAAAAATAAATCTGAATTTTTAAATTCAGATACTTGTAATGTTACAAGATAAAGTTTTAAAAATTAAATCTGAATTTTTAAATTCAGAAATTTATATTTTCTACTTTACAAGATAAAGTTTCATAAAGAATTTAAACTTAGCTGTTTTTAAACAGTGAAAAATTAATTTTAAATGTAAAGTAGTACACTTTCAAACTGGCAGGCCTATTTCCCAAACATAAAAATGTTTTAACATAAAAATGTTATATCAGTGGAAAAAAATCTTTCCACTGTACATAGATTTTTTTTTTCTTTCCATTTTTTTTTTCCAATGCAGTTGGATTTTTTTTTTTTATTTCCATATATATATATATATTTTTTTTTCCATATATTTTTTTTTCCATATATTTTTTTTTTCATTTTTTTTTCTTCTCAATTTTTACTTTTTTTTTCCTATTTTTTTTTTTTTTCATATCTCTATATCTTGCTTTGCTCTTCATCTTTCTTTCTTTGCTCTTCTCTTTAAATTTTGTGGTGGCCGTAAGCATAAGTATGCACGCCATCGTCCATTATGTAGCGTTTATCATCGTATGGAGAGAGTGACACCTTACACTGTTTTAGAGTGTATAATTTGTGACACTCACTCCCGATGCGATACTGAACGTGACGTGCAACTTTTTTATCAGTAAGACAACTTTTGTACATTTCATGTCTCAGTTGCTTACTGATAACTGATCGGGAGACCCCCTTTGCTGTCTTTTTTGTACCACTAACTGCCAGTAGTGAGTACATTTTAGACCTGAGCCCCACAAACTCAAGTCCCGGCTGCGCGTTCAGTTCATCCTTGAAACAACCAATCTTCTTTTTATTAACACCACTGAATGCCGGATGGTTCACGGGGAAATCAGAGGTGTCAAAGAGATGGCTGTTTTTCTGCATGTCCTGATAAAAATCACGACACTGCACCTCATAGGTTAAAGAATCAGTGTCAGTGAATAGTAACACAGCCTTTGCTCCATAGTACTTTTTCATGTAGCCATAATAAAATGTGTACATATGGAGTTTGCTCAGCTCCAGAATGGTGAATCCAACGTAAATCGGTCTATTAAAGACAATGCAGTTCTTCACCCGCTCAACCCCAACCAAGTCTTCATCAAAAATTTTGAAGCGCTTGAATGTAGGCGCCGCCACGAGCTTTTCACCCCGCCGCGTGTCGGTGACCAAATCTACATTAACTCTGTTACGCAGATTTTCCATTGATTTTCCGTATACGGCGTTGTTCATGAGCTTGAAGAAGTCTTTCTCAAACCCCGATTGAGACCTCTTCCTCTGCTCGGTGTTGAAATCGATGTACGATCTCAACCAGGGCCGCTGATGGAAGCGAAGGACTTATGTAACAGTTCGAAATAAGATGTATTTTCTAGTGGAAACTTTCTTTTCAGATTGTGAGTAGCTTGTCGCACCATTTTTGAAAATGCCTAAGTACAATGTAGTAATACATTAATTTTTTAGATACACAACACATAAAAGGGTTGAATGCTATTCATTGAACACAATTTGTGTGTCCACTGAACACAATTTTTATGTGTTCATTTGAAATCCGTAATCAATTTGTTTTTAAACATTCGAAATCATTTCGTTGTTATTATAAAAATCGTATTGATAGTTAGATTCATTTTAAAAAAACAAAAAAAAAATTCACATTGCTATACACACACACACACACACTTAGAATGGTCGAATCCTATTCACTGAATACAAGTTTCGTGTCCACTGAACACAATTTTAGCTAATTATTACATTCGTGTTTTTAAAGTTTGTGTATACATTTGTTTTTAGATACACAACACTCAGAATGGTCGAATCCTATTCACTGAACACAATTTGTGTGTTCATTGAAAATCCGTAATCAATTTGTTTTTAAACATTCGAAATCATTTCGTTATTATTATAAAAATCGTATTGATAGTTAGATTTATTTTAAAAAAATCACACACACACTTAGAATGGTCGAATCCTGTTCACAAAACATAATTTCAGCTATGTATTACATTCATGTTTTTAAAGTTTGTGTATACATTTGTTTTTAGATACACAACACTTAAAATGGTCGAATGGTATTCACTGAACACAATTTGTGTGTTCATTGAAAATCCGTAATCAATTTGTTTTTAAACATTCGAAATTATTTCGTTATTATTATAAAAATCGTATTGATAGTTAGATTTATTTAAAAAAAAAATCCACTGAATACAATTTTAGTTAATTATTACATTCGTGTTTTTAAAGTTTGTGTATACATTTGTTTTAAAAAAAAATCATAATGTTATAATACGCAATTTTATATTCACTCCGTAGCATTCTGTTTTAAAACGCACCCTTTATAAAGTGCATCGCTATTCACCGAGCGAACTTTGAAAAATAATCTAGCTTCCACTGATAAGATACACTTCGAAGATAACTTCTTATAAAGCACGGGTGCTTTGGCACGATGGTAAGACGCGCGGCTTCTAATCAGTTGGGCCCAAGTTCGAATCCAGCTCCTGACCAGTGAAACATTAATTTCTTTTGGAAAAAAAATGCCGATAGATGGCAGCACTTCATCAAAATTCGCCAGAGGGCGCTTTAACTACGTCACGCTGATAAGATCTTTCACTCTGTCGCTGACCAGCAGAGAGGGAGGACGTGTGCTAAGGAGCTCCAAGGCGCGACACGTCATTTCCAGATTATGTGATTGCGACATCCCTTGAAACCACTTCCTCAGGTCAAGGGTCAGTCAGCGATTGTGACATTCCCTCTCAAGACTCGGAGTGAAACTCACTCCGTATGAGTCATCATGCCTCCGTGAAAGACTTCGCAATTGCCCTCTTTCGCAATACTAGGAAAGAGGCATCCGGTGCTGCACCACCTCACCAAACTTCCAAAAGAGGGGAGGGGGGCATCCTCCCAAAGAGGATCCTCTCAAGAGAGGCATCCTCCTTCATGGGGGTCTCAAGACCCTCCAAGGAGGGTCCACTCCAAAGAGGGGAGGTGGCTCCAAAGAGGATCCTCCCAGAGGGGGACCCTCCTCCCAAAGAGGGCCTCTCCTCCTGAGCCACCTCCCCGATCCGCCGCAGAACCCCCAATTTATAACTACTTATATATATATATATATATATATATATATATATATAATTTCATAATTACCGAAGCATGTTACAAAAATTAAGGGTACTTTGCAAATATGAATAAGTAAAAATACTAAAGTTATTAAGTAATAAAGAGTGACGATGCAAAATACATTTAATTTATTACGCAAATGCAGCTTGTAAGTAAAATGATTTCAATAATAATAATAGTTTGAATGTCCAAATATATAATAGAGAGAAGTTACAACTCAAAAATCCTAACTTTATATAAAACCTAAAAAATAAAAGTATTACATACTTCTTTTATTTAATATTTTATTTATTTAAAACTTCTTTTTGGAAACAAAACCTAATTTTATTATTTTTTTATCAAATATAAACACGCCACTGGAGTTCTGGAAAAATACCTAATTTTAGTGTGAAGAAGTCTACAAACAGGAATTTATCACAAAGCATTTTCAAAAACAAACTTTAATAGAACAATAAATCCCGATTTTTTTTTTCAAATAGACAAATGCTTGACTTTTTACAAAAAATAATATATTTTGTGTTTTCTTTCTCCAATACTTGCCAATCGATCACTGCCACGAAAGCAGTGACATACCGGACTCCATTGATTTTGAGCAAAGTCTTTTCAATTGGAAGAGTTATTTTAACTTGACATACATCAATCGTCTGTTTACATTCAGCTCAAAATATATTATTTAGTTTGGCGACGTTAGCATATAGTAACTAAAATTGTACTAAAATGGTTAAAATTAATTTTAAATCGTGTTAGTCTGTAGTTAGTCTTCTAATTAAACTCAATTTATATATATATATGTCACTATGAGACCAGGAGGCACCATATGCAGTTTTTGATGTTTGCGACAAAACAAAGCGCATACTTTTTGTCACTGATGGTTTATAGCATTCTATTTTATATCAGTTTATAGCAATCATCCCAATATATACACGTCACACAAATTGCAGGTGTGGTTGCGACAAAATACCCTAAGGCCAAGGCCTAAACAAGCTTCATTGGAAACTGAAAGTGCCAATATTGCAAAGATACGACATCGTACTGAGGAGCATCCAATTAGAGAAAAGAGGGCGTATCTGAACCCCAGACAAAATGATGCAACCGGGCGAATCCTTGTAGCCCACTTCAAGGAAGAAAGTCAACGAATAGAATGAAATTATTTCAAAAGTTGAAGAAGAGAGTCGTGATTTCAAGCAGTGTGTGAATAGAATGGTAATTCATTTTAAAGGTTAAAATGTGGATTTTAATGTATAGTGTTTTGAGTTAATGATTATGTTAAAGAACTCGTACAAAGAAGCAATGGTGAGTTTTACTTCCATGATAACAATGTACAAATGTTACGGATCACGACCACTTTAATTAAAATTAATAATTTAATCCACATAATTCATTTGAAAAGATAAAAAGAATAGAATGTTTATTCGCCACAGTCACTATCAGTGAATACCTGACAATGCTAGGATATAAGATGCAAAACTCTACGATGCGTTTTCTCAGAACAAAATGTAAAACCAATATTATAAATGCATATTTTTATCACATCTATTTTTTAACGCAAAATATGTACATCTTATTTATTTGATTATTTATATTATTGACTTCTGCTATATAACATACATTTATTTATTTTATACATAAATAAATGCATGTTATATAGTAGAAGTATAGAAATAATATTTGTTGTTGGTTTAATATCAAGAATTTTGTAATGATACTGTCTTAGCAAAAATATGTGTCATCCATTTAAAGTGGTGAATTTTAATATTTACGTTCCATTATTATATTATTTACACGTTGAAGTCGGACAATACACACTGATGGGTTTTGCGAGCATAAGCATTGTACGAAATACCCCTATACGAAATGCATATAAATATTATCCTTTTAACACAAATTAAAAATTACCACTACTCTTCCCCACTGATATAAATATATACCACAGATACATCTATGACGAGCAAATAACCCATAGCAAAACTGGTTTGCATACTCATACAATATTCAACTTTAATTATATTATGGCTATTACACACACATGCATAATCACACACATGCATAATCCCCGGCCGTCCAACCGGTTGCTCAAGTCCTTGCTGACGAGCCGGACGGTCTGGGTCTTCAACACACATGCATAATCCGGCCGGCTAATCGGTTGCTCATGTCCCTGTTGACGAGCCGGTCGGCCTGGGTCTTCAACACACATGCATAATACATATAAAAAACTAATATTGTAACGAGCTCAAGAAAACTCAAAGATTATCTTTTACGATTATTGTATACAGTATATCGTAGAAAATCCACATATCAAAGTAATTATATTTTATTTAAAAAAAATTTTATGAGTAAATGTTAGAAAACTTAACAAATTCGCAAGTGTAAAACTAGACCTTGTTCCATTTTATCCATTATTTTCTAACGGAAAATACTTATAAAGATACTCATGTGCTTATATGATTAATTCTGTATAAAGTTTTATATTCATAGTTAGTGGATTCTCGCCTTTCCGGAAGCTCTAACTTGTTAAGTAATTTGACTCTTCTATTTTGCCCTTAAGACAGTTGTGCACAATTTCATAAACCTCTTCTTTACTCGTAATATAGGCTGCCAAATGTTCTCAGGATATATTGATAGACATATTTTCAAAAAATATTTATTCAGGTTCGGGTTTCCATCAAAGTACTTGATGGTGTTCAACGATACAGTCACACGCACAAAATAGATATTTCGTCAAGAGACAATAGATCACATTTAGTTCGAAATCTTCAAAAGTATAATTTCTGTTTTAAATGGAGTCTCCTACGAGGGTGACACAGAAATTTTTGAGACAGGGGCAGATGATACGCGATAGAAAAAATTATTGGTCGGATATTTAAATTTGAACTCTTTTATGTCCGCAGACGATAATTTGTGGCAACAATTACAATTTAGCTATCGCAAAATAAATTTTGAAAGTACAGAAAATGGCGTTGACGCGAGAACATTATCGAGCTATGACGTTCTGTGATTTTAAAGAAGGGTTAAATCAAGAAGAATGTCTTCAACGTCTACAATTAGCATATGGAAATGATGCTTCATCTCGTGCCACTGTATTTAGATGGTTTATAGAGGTTAGAAGAGGTCGAAATTCTCTCCTGGATGAAAAACACACAGGAAGACCTTTGTCAGTTGTAGTCCCAGAAAATGTGTCGGCCATTCGAAAATTTTTAATCGATGATAATCGCTGTACCTACCAAATTATACAAAATGAACTTAACATTGGATCCGCAGCTATACATAAAATTATGCATGAAGAACTGCATATGAAAAAATTAGTTTGTCGTTGGGTCCCACATAATTTACAGAGCACCAAAAAGCGGAGCGTATCAGAATCAGAAAAGAAATCCTAAAATTACATAATGATGGTAGACACCGCATTATTTCTAAAATCATAACTGGTGTCACGCAGAAACAGACATGCGGGCGGCGGACACAACTTAAATTGTGTATCCAAGGGCAGGAGGGCGGAAAGGAAATCTGAAATTAAGCCCCCTTCCAAGGATCACACAAACAGAAAGAGATTAGATATTACTTACATTAGTTACTTACATTATTACTTACATTACTTATTTACTTATATTACTTACATTATTAGTTTACTTACTACAGATTAGCGTTGCGTTGTGTTTTGCAATAACTCAGGTACGGCTGCCCAGGCTTACAAAATGCAATCTGGACACACAGGCACACAACAAAGCAACAACATCAAGTTGGGAAAACATGAGTCAAAATTATTAAAATAATCTTTTTTTTTATATATATATTCATGAAAATATAGAAACACTGAAATCAACTCTGGGCAATTTCTGTATTATTATTTAGATAATGTTTGGCCTTTGCACTTAATCAGAATATCAATCTTTCAATTTATCTACGTAATAAAACATATATTTCAAATAATTAATGGAACACAAACAACATCCCTCATTGCCTTCTATCACAAGGAATTTAACCTACGGAGCAATCGCTTCCAGATGCAATTAAGTCAAATTTCGATGTTCTCACTAAATAAATTTTCACCACTTATTTAATATCTGATGGAATAAACACTGTTTTCAAATGGCTCCTTCCCATTATCACTGAATTCAGAGATGAGTACTTCGACTCAAGATCTCAATTTTGATCTAGGCTCTAAATCGTTCACACACTTTTGATGAAGACATTAACTGAATTCATCGATCGGATCTAAACTTCAGAACACCCGACACTGAGGAGTCAGTACCGGACCTTTCCGCAAACTTGGCATTAACTGTTAGGATTCACTTCCGAGTCGTTAAACATTTTACACTCGGCAATTCCTTCTGGGCCTCTGAAAAAGAGAAGACAATTTAATAAATTGTAATTAAATTAATTGCTTTGGCCCACACGGATTGTAAGATTCCTTCTGAATCAAAGTTATAATCCGAAACACAAAAATGGCCGTTGATCATAAATTCTTTTATGTCAGAATTTCCGGAGCGAGCAATTACTAGCTCCCACTCCAACGAAAACTCAGGGCCAAGAGCAAGGGCGGATCCAGCTTTGGCGCCAGGAGGGGGTCACATAGTCGTGGTCAAGTCAAGAACTTATAATTTAATTTTGATAACAATAGAAACAAGTAAAAAGTAGGTATTTTATTAATGTACGTAAGTACTGTACTTAAAAATATTTATTCTTTATTGTACACTTGAAAAACTTAACACATAATAACTTGTACATATACACGTACATATTGCCATCTTCTCTTGAAGACATCGAAGACTCTTGAAGAAGTCGATGTACATATTGTAGGCTGAATATCGTTAGTAACAGCAGAGCATGTTTTTTCTTCATCTATGGTTAATGTAGGCAATGTAGCTGTAGAAGCAGAAGCATCGGCAATACAATTATTTTTATCTGTAGTTGTTGTAGGTGAATTTTTCGAGTGAGCAATCTCAAGCCTTGGTTTCTTTGGGAAAAATGAATCTATTTTTTTTAATGAACGTTTCAATCCACCACTACCATCTCCTTTTCCCTTAGAATCACCCTGCAAGCAAAACCATGCAAATTTCACCATGCAAATTTCACACCCCACAACAGACAACAGACTGTTGAAAATACATATTAAATATATATACTTAAAATCACCCACATTCGGCTGGTGGCGCAGGCGCATTACCTCACAAACAAAGCAAAACCATGCAAATTTCACACCCCACATCAGACAACAAACTTTTGTAAACATATGAGTTATAAGTACATAAAAACATAATAATATAGGTAGTTTTACAGTCCACTGCATTTTCCATAAAGACCTTACTTAAGTTTAGGCTCCTACACGAATTTTTATTAGGTAGGTACTTACATCAAATAGGTAATACCTACTTACTTTAGGAAAGTATAGTGTTAAACAAGCAAAACAATTTCAGGTTCTCTAATATTTTATAGTTTTTAAAAATCTGTAATATACAAATAAAGTAAAAAGTAGTAGGTAGGTAGATTACTATTTACTTGTTGTAAATGCATGCCTGTTAATGAAGCGCAATGTTTTTGTGTCGCGCAATAGTTTGCATCGAAGTTTTCGCTAGGTGCTTTTAAAAACTTTAACCAAGATTATTTTTAAGTTTATGAATCATGCTATATTCATTCTGTTGGTTGCTCTCTTATTTTATTTTTAAAGAGCATTAAAATCAGTGTGGTCACGACGACGATACACTTGATTTCATTGTGTGAATTTATCTAAGATTTTAGGTTAGGTCAGTAAGCTTAATGCTCTTCAATCTCCCTCGTCCAAAAAAAATATATAAGTAGGTACATAAGTCACGCAGCACTCTTTCAGTAAGTAGGTACCTACATATCTACCTATGAGGTACTTTATGAGCATTAACAACAATAACATTTAAGTTAAAACACACGCACTGGAATAATGAGAAACTGATTACTTACCATTTCTTGTAATTAATGAATTTGCAGCAACAATTTTTAAGAATACTTATAAAGGTACACTTATAAACACATTATAGGTAGAAAGAAATTTTAGTTTTTTAACTTAGAACTATGTTATGATATGTTGAAGTTTAGTCGTTCCGATTCCGATTGAGGTTAGGTCTAGCTAGACGTTACGTAGTCGACAAGCGCGCGCAAGTTTGGCGCGGTAAAATTCAAATTTTCGATGCGTTCGTTCCCAAACGTTTGCCATCATGCAAAGTTATTATATTATATTAAATTAATTAAATATTGAAGGTATGTAGTTACATAAAATCTGTATGGTGACAAAATATATAAATAAAATCATTATGTTCAATTAGTGGTCCACCTAAGTCCTGGAACCAGCTCAGGGGGGGGGGGGGGGTCATGACCCCCATGACCCCCCCCCCTGGATCCGCCGTTGGCCAAGAGAGTCCCTCTACTGTGAAAAATGGAATCCAGGTCACCTCGACCTTCAACTCCCTGTACGACATTAATGTAGCATCCAACGGATTTTGTGCGGCAAGCTCGCGTCACTGTCTGCAGAATCGAAACCACTGCCCTGCGCAATAATTAAAGAAATAAGAAATTACTTCGGAACATCTGCGGAAGCGAGATCCCACGCTTTCAGTATGAAAAATGCAAACTCGAACAGAATTAAAACCTTGGAATAAAAATGGCTTCCGAAAGGGAAAGTTTTTGGGAAGAAATGAAAAATGTCGTGTTTCACACTCGTACAGTCGTAAATCACTATGACACTGGTGATGAAACGTAATACCGCCTTTTGACGTTCCAACACGTCAAGAAAGTAAAGTACAGGTCTTTGAAGATGACCCCAAACCAACACTGGTGGAAAGACAAAGAGTAATGAAAAAAGTAATGTATGCCGTGTTCTTCAGAAGTACAGGTTTGGTCAAAGCTATATAGCTGAAGGGATAGAGGACCGTTACAGCTAACTGGTACACCACTAAGTGTCTTCAAGAAATTCTTTATTTAGTGCATGTTAAGTGACTCATGCTTCACCACGACAATGCATTTTCTCATTCAGCAAGAATGACAGTAGAATTTCTTGAACAAAAGAACATTAAAGTGATAGAACATCCACCCTATTCTTCCGATCTTGATATATGTGTTACTTTTGGCTATTTAATCTAAAAAAAATTACGTGGATGTCGTTTTCATTCCGAAGATGAGATTAATGAGGCTAGAAAAGCATATTTTATATCGATTCCAAGAAATGGATGACTTGAAGTATTTAATCTTTGGAAAACTCGCCTACAAAAGTGAATTGATGTTGGAGGAGAGTACTTTGAGCACTCCTAAGAGATGGTAAGTTTAACTTGTACCACTTAGCCCTATCTCAAAAATTTCTGTGACTCTTGTATATCTTCATAACAATTTAATCAGAAACTTGAGATAATATATTTAAAGAATCAATACCTTTCCAACGTTAGCTTGATTTTATCTTAACATAGGCAAGTTCTTATTTTAAACACATAATCCTTAAAATTAATATATATTAGAAAAAAATGGATTACAAATACACATCCTAGTATACGTTACAATCCACTATAAATTTGGGGAAAGCTGATTCATTGTGTGTATTATTCATTACTCATTATAAATTATGATATGATCCATTTTGGATATTACTAAAAGTTTCGTCATACAATAGCATAAAAGACAATTCGCCCATATCTTTGAACGGACATATTCTGATGAGAGACTTGCTGAATACAAATCGTTTCTCTTTGTAAAGTAATTCACTTTTATCAAGATTTTTCTTGATTACAAGTCTGGCTTAGTAGTTATAAATTCATCAGAAAGGCTATTTTTATCAGAGCCTGTATCAAAATTGATACCTCGAATTTTACAATATCCTACTATAATCAGAGTAGCCACCCCCACCGGGCGACCTTGAATGGTTTACGCCAACTGGAGGATTGAAGGCCAAAGGGGTTATATCTGCAATCAGGCGAGATTGCAACCAGGGGAGCAAAGTCAGGGGTAACATTCAGAGGACGGGAGACAGAAAGTTGCCTCGACTCCAGTCGTCTTCGAACCTGGGGCTATGGCTATGAAGGCCAGCCCCTCCCCGCAACCACTAAACAGCCTGCTTCATGGGAACATTTAGCAGATTTTTTAATCCACAGGAAAGAAAAACAAAAGCTATAAGGAGCTAAGATCCGTATACCAACCTGTAGGAGAACCGTCCACGGTGGAGGCAAACTATAATTCAGATTACTGCTGTTCATATCTATAAAATCTCTACTCTATGCCTTTTCCATATTTTTTTTGTCTAAGGGCAGTTGATCTAAATTTCGGCCGTTTTTCAAGCCTCAAGGAAGTTTCCAAAATCATTTCTCATGATTTTGGCGATTCTCACTACAGCGATTCTGATGTCTGGCCATTAGATCTTCTCAACTGATTGGCAATTTTGATCATATGACATTGTGTTTAACATATTGTGCCAATTATTACGATCCTTTATAACCTAAGTCATGGCTCCCTGGGAGTTGTACTGACACTTTGAAGTTCCCTCAAATAGGATATTTTGTGCAAGTAGAAACTTGTTTGGCACATTTAATAAATGATAATTATCTTTAAGCTATTTGTTAGAGTCTATTTGGCCCTATAGCACACAAATAATATACAGCGCTATATATTGTATTCAAAAAACTAATAATTCAGTTTACCTAAGAAAACACACACATAAATTTTGAAAGAGATTCTCAAAGAAAAATATTTAATAGTTACTTTTTGTTTGTATGCACATTTACAACGTTCAAGGAAATTCAAATATGAAACTTAGAACACATTAATAAAATATTATATGTACGAAGAAAATGTTTAACACCTGTTTGTTATTGGTGCAAGCAATGTTTTGTACGGGGAAGTAAGAATTATCGGTAAAAATATATTAATAATGCAGCTTAAATTTAATATTTTTATCTATCTGAAGTAAGAAAATTTTCAGACAAAATGCGCTGTAGGCTATAAATTTATGATATAAATGATCTCATATCTTCAGAGTATTGGAAAAAGTATTTAAAAACCAGTTCACACACAATGGTTTTCTGAGATCGATCGGGTGTTTAAAAAAATGAACATGAAAAAAGAAATATTTTCCAATATATATTTTTGGAATGTTCCTAAGATACTTGAAGCACCGGCAATATAAATAAAACTCAAAGAATATTATCTGTAACAGTGAAACGTTAATTGTTTTTAAGAAAATATTGCAAAATACGTAGGACTATATATTAATTTATTTTGCTTATTT